>JANJXV010000888.1:0-286790 GCA_024803745.1 Megascapheus bottae
GACTTCGCACACATCTATTCTGACTTCACACACCTCCATTCTGTGACTTCACACACCTCCATTCTATGACTTCACACACCTCCATTCTATGACTTCACACACCCCCATTGTGTGACTTCACTCAACTCCATTCTGTGACTTCACACATCTCCAATCTGTGACTTCACACACCTCCATTCTGAGTTCACACACCTCCATTTTGTGATTTCACACACCTCCATTCTATGACTTCACACACCTCCATTCTGTGACTTCACACACCTCCATTCTATGACTTCACACACCTCCATTCTGTGACTTCACACACCTCCATTCTATGACCTCACACACCTCCATTCTGTGACTTCACCCACCTCCATCCTGACTTCACACACCTCCATTCTGACCTCACAAACCTCAATTGTTTGATTTCACACACCTCCATTCTATGATCTCACAAACTTCCATTCTATGAATTCACACTCCTCCATTCTATGACTTCACACCTCATTTCTGAGTTGACACACCTCCATTCTCTGATTTCACACACCTCCAATTTGAGTTCACACACCCCATTCTATGACTTCACACACCCCCATTGTGACTTCACACACTCCATTCTATGAGTTACACACCTCCATTCTGACTTCACACACCTCCATTCTATGGCTTCACACAGCTGCATTCTGACTTCAGACACCTTCATTCTGTGACTTCACACACCTCCATTCTGTGACTTCACACACCTCCATTTTGACTTCACACACTTCCATTCTTTGACTTAACACACCTGCATTCTGTGACTTCACACACCACCATTGCTGGACTTCACACACCTATATTCTTGGACTTCACACACCTCCATTCCATGACTTCACACATCTCCATTTTATGAGTTCACACACCTCCATTTTGACTTCACACACCTCCATTCTATGACTTCACACACCTTCATTCTACTTCAGAAACATCCATTCTATGACTTCACACACATCCATTCTATGACTCCACAAACCTCCATTCTGTGACATCACACACCTCCATTCTGAGTTCACAAACCTCAATTCCGTGACTTCAAACACCTCAATTCTCACTTCACACACCTCCATTCTATGACTTCACACAATTCCATTGTACGACTTCACACACCTCCATTCTTTGACTTCACACACCTCCATTGTGAGTTCACACACCTCCATTCTGTGACTTCACACACCTCCATTCTGAGTTCACACACCTCCATTCTGTGACTTCACGCACCTCCATTCTATGATTTCTCACACCTCCATTCTATTAATTCACACACCTCCATTCTGTGACTTCACACAACTCCATTCTATGACTTCCCACACCTCCATTCTGTGACTTCACACACCTCCATTGTGAGTTCACAAACCTCCATTCTGTGACTTAAGGCACCTTCTTTCTGTGACTTCACACACTTCCATTCTATGAGTTCACACACCTCCATTCTATGACTTCACACACCTCCAATCTGACTTCACACACCTCCATTCTATGACTTCACACACCTCCATTCTGTGACTTCAGAAACCTCCATTCTATGACTTCACACACCTCCATTGTGACTTCACACACCATCATTCTATGAGTTCACACACCGCCATTCTGACTTCACTCACCTCCATTCTATGACTTCACACAGCTCCATTCTGACTTCACACAGCTCCATTCTATGACTTCGCACACATCTATTCTGACTTCACACACCTCCATTCTGTGACTTCACACACCTCCATTCTATGACTTCACACACCTCCATTCTATGACTTCACACACCTCCATTCTATGACTTCACACACCCCCATTTTGTGACTTCACACAACTCCATTCTATGACTTCACACATCTCCATTCTGTGACTTCACACACCTCCATTCTGAGTTCACACACCTCCATTTTGTGATTTCACACACCTCCATTCTCTGACTTCAAACACCTCCATTCTATGACTTCACACACCTAAATTCTATGACTTCACACACCTCCATTCTATGACTTCACACACCTCCATTCTGTGACTTCACACACCTCCATTCTATGACTTCACACACCTCCATTCTGTGACTTCACACACCTCCATTCTATGACCTCACACACCTACATTCTGTGACTTCACCCACCTCCATCCTGACTTCACACACCTCCATTCTGACCTCACAAACCTCAATTCTTTGACTTCACACACCTCCATTCTATGATTTCACACACTTCCATTCTATGAATTCACTCTCCTCCATTCTATGACTTCACACACCTCATTTCTGAGTTGACACACCTCCATTCTCTGATTTCACACACCTCCAATTTGACTTCACACACCCCCATTCTATGACTTCACACACCCCCATTGTGACTTCACACACTCCATTCTATGAGTTCACACACCTCCATTCTGACTTCACACACCTCCATTCTATGGCTTCACACAGCTGCATTCTGACTTCAGACACCTTCATTCTGTGACTTCACACGCCTCCATTATGACTTCACACACCTCCATTCTAGGACTTCACACACCTTCATTCTTACTTCAGAAACATCCATTCTATGACTTCACACACCTCCATTCTGTGACTTCCCACACCTCCATTCTGAGTTCACACACCCCAATTCTGTGACTTCACAGACCTTCAATCTGTGACTTGACACACCTCCATTCTATTACTTCACACACCTCCATTCTATGACTTCACAAACCTCCAATATATGACTTCACACACCTCCATTCTGTGACTTCATACACCTCTATTCTATGACTTCACACACCTCCATTCTGTGACTTCACACACCTACATTGTGACTTCACAGACCTCCATTCTATGAGTTCACACAAATGCATTGTGAATTCACACACCTCCATTCTATGACTCCACACACCTCCATTCTGACTTCACACACCTCCATTCTGACTTCACACACCTCACTTCTGTGACTTCACACACCTCCATTCTATGATTTCACACCCCTCCATTCTATACTTCACACACCTACATTCTATGCCTTCACACACCTCCTTTTGAGTTGACACACCTCCATTCTATGACTTCACACACCTCCAATCTGACTTCACACACCTCCATTCTATGACTTCACACACCTCCATTCTGCGACTTCAGAAACCTCCATTCTATGACTTCACACACCTCCATTGTGACTTCACACACCATCATTCTATGAGTTCACACACCGCCATTCTGACTTCACTCACCTCCATTCTATGACTTCACACAGCTCCATTCTGACTTCACACTGCTCCATTCTATGACTTCGCACACATCTATTCTGACTTCACACACCTCCATTCTGTGACTTCACACACCTCCATTCTATGACTTCACACACCTCCATTCTATGACTTCACACACCCCCATTGTGTGACTTCACACAACTCCATTCTATGACTTCACACATCTCCACTCTGTGACTTCACACACCTCCATTCTGAGTTCACACACCTCCATTTTGTGATTTCACACACCTCCATTCTATGACTTCACACACCTCCATTCTGTGACTTCACACACCTCCATTCTATGACTTCACACACCTCCATTCTGTGACTTCACACACCTCCATTCTATGACCTCACACACCTCCATTCTGTGACTTCACCCACCTCCATCCTGACTTCACACACCTCCATTCTGACCTCACAAACCTCAATTGTTTGATTTCACACACCTCCATTCTATGATCTCACAAACTTCCATTCTATGAATTCACACTCCTCCATTCTATGACTTCACACCTCATTTCTGAGTTGACACACCTCCATTCTCTGATTTCACACACCTCCAATTTGAGTTCACACACCCCATTCTATGACTTCACACACCCCCATTGTGACTTCACACACTCCATTCTATGAG
Organism: Megascapheus bottae; assembly: GCA_024803745.1. Lineage (NCBI taxonomy): Eukaryota > Metazoa > Chordata > Mammalia > Rodentia > Geomyidae > Megascapheus > Megascapheus bottae. The sequence continues at coordinate 3,872 of JANJXV010000888.1, forward strand.
TTACACACCTCCATTCTGACTTCACACACCTCCATTCTATGGCTTCACACAGATGCATTCTGACTTCAGACACCTTCATTCTGTGACTTCACACACCTCCATTCTGTGACTTCACACACCTCCATTTTGACTTCACACACTTCCATTCTTTGACTTAACACACCTTCATTCTGTGACTTCACACACCACCATTGGTTGACTTCACACACCTATATTCTTGGACTTCACACACCTCCATTCCATGACTTCACACATCTCCATTTTATGAGTTCACACACCTCCATTTTGACTTCACACACCTCCATTCTATGACTTCACACACCTTCATTCTACTTCAGAAACATCCATTCTATGACTTCACACACATCCATTCTATGACTCCACAAACCTCCATTCTGTGACATCACACACCTCCATTCTGAGTTCACAAACCTCAATTCCGTGACTTCAAACACCTCAATTCTCACTTCACACACCTCCATTCTATGACTTCACACAATTCCATTGTACGACTTCACACACCTCCATTCTTTGACTTCACACACCTCCATTGTGAGTTCACACACCTCCATTCTGTGACTTCACACACCTCCATTCTGAGTTCACACACCTCCATTCTGTGACTTCACGCACCTCCATTCTATGATTTCTCACACCTCCATTCTATTAATTCACACACCTCCATTCTGTGACTTCACACAACTCCATTCTATGACTTCCCACACCTCCATTCTGTGACTTCACACACCTCCATTGTGAGTTCACAAACCTCCATTCTGTGACTTAAGGCACCTTCTTTCTGTGACTTCACACACTTCCATTCTATGAGTTCACACACCTCCATTCTATGACTTCACACACCTCCAATCTGACTTCACACACCTCCATTCTATGACTTCACACACCTCCATTCTGTGACTTCAGAAACCTCCATTCTATGACTTCACACACCTCCATTGTGACTTCACACACCATCATTCTATGAGTTCACACACCGCCATTCTGACTTCACTCACCTCCATTCTATGACTTCACACAGCTCCATTCTGACTTCACACAGCTCCATTCTATGACTTCGCACACATCTATTCTGACTTCACACACCTCCATTCTGTGACTTCACACACCTCCATTCTATGACTTCACACACCTCCATTCTATGACTTCACACACCCCTATTGTGTGACTTCACACAACTCCATTCTATGACTTCACACATCTCCATTCTGTGACTTCACACACCTCCATTCTGAGTTCACACACCTCCACTTTGTGATTTCACACACCTCCATTCTCTGACTTCAAACACCTCCATTCTATGACTTCACACACCTAAATTCTATGACTTCACACACCTCCATTCTATGACTTCACACACCTCCATTCTGTGACTTCACACACCTCCATTCTATGACTTCACACACCTCCATTCTGTGACTTCACACACCTCCATTCTATGACCTCACACACCTACATTCTGTGACTTCACCCACCTCCATCCTGACTTCACACACCTCCATTCTGACCTCACAAACCTCAATTCTTTGACTTCACACACCTCCATTCTATGATTTCACACACTTCCATTCTATGAATTCACTCTCCTCTATTCTATGACTTCACACACCTCATTTCTGAGTTGACACACCTCCATTCTCTGATTTCACACACCTCCAATTTGACTTCACACACCCCCATTCTATGACTTCACACACCCGCATTGTGACTTCACACACTCCATTCTATGAGTTCACACACCTCCATTCTGACTTCACACACCTCCATTCTATGGCTTCACACAGCTGCATTCTGACTTCAGACACCTTCATTCTGTGACTTCACACACCTCCATTCTGTGACTTCACACACCTCCATTTTGACTTCACACACTTCCATTCTTTGACTTAACACACCTGCATTCTGTGACTATACACACCACCATTGTTTGAGTTCACACAACTATATTCTTGGACTTCACACACCTCCATTCCATGACTTCACACATCTCCATTTTATGAGTTCACACACCTCCATTTTGACTTCACACACCTCCATTCTATTACTTCACACACCTTCATTCTACTTCAGAAACATCCATTCTATGACTTCACACACCTCCATTCTATGACTTCACAAACCTCCATTCTGTGACATCACACACCTCCATTCTGAGTTCACACACCTCAATTCCATGACTTCACACACCTCAAGTCTCACTTCACACACCTCCATTCTATGACTTCACACAATTCCATTCTACGACTTCACACACCTCCAATCTTTGACTTCACACACCTCCATTGTGAGTTCACACACCTCCATTCTGTGACTTCACACACCTCCATTCTGAGTTCACACACCTGATTCTGTGACTTCACGCACCTCCATTGTATGATTTCTCACACCTCCATTCATAATTCACACACCTCCATTCTGTGACTTCACACAACTCCATTCTATGACTTCCCACACCTCCATTCTGTGACTTCACACACCTCCATTCTGAGTTCACAAACCTCCATTCTGTGACTTAATGCACCTTCATTCTGTGACTTCACACACCTCCATTCTATGAGTTCACACACCTCCATTCTATGACTTCACACACCTCCAGTCTTTGACTTCACACCCGTCCATTCTGTGACTTCACACACCTCCATTCTATAACTTCACACACGTCCATTGTGACTTCCCACACCTCCAATCTGAGTTCACACACCTTCGTTCTGACTTCACACACTTCCATTCTATGACTTCACACACCTACATTCTGTGACTTCACACACCTCAATTCTGTGACTTCACACGCCTCCATTATGACTTCACACACCTCCATTCTAGGACTTCACACACCTTCATTCTTACTTCAGAAACATCCATTCTATGACCTCACACACCTCCATTCTGTGACTTCCCACACCTCCATTCTGAGTTCACACACCCCCAATCTGTGACTTCACACACCTTCAATCTGTGACTTGACACACCTCCATTCTATTACTTCACACACCTCCATTCTATGACTTCACAAACCTCCAATATATGACTTCACACACCTCCATTCTGTGACTTCATACACCTCTATTCTATGACTTCACACACCTCCATTCTGTGACTTCACACACCTACATTGTGACTTCACAGACCTCCATTCTATGAGTTCACACAAATGCATTGTGAATTCACACACCTCCATTCTATGACTCCACACACCTCCATTATGACTTCACACACCTCCATTCTGACTTCACACACCTCACTTCTGTGACTTCACACACCTCCATTCTATGATTTCACATCCCTCCATTCTATACTTCACACACCTACATTCTATGCCTTCACACACCTCCTTTTGAGTTGACACACCTCCATTCTATGACTTCACACACCTCCAATCTGACTTCACACACCTCCATTCTATGACTTCACACACCTCCATTCTGTGACTTCAGAAACCTCCATTCTATGACTTCACACACCTCCATTGTGACTTCACACACCATCATTCTATGAGTTCACACACCGCCATTCTGACTTCACTCACCTCCATTCTATGACTTCACACAGCTCCATTCTGACTTCACACAGCTCCATTCTATGACTTCGCACACATCTATTCTGACTTCACACACCTCCATTCTGTGACTTCACACACCTCCATTCTATGACTTCACACACCTCCATTCTATGACTTCACACACCCCCATTCTGTGACTTCACACACCTCTATTCTATGACTTCACACACCTCCATTCTGAAACTTCACACAAATACATTGTGACTTCACAGACCTCCATTCTATGAGTTCACACAAATGCATTGTGAATTCACACACCTCCATTCTATGACTCCACACACCTCCATTCTGACTTCACACACCTCCATTCCGACTTCACACACCTCACTTCTGTGAGTTCACACACCTCCATTCTATGATTTCACACACCTCCATTATATGACTTCACACACCTACATTCTATGCCTTCACACACCTCCTTTTGAGTTGACACACCTCCATTCTATGACTTCACACACCTCCAATCTGACTTCACACACCTCCATTCTGTGACTTCTGAAACCTCCATTCTATGACTTCACACACCTCCATTGTGACTTCACACACCATCATTCTATGAGTTCACAAACCGCCATTCTGACTTCACTCACCTCCATTCTATGACTTCACACAGCTCCATTCTGACTTCACACAGCTCCATTCTATGACTTCGCATACATCTATTCTGACTTCACACACCATTCTGTGACTTCACACACCTCCATTCTATGAGTTCACACACCTCCATTCTATGACTTCACACACACCCATTGTGTGACTTCACACAACTCCATTCTATGAGTTCACACACCTCCATTCTGAGTTCACACACCCCCATTCTGTGACTTCACACACCTTCAACCTGTGACTTGACACACCTCCATTCTATTACTTCACACACCTCCATTCTATGACTTCACAAACCTCCAATATATGACTTCACACACCTCCATTCTGTGACTTCACACACCTCTATTCTATGACTTCACACACCTCCATTCTGTGACTTCACACACCTACATTGTGACTTCACAGACATCCATTCTATGAGTTCACACAAATGCATTGTGAATTCACACACCCCCATTCTATGACTTCACACACCCCCATTGTGACTTCACACACTCCATTCTATGAGTTCACACACCTCCATTCTGACTTCACACACCTCCATTCTATGGCTTCACACAGCTGCATTCTGACTTCAGACACCTTCATTCTGTGACTTCACACACCTCCATTCTGTGACTTCACACACCTCCATTTTGTCTTCACACACTTCCATTCTTTGACTTAACACACCTGCATTTTGTGACTTCACACACCACCATTGATTGACTTCACACACCTCTATTCTATGACTTCACACACCTCCATTCTGTGACTTCACACACCTACATTGTGACTTCACAGACATCCATTCTATGAGTTCACACAAATGCATTGTGAATTCACACACCTCCATTCTATGACTCCACACACCTCCATTCTGACTTCACACACCTCCATTCTGACTTCACACACCTCACTTCTGTGACTTCACACACTTCCATTCTATGATTTCACACACCTCCATTCTATGACTTCACACACCTACATTCTATGACTTCACGCACCTCCTTTTGAGTTGACACACATCCATTCTATTACTTCACACACCTCCAATCTGACTTCACACACCTTCATTCTATGACTTCACACACCTCCATTCTGTGACTTCACAAACCTCCATTCTATGACTTCACACACCTCCATTGTGACTTCACACACCATCATTCTATGAGTTCACACACCGCCATTCTGACTTCACTCACCTCCATTCTATGACTTCACACAGATCCATTCTGACTTCACACAGCTCCATTCTATGACTTCGCACACATCTATTCTGACTTCACACACCTCCATTCTGTGACTTCACACCTCCATTCTATGACTTCACACACCTCCATTCTATGACTTCACACACCCCCATTGTGTGACTTCACACAACTCCATTCTAATACTTCACACATCTCCATTCTGTGACTTCACACACCTCCATTCTGAGTTCACATACCTCCATTTTGTGATTTCACACACCTCCATTCTCTGACTTCACACACCTCCATTCTATGACTGCACACACCTAAATTCTATGACTTCACACACCTCCATTCTATGACTTCACACACCTCCATTCTGTGACTTCACACACCTCCATTCTATGACTTCACACACCTCCATTCTGTGACTTCACACACCTCCATTCTATGACCTCACACACCTCCATTCTGTGACTTCACCCACCTCCATCCTGACTTCACACACCTCCATTCTGACCTCACAAACCTCAATTGTTTGACTTCACACACCTCCATTCTATGATTTCACACACTTCCATTCTATGAATTCACACTCCTCCATTCTATGACTTCACACACCTCATTTCTGAGTTGACACACCTCCATTCTGTGATTTCACACACCTCCAATTTGACTTCACACACCCCCATTCTATGACTTCACACACCCCCATTGTGACTTCACACACTCCATTCTATGAGTTCACACACCTCCATTCTGACTTCACACACCTCCATTCTATGGCTTCACACAGCTGCATTCTGACTTCAGACACCTTCATTCTGTGACTTCACACACCTCCATTCTGTGACTTCACACACCTCCATTTTGTCTTCACACACTTCCATTCTTTGACTTAACACACCTGCATTTTGTGACTTCACACACCACCATTGATTGACTTCACACACCTCTATTCTATGACTTCACACACCTCCATTCTGTGACTTCACACACCTGCATTGTGACTTCACAGACATCCATTCTATGAGTTCACACAAATGCATTGTGAATTCACACACCTCCATTCTATGACCCCACACACCTCCATCCTGACTTCACACACCTCCATTCTGACTTCACACACCTCACTTCTGTGACTTCACACACTTCCATTCTATGATTTCACACACCTCCATTCTATGACTTCACACACCTACATTCTATGACTTCACGCACCTCCTTTTGAGTTGACACACATCCATTCTATTACTTCACACACCTCCAATCTGACTTCACACACCTTCATTCTATGACTTCACACACCTCCATTCTGTGACTTCACAAACCTCCATTCTATGACTTCACACACCTCCATTGTGACTTCACACACCATCATTCTATGAGTTCACACACCGCCATTCTGACTTCACTCACCTCCATTCTATGACTTCACACAGATCCATTCTGACTTCACACAGCTCCATTCTATGACTTCGCACACATCTTTTCTGACTTCACACACCTCCATTCTGTGACTTCACACACCTCCATTCTATGACTTCACACACCTCCATTCTATGACTTCACACACCCCCATTGTGTGACTTCACACAACTCCATTCTATGACTTCACACACCTAAATTCTATGACTTCACACACCTCCATTCTATGACTTCACACACCTCCATTCTGTGACTTCACACACCTCCATTCTATGACTTCACACACCTCCATTCTGTGACTTCACACACCTCTATTCTATGACCTCACACACCTCCATTCTGTGACTTCACCCACCTCCATCCTGACTTCACACACCTCCATTCTGACCTCACAAACCTCAATTGTTTGACTTCACACACCTCCATTCTATGATTTCACACACTTCCATTCTATGAATTCACACTCCTCCATTCTATGACTTCACACACCTCATTTCTGAGTTGACACACCTCCATTCTGTGATTTCACACACCTCCAATTTGACTTCACACACCCCCATTCTATGACTTCACACACCCCCATTGTGACTTCACACACTCCATTCTATGAGTTCACACACCTCCATTCTGACTACACACACCTCCATTCTATGGCTTCACACAGCTGCATTCTGACTTCAGACACCTTCATTCTGTGACTTCACACACCTCCATTCTGTGACTTCACACACCTCCATTTTGTCTTCACACACTTCCATTCTTTGACTTAACACACCTGCATTTTGTGACTTCACACACCAGCATTGTTTGACTTCACACACCTCTATTCTTGGACTTCCCACACCTCCATTCCATGACTTCACACATCTCCATTTTATGAGTTCACACACCTCCATTTTGACTTCACACACCTCCATTCTATGACTTCACACACCTTCCTTCTACTTCAGAAACATCCATTCTATGACTTCACACACCTCCATTCTATGACTTCACAAACCTCCATTCTGTGACATCACACACCTCCATTCTGAGTTCACACACCTCAATTCCGTGACTTCACACACCTCAATTCTCATTTCACACACCTCCATTCTATGACTTCACACAATTCCATTCTATGACTTCACACACCTCCATGCTTTGACTTCACACACCTCCATTGTGAGTTCACACACCTCCATTCTGTGACTTCACACACCTCCATTCTGAGTTCACACACCTCCATTCTGTGACTTCACGCACCTCCATTCTATGATTTCTCACACCTCCATTCTATTAATTCACACACCTCCATTCTGTGACTTCACACAACTCCATTCTATGACTTCCCACACCTCCATTCTATGACTTCACACACCTCCATTCTGAGTTCACAAACCTCCATTCTGTGACATAACGCACCTTCATTCTGTGACTTCACACACCTCCACTCTATGAGTTCACACATCTCCATTCTATGACTTCACACACCTCCAGTCTTTGACTTCACATCCCTCCATTCTGTGACTTCACACACCTCCATTCTATAACTTCACACACCTCCATTGTGACTTCCCACACCTCCAATCTGAGTTCACACACCTCCATTCTGTGACTTCACACACCTCCATTCTATGACTTCACACACCTCCATTCTGTGACTTCACACACCTCTATTCTATGACCTCACACACCTCCATTCTGTGACTTCACCCACCTCCATCCTGACTTCACACACCTCCATTCTGACCTCACAAACCTCAATTGTTTGACTTCACACACCTCCATTCTATGATTTCACACACTTCCATTCTATGAATTCACACTCCTCCATTCTATGACTTCACACACCTCAATTCTGTGACTTCACACGCCTCAATTATGACTTCACACACCTCCATTCTATGACTTCACACACCTTCATTCTTACTTCAGAAACATCCATTCTATGACTTCACACACCTCCATTCTGTGACTTCATACACCTCCATTCTGAGTTGACACACCCCCATTCTGTGACTTCACAGAACTTCAATCTGTGACTTGACACACCTCCATTCTATTACTTCACACACCTCCATTCTATGACTTCACAAACCTCCAATATATGACTTCACACACCTCCATTCTGTGACTTCACACACCTGCATTCTACATTGTGACTTCACAGACCTCCATTCTTTGAGTTCACACAAATGCATTGTGAATTCACTCACCTCCATTCTATGACTTCACACACCTCCATTCTGACTTCACACACCTCCATTCTGACTTCACACACCTCACTTCTGTGACTTCACACACCTCCATTCTATGATTTCACACACCTCCATTCTATGACTTCACACACCTCCATTCTATGACTTCACACACCTCCAATCTGACTTCACACACCTCCATTCTATGACTTCACACACCTCCAATCTGTCTTCACACAGCTCCATTCTATGACTTCACACACCTCCACTCTGTGACTTCAGAAACCTCCATTCTATGACTTCACACACCTCCATTGTGACTTCACACACCATCATTCTATGAGTTCACACACCGCCATTCTGACTTCACTCACCTCCATTCTATGACTTCACACAGATCCATTCTGACTTCACACAGCTCCATTCTATGTCTTCCCACACATCTATTCTGACTTCACACACCTCCATTCTGTGACTTCACACACCTCCATTCTATGACTTCACACACCTCCATTCTATGACTTCACACACCCCCATTGTGTGACTTCACACACCTCCATTCTATGATTTCACACATCTCCATTCTTTGACTTCACACACCTCCATTCTGAGTTCACACACCTCAATTCCGTGACTTCACACACCTCGATTCTCACTTCACACACCTCCATTCTATGACTTCACACAATTCCATTCTATGACTTCACACACCTCCATTCTTTGACTTCACACACCTCCATTGTGAGTTCACACACCTCCATTCTGTGAGTTCACGCACCTCCATTCTATGATTTCTCACACCTCCATTCTATTAATTCACACACCTCCATTCTGTGACTTAACGCACCTTCATTCTGTGACTTCACACACATCCATTCTATGACTTCACACACCTCCATTCTATGACTTCACACACCTCCATTCTATGACTTCACACACCTCCATTCTGACTTCACACCCCTCCATTCTATGACTTCACACACCTCCATTCTGTGACATCACACACCTCCATTCTATGACTTCACACACCTCCATTCCATGACTTCACACACCCCCATTGTGTGACTTCACACACCTCCATTCTATGACTTCACACATCTCCATTCTGTGACTTCACACACCTCCATTCTGGGTTCACACACCTCCATTTTGTGATTTCACACACCTCCATTCTCTGACTACACACACCTCCATTCTATGACTTCACACAACTAAATTCTATGACTTCACACACCTACATTCTATGACTTCACACATCTCCATTCTGTGACTTCACACACCTCCATTCTATGACTTCGCACACCTGCATTGTGACTTCACACACCTCCATTCTATGATTTCACACACCTCCATTCTGACTTCACACACCTCCATTCTATGACTTCACACACCTCCATTCTGACTTCACACACCTCCATTCTATGACTTCACACAACTCCATCTGACTTCACACACCTCCATTCCATGACTTCACACACCTCCATTCGATGAATTCACACACCTCCATTCTTTGACTGCATGCACCTCCATTCTATGAGTTCACACACCTCCATTCTGTGACTTCACACACCTTTATTGTTTGACTTCACACACCTCCATCCTTTGACTTCACACACCTCCATTCCATGACTTCACACACCTCCATTCTATGAGTTCACACACCTCCATTCTATGATTCACACACCTCCATTTTGACTTCACACACCTCCATTCTTTGACTTCATACACCTTCGTTCTCACTTCAGAAACATCCATTCTATGACTTCACAAACCTCCGTTCTGTGACCACACACCTCCATTCTGAGTTCCCACACCTCCATTCTGTGACTTCACCCACCTCCATCCTGACTTCACACACCTCCATTCTGACTTCACAAACCTCAATTCTTTGACTTCACACACCTCCATTCTATGATTTCACACTCTTCCATTCTATGACTACACACCTCATTTCTGAGTTGACACACCTCCATTCTGTGATTTCACACACCTCCAATTTGACTTCACACACCCCCATTCTATGACTTCACACACCCCCATTGTGACTTAACACACTCCATTCTATGAGTTCACACACCTCCATTCTGACTTCACACACCTCCATTCTATGGTTTCACAGAGCTGCATTCTGACTTCAGACACCTCCATTTGTGACTTCACACACCACAATTTTGACTTCAAACACCTTCATTCTGTGACTTCACTCACCTCCATTCTGTGACTTCACACACCTCCATTTTGATTTCACACACTTCCATTCTTTGACTTAACACACCTGCATTCTGTGACTTCACACCCCACCATTGTTTGACTTCACAACCTATATTCTTGGACTTCACAAACCTCCATTCCATGATTTCGCACATCTTCATTTTATGAGTTCACACACCTCCATTTTGACTTCACACACCTCCATTCTATGACTTCACACACCTTCATTCTACTTCAGAAACATCCATTCTATGACTTCACACACCTCCATTCTATGACTTCACAAACCTCCATTCTGTGACTTCACACACCTCCATTCTGAGTTCACACACCTCAATTCCGTGACTTCACACACCTCAATTCTCACTTCACAAACCTCCATTCTATGACTTCACACAATTCCATTCTATGACTTAACACACCTCCATTCTTTGACTTCACACACCTCCATTGTGAGTTCACACACCTCCATTCTGTGAGTTCACGCACCTCCATTCTATGATTTCTCACACCTCGATTCTATTAATTCACACACCTCCATTCTGTGACTTCACACAACTCCATTCTATGACTTCCCACACCTCCATTCTGTGACTTCACACACCTCCATTCTGAGTTCACAAACCTCCATTCTGTGACTTAACGCACCTTCATTCTGTGACTTCACACACCTCCTTTCTATGAGTTCACACACCTCCATTCTATGAATTCTCACGCCTCCAGTCTTTGACTTCACACCCCTCCATTCTGTGACTTCACACACCCCCATTCTATAACTTCACACACCTCCATTTTGACTTCCCACACCTCCAATCTGAGTTCACACACCTTCGTTCTGACTTCACACACTTCCATTCTATGACTTCACACACCTCCATTCTGTGACTTCACACACCTCAATTCTGTGACTTCACACGCCTCCATTATGACTTCACACCTCCATTCTATGACTTCACACACCTTCATTCTTACTTCAGAAACATCCATTCTATGACTTTACACTCCTCCATTCTGTGACCACACACACCTCCATTCTGAGTTCACACACCCCCATTCTGTGACTTCACACACCTTCAATCTGTGACTTCACACACCTCCATTCTATTACTTCACACACCTCCATTCTATGACTTCACAAACCTCCAATATATGACTTCACACACCTCCATTCTGTGACGTCACACACCTCCATTCTATGACTTCACACACCTCCATTCTGTGACTTCACACACCTACATTGTGACTTCACAGACCTCCATTCTTTGAGTTCACACAAATGCATTGTGAATTCACACACCTCCATTCTATGACTTCATACACCTCCATTCTGACTTCACACACCTCCATTCTGACTTCACACCCCTCACTTCTGTGACTTCACACACCTCCATTCTATGATTTCACACACCTCCATTCTATGACTTCACACACCTACATTCTATGCCTTCACACACCTCCTTTCTGAGTTGACACACCTCCACTCTATGACTTCACACACCTCCAATCTGACTTCACACACCTCCATTCTATGACTTCACACACCTCCATTCTGTGACTTCAGAAACCTCTATTCTATGACTTCACACACCTCCATTGTGACTTCACACACCATCATTCTATGAGTTCACACACCGCCATTCTGACTTCACTCACCTCCATTCTATGACTTCACACAGCTCCATTCTGACTTCACACAGCTCCATTCTCTGTCTTCGCACACATCTATTCTGACTTCACACACCTCCATTCTGTGACATCACACACCTCCATTCTATGACTTCACACACCTCCATTCTATGACTTCACACACCCCCATTGTGTGACTTCACACACCTCCATTCTATGACTTCACACATCTCCATTCTGTGACTTCACACACCTCCATTCTGAGTTCACACACCTCCATTTTGTGATTTCACACACCTCCATTCTCTGACTACACACACCTCCATTCTATGACTTCACACACCTAAATTCTATGACTTCACACACCTACATTCTATGACTTCACACATCTCCATTCTGTGACTTCACACACCTCCATTCTATGACTTCACACACCTCCATTCTGTGACTTCACACACCTGCATTCTATGACCTCACACACCTCCATTCTATGACTTCGCACACCTGCATTGTGACTTCACACACCTCCATTCTATGATTTCACACACCTCCATTCTGACTTCACACACCTCCATTCTATGACTTCACACACCTCCATTCTGACTTCACACACCTCCATTCTATGACTTCACACAACTCCATCTGACTTCACACACCTCCATTCCATGACTTCACACACCTCCATTCGATGAATTCACACACCTCCATTCTTTGACTGCATGCACCTACATTCTATGAGTTCACACACCTCCATTCTGTGACTTCACACACCTTTATTGTTTGACTTCACACACCTCCATTCTTTGACTTCACACACCTCTATTCCATGACTTCACACAGCTCCATTCTATGAGTTCACACACCTCCATTCTATGATTCACACACCTCGATTTTGACTTCACAGACCTCCATTCTTTGACTTCATACACCTTCGTTCTCACTTCAGGCACCTCCATTCTATGACTTCACAAACCTCCGTTCTGTGACCACACACCTCCATTCTGAGTTCCCACACCTCCATTCTGTGATTTCACCCACCTCCATCCTGACTTCACACACCTCCATTCTGAATTCCCAAACCTCAATTCTTTGACTTCACACACCTCCATTTTATGATTTCACACTTTTCCATTCTATGACTTCACACACCTCATATCTGAGTTGACACACCTCTATTCTGTGATTTCACACACCTCCAATTTGACTTCACACACCCCCATTCTATGACTTCACACACCCCCATTGTGACTTCACACACTCCATTGTATGAGTTCACACACCTCCATTCTGACTTCACACACCTCCATTCCATGGTTTCACAGAGCTGTATTCTGACTTCAGACACCTCCATTTGTTACTTCACACACCACAATTTTGACTTCAAACACCTTCATTCTGTGACTTCACACACCTCCATTCTGTGACTTCACACACCTCCATTTTGACTTCACACACTGCCATTCTTTGACTTAACACACCTGCATTCTGTGACTTCACACCCCACCATTGTTTGACTTCACAACCTATATTCTTGGACTTCACACACCTCCATTCCATGACTTCGCACATCTCCATTTTATGAGTTCACACACCTCCATTTTGACTTCACACACCTCCATTCTATGACTTCACACACCTTCATTCTACTTCAGAAACATCCATTCTATGACTTCACACACCTCCATTCTATGACTTCACAAACCTCCATTCTGTGACTTCACACACTTCCATTCTGAGTTCACACACCTCAATTCCGTGACTTCACACACCTCAATTCTCACTTCACACACCTCCATTCTATGACTTCACACAATTCCATTCTATGACTTCACACACCACAATTCTCTGATTTCACACACCTCCATTGTGAGTTCACACACCTCCATTCTGTGACTTCACACACCTCCATTCTGTGACTTCACACACCTCCATTCTATGATTTCTCACACCTCCATTCTATTATTTCACACAACTCCATTCTGTGACTTCACACAACTCCATTCTATGACTTCCCACACCTCCATTCTGTGACTTCACACACCTACAGTCTGAGTTCACAAACCTACATTCTGTGACTTAACGCACCTTCATTCTGTGACTTCACACACCTCCATTCTATGACTTCACACACCTCCATTCTATGAGTTTACACACCCCCATTCTATGACTTCACACACCTCCAATCTTTGACTTCACACCCCTCCATTCTGTGACTTCACACACCTCCATTCTATAACTTCACACACCTCCATTGTGACTTCCCACACCTCCAATCTGACTTCACACACCTCCATTCTGTGACTTCACACACCTGAATTCTGTGACTTCACACGCCTCCATTATGACGTCACACACCTCCATTCTCTGACTTCACACACCTCCATTCTATGACTTCACACACCTAGATTCTGTGACTTCACACACCTCCATTCTGAGTTCACACACCTCCATTCTGTGACTTCACACACCTCCATTCTGACTTCACACAGCTCCATAAAATGACTTCACACACCTCCATTCTGTGACTTCGCACACCTCTATTCTGACTTCACACAGCTCCATTCTCTGACTTCCCACACCTCCATTCTATGATTTCACACACCTCCATTCTATGACTTCACACACCTCCATTCTGTGACTTCACACACCTCCATTCTGAATTCCAAAACCTCCGTTCTGTGACTTAACACACCTCCATTCTGTGACTTCACACACCGCCATTCTGAGTTCGCACACCTCCATTCTGTGACTTCACACACCTCCATTATGACATCACAAAGCTCCATTCTATGACTTCACACACTTCCACTCTGTGCGTTCACGCACATCCATTCTATGACTTAACACACCTTCATTCTTACTTAAAAAACATCCATTCTATGACTTCACACACCTCCATTCTATGACTTCACACACCTCCATTCTATGACTTCACACACCTCCATTCTGTGACTTCACACACCTCAATTCTGTGACTTCACACACCTCCATTATGACTTCACAGACATCCATTCTATGACTTCACACACCTCCATTCTATGACTTCACACACGTCCATTCTGTGACTTCACACACCTCCATTGTGAGTTCACACACCTCCATTCTGTGACTTCACACACCTCCAATCTGACTTCACACAGCTCCATTCTATGACTTCACACACCTCCATTCTGTGACTTCACACACCTCCATTCTATGACTTCACACACCTCCATTGTGACTTCACACACCTCCATTTTATGACTTCACACAACTCCATTCTCACTTCACACACCTCCATTCTTTGACTTCACACACCTCCCTTATATGACTTTACACACCTCCATTCTGTGACTTCACACACCTCCATTCTATGACTTCACACACCTCCATTCTGTGATTTCACACACCTACATTGTGACTTCACAGACCTCCATTCTATGAGTTCACACAAATGCATTGTGAATTCACACACCTCCATTCTGATTTCACACACCTCAATTCTGTGACTTAACACAACTCCATTCTATGATTTCACACACCTCCATTCTATGACTTCACACACCTCCATTCTATGACTTCACACACCTCCTTTCTGAGTTGACACACCTCCATTCTATGACTTCACACACCTCCAATCTGACTTCACACACCTCCATTTTATGACTTCACACACTTCCATTCTGTGACTTCAAAAACGTCCATTCTATGACTTCACACACCTCCATTGTGACTTCACACACCATCATTCTATGAGTTCACACACCGCCATTCTGACTTCACTCACCTCCATTCTATGACTTCACACAGCTCCATTATGACTACACACAGCTCCATTCTATGACTTCGCACACATCTATTCTGACTTCACACACCTCCATTCTGATTTCACACACCTCCATTCTCTGACGTCAAACACTTCCATTCTGTGACTTCACACACCTCCATTCTATGACTTCACACACCTCCATTCTATGACTTCACACACCCCCATTGTGTGACTTCACACACCTCCATTCTATGACTTCACACACCTCCATTCTGTGACTTCACACACCGCCATTCTGAGCTCACACACCTCCATTTTGTGATTTCACACACCTCCATTCTGTGACTTCACACACCTCCATTCTATGACTTCACACACCTAAATTCTATGACTTCACAAACCTCCATTCTCTGACTTCACACACCTCCATTCTGTGACTTCACACACCTCCATTCTATGACTTCACACACCTCCATTCTGTGACTTCACACACCTGCATTCTATGACCTCACACACCTCCATTCTATGACTTCGCACACCTGCATTGTGACTTCACACACCTCCATTCTATGAGTTCACACACCTGCATTCTGACATCACACACCTCCATTCTATGACTTCACACCCCTCCATTCTGACTTCACACACCTCCATTCTATGACTTCACACAACTCCATCTGACTTCACACACCTCCATTTTGACTTCACAAACCTCAATTCTTTGACATCACACACCTCCATTCTATGATTTCACACACTTCCATTCTATGAATTCACACACCTCCATTCTATGACTTCACAAACCTCATTTCTGAGTTGACACACATAAATTCTGTGATTTCACACACCTCCAATTTGACTTCACACACCCCCATTCTATAACTTCAAACACCCCCATTGTGACTTCACACACTCCATTCTATGAGTTCACACACCTCCATTCTGACTTCACACACCTCCATTCTATGGCTTCACACAGCTGCATTCTGACTTCAGACACCTTCATTCTGTTACTTCACACACCTCCATTCTGTGACTTCACACACCTCCATTTTGACTTCACACAATTCCATTCTTTGACTTAACAAACCTGCATTCTGTGACTTCACACACCACCATTGTTTGACTTCACACACATATATTCTTGGACTTCACACACCTCCATTCCATGACTTCACACATCTCCATTTTATGAGTTCACACACCTCCATTTTGACTTCACACACCTCCATTCTATGACTTCACACACCTCCATTCTGTGACTTCACACACCTCCAGTCTGAGTTCACAAACCTCCATTCTGTGACTTAACGCACCTTCTTTCTGTGACTTCACACACCTCCATTCTATGACTTCACACACCTCCATTCTATGACTTCACACACCTCCATTCTATGACTTCACACACCTCCATTCTGACTTCACACACCTCCATTCTATGACTTCACACAACTCCATCTGACTTCACACACCTCCATTCCATGACTTCACACACCTCCATTCGATGAATTCACACACCTCCATTCTTTGACTGCATGCACCTCCATTCTATGAGTTCACACACCTCCATTCTGTGACTTCACACACCTTTATTGTTTGATTTCACACACCTCCATTCTTTGACTTCACACACCTCCATTCCATGACTTCACACACCTCCATTCTATGAGTTCACACACCTCCATTCTATGATTCACACACCTCGATTTTGACTTCACAGACCTCCATTTTTTGACTTCATACACCTTCGTTCTCACTTCAGAAACATCCATTCTATGACCTCAGGCACCTCCATTCTATGACTTCACAAACCTCCGTTCTGTGACCACACACCTCCATTCTGAGTTCCCAAACCTCCATTCTGTGACTTCACCCACCTCCATCCTGACTTCACACACCTCCATTCTGACTTCACAAACCTCAATTCTTTGACTTCACACACCTCCATTTTATGATTTCACACTCTTCCATTCTATGACTTCACACACCTCATTTCTGAGTTGACACACCTCCATTCTGTGATTTCACACACCTCCAATTTGACTTCACACACCCCATTCTATGACTTCACACACCCCCATTGTGACTTAACACACTCCATTCTATGAGTTCACACACCTCCATTCTGACTTCACACACCTCCATTCTATGGTTTCACAGAGCTGCATTCTGACTTCAGACACCTCCATTTGTGACTTCACACACCACAATTTTGACTTCAAACACCTTCATTCTGTGACTTCACACACCTCCATTCTGTGACTTCACACACCTCCATTTTGACTTCACACACTGCCATTCTTTGACTTAACACACCTGCATTCTGTGACTTCACACCCCACCATTGTTTGACTTCACAACCTATATTCTTGGACTTCACACACCTCCATTCCATGACTTCGCACATCTCCATTTTATGAGTTCACACACCTCCATTTTGACTTCACACACCTCCATTCTATGACTTCACACACCTTCATTCTACTTCAGAAACATCCATTCTATGACTTCACACACCTCCATTCTATGACTTCACAAACCTCCATTCTGTGACTTCACACACCTCCATTCTGAGTTCACACACCTCAATTCCGTGACTTCACACACCTCAATTCTCACTTCACACACCTCCATTCTATGACTTCACACAATTCCATTCTATGACTTCACACACCTCCATTCGTTGATTTCACACACCTCCATTGTGAGTTCACACACATCCATTCTGAGTTCACACACCTCCATTCTGTGAGTTCTCGCACCTCCATTCTATGATTTCTCACACCTCCATTCTATTAATTCACACACCTCCATTCTGTGACTTCACACAACTCCATGCTATGACTTCCCACACCTCCATTCTAAGACTTCACACACCTCCATTCTGACTTCACACACCTCCATTCTATGACTTCACACAACTCCATCTGACTTCACACACCTCCATTCCATGACTTCACACACCTCCATTCGATGAATTCACACACCTCCATTCTTTGACTGCATGCACCTCCATTCTATGAGTTCACACACCTCCATTCTGTGACTTCACACACCTTTATTGTTTGACTTCACACACCTCCATTCTTTGACTTCACACACCTCCATTCCATGACTTCACACACCTCCATTCTATGAGTTCACACACCTCCATTCTATGAATCACACACCTCGATTTTGACTTCACAGACCTCCATTCTTTGACTTCATACACCTTCGTTCTAACTTCAGAAACATCCATTCTATGACTTCAGGCACCTCCATTCTATGACTTCACAAACCTCCGTTCTGTGACCACACACCTCCATTCTGAGTTCCCACACTTCCATTCTGTGACTTCACCCACCTCCATCCTGACTTCACACACCTCCATTCTGAATTCCCAAACCTCAATTCTTTGACTTCACACACCTCCATTCTATGATTTCACACACTTCCATTCTATGACTTCACACACCTCATTTCTGAGTTGACACACCTCCATTCTGTGATTTCACACACCTCCAATTTGACTTCACACACCCCCATTCTATGACTTCACACACCCCCATTGTGACTTTACACACTCCATTGTATGAGTTCACACACCTCCATTCTGACTTCACACACCTCCATTCTATGGTTTCACAGAGCTGCATTCTGACTTCAGACACCTCCATTTGTGACTTCACATACCACAATTTTGACTTCAAACACCTTCATTCTGTGACATCACACACCTCCATTCTGTGACTTCACACACCTCCATTTTGACTTCACACACTGCCATTCTTTGACTTAACACACCTGCATTCTGTGACTTCACACCCCACCATTGTTTGACTTCACAACCTATATTCTTGGACTTCACACACCTCCATTCCATGACTTTGCACATCTCCATTTTATGAGTTCACACACCTCCATTTTGACTTCACACACCTCCATTCTATGACTTCACACACCTTCATTCTACTTCAGAAACATCCATTCTATGACTTCACACACCTCCATTCTATGACTTCACAAACCTCCATTCTGTGACTTCACACACTTCCATTCTGAGTTCACACACCTCAATTCCGTGACTTCACACACCTCAATTCTCACTTCACACACCTCCATTCTATGACTTCACACAATTCCATTCTATGACTTCACACACCACAATTCTCTGATTTCACACACCTCCATTGTGAGTTCACACACCTCCATTCTGTGACTTCACACACCTCCATTCTGTGACTTCACACACCTCCATTCTATAATTTCTCACACCTCCATTCTATTAATTCACACAACTCCATTCTGTGACTTCACACAACTCCATTCTATGAATTCCCACACCTCCATTCTGTGACTTCACACACCTACAGTCTGAGTTCACAAACCTCCATTCTGTGACTTAACGCACCTTCATTCTGTGACTTCACACACCTCCATTCTATGACTTCACACACCTCCATTCTATGAGTTCACACACCCCCATTCTATGACTTCACACACCTCCAATCTTTGACTTCACACCCCTCCATTCTGTGACTTCACACACCTCCATTCTATAACTTCACACACCTCCATTGTGACTTCCCACACCTCCAATCTGAGTTCACACACCTCCGTTCTGACTTCACACACCTCCATTCTATGACTTCACACACCTCCATTCTGTGACTTCACACACCTGAATTCTGTGACTTCACAGGCCTCCATTATGACTTCACACATCTCCATTCTCTGACTTCACACACCTCCATTCTATGACTTCACACACCTAGATTCTGTGACTTCACACACCTCCATTCTGAGTTCACACACCTCCATTCTGTGACTTCACACACCTCCATTCTGACTTCACACAGCTCCATAAAATGACTTCACACACCTCCATTCTGTGACTTCGCACACCTCTATTCTGACTTCACACAGCTCCATTCTCTGACTTCCCACACCTCCATTCTATGATTTCACACACCTCCATTCTATGACTTCACACACCTCCATTCTGTGACTTCACACACCTCCATTCTGAGTTCCAAAACCTCCGTTCTGTGACTTAACACACCTCCATTCTGTGACTTCACACACCGCCATTCTGAGTTCGCACACCTCCATTCTGTGACTTCACACACCTCCATTATGACATAACAAAGCTCCATTCTATGACTTCACACACCTCCACTCTGTGCGTTCACACACCTCCATTCTATGACTTAACACACCTTCATTCTTACTTAAAAATCATCCATTCTATGACTTCACACACCTCCATTCTATGACTTCACACACCTCCATTTTGACTTCACACACTTCCATTCTTTGACTTAACAAACCTGCATTCTGTGACTTCACACACCACCATTGTTTGACTTCACACACATATATTCTTGGACTTCACACACCTCCATTCCATGACTTCACACATCTCCATTTTATGAGTTCACACACCTCCATTTTGACTTCACACACCTCCATTCTATGACTTCACACACCTCCATTCTGTGACTTCACACACCTCCAGTCTGAGTTCACAAACCTCCATTCTGTGACTTAACGCACCTTCATTCTGTGACTTCACACACCTCCATTCTATGACTTCACACACCTCCAT
This sequence comes from Megascapheus bottae, assembly GCA_024803745.1. Lineage (NCBI taxonomy): Eukaryota > Metazoa > Chordata > Mammalia > Rodentia > Geomyidae > Megascapheus > Megascapheus bottae. The sequence continues at coordinate 26,013 of JANJXV010000888.1, forward strand.
TCTATGACTTCACACACCTCCATTCTATGACTTCACACACCTCCATTCTGACTTCACACACCTCCATTCTATGACTTCACACAACTCCATCTGACTTCACACACCTCCATTCCATGACTTCACACACCTCCATTCGATGAATTCACACACCTCCATTCTTTGACTGAATGCACCTCCATTCTATGAGTTCACACACCTCCATTCTGTGACTTCACACACCTTTATTGTTTGACTTCACACACCTCCATTCTTTGACTTCACACACCTCCATTCCCTGACTTCACACACCTCCATTCTATGAGTTCACACACCTCCACTCTATGATTCACACACCTCGATTTTGACTTCACAGACCTCCATTTTTTGACTTCATACACCTTCGTTCTCACTTCAGGAACATCCATTCTATGACCTCAGGCACCTACATTCTTTGACTTCACAAACCTCCGTTCTGTGACCACACACCTCCATTCTGAGTTCCCACACCTCCATTCTGTGACTTCACCCACCTCCATCCTGACTTCACACACCTCCATTCTGACTTCACAAACCTCAATTCTTTGACTTCACACACCTCCATTCTATGATTTCACACTCTTCCATTCTATGACTTCACACACCTCATTTCTGAGTTGACACACCTCCATTCTGTGATTTCACACACCTCCAATTTGACTTCACACACCCCATTCTATGACTTCACACACCCCCATTGTGACTTAACACACTCCATTCTATGAGTTCACACACCTCCATTCTGACTTCACACACCTCCATTATATGGTTTCACAGAGCTGCATTCTGACTTCAGACACCTCCATTTGTGACTTCACACACCACAATTTTGACTTCAAACACCTTCATTCTGTGACTTCACACACCGCCATTCTGTGACTTCACACACCTCCATTTTGACTTCACACACTGCCATTCTTTGACTTAACACACCTGCATTCTGTGACTTCACACCCCACCATTGTTTGACTTCACAACCTATATTCTTGGACTTCACACACCTCCATTCCATGACTTCGCACATCTCCATTTTATGAGTTCACACACCTCCATTTTGACTTCACACACCTCCATTCTATGACTTCACACACCTTCATTCTACTTCAGAAACATCCATTCTATGACTTCACACACCTCCATTCTATGACTTCACAAACCTCCATTCTGTGACTTCACACACCTCCATTCTGAGTTCACACACCTCAATTCCGTGACTTCACACACCTCAATTCTCACTTCACACACCTCCATTCTATGACTTCACACAATTCCATTCTATGACTTCACACACCTCCATTCTTTGATTTCACACACCTCCATTGTGAGTTCACACACATCCATTCTGAGTTCACACACCTCCATTCTGTGAGTTCTCGCACCTCCATTCTATGATTTCTCACACCTCCATTCTATTAATTCACACACCTACATTCTGTGACTTCACACAACTCCATGCTATGACTTCCCACACCTCCATTCTAAGACTTCACACACCTCCATTCTGACTTCACACACCTCCATTCTATGACTTCACACAACTCCATCTGACTTCACACACCTCCATTCCATGACTTCACACACCTCCATTCGATGAATTCACACACCTCCATTCTTTGACTGCATGCACCTCCATTCTATGAGTTCACACACCTCCATTCTGTGACTTCACACACCTTTATTGTTTGACTTCACACACCTCCATTCTTTGACTTCACACACCTCCATTCCATGACTTCACACACCTCCATTCTATGAGTTCACACACCTCCATTCTATGAATCACACACCTCGATTTTGACTTCACAGACCTCCATTCTTTGACTTCATACACCTTCGTTCTAACTTCAGAAACATCCATTCTATGACTTCAGGCACCTCCATTCTATGACTTCACAAACCTCCGTTCTGTGACCACACACCTCCATTCTGAGTTCCCACACTTCCATTCTGTGACTTCACCCACCTCCATCCTGACTTCACACACCTCCATTCTGAATTCCCAAACCTCAATTCTTTGACTTCACACACCTCCATTCTATGATTTCACACACTTCCATTCTATGACTTCACACACCTCATTTCTGAGTTGACACACCTCCATTCTGTGATTTCACACACCTCCAATTTGACTTCACACACCCCCATTCTATGACTTCACACACCCCCATTGTGACTTTACACACTCCATTGTATGAGTTCACACACCTCCATTCTGACTTCACACACCTCCATTCTATGGTTTCACAGAGCTGCATTCTGACTTCAGACACCTCCATTTGTGACTTCACATACCACAATTTTGACTTCAAACACCTTCATTCTGTGACATCACACACCTCCATTCTGTGACTTCACACACCTCCATTTTGACTTCACACACTGCCATTCTTTGACTTAACACACCTGCATTCTGTGACTTCACACCCCACCATTGTTTGACTTCACAACCTATATTCTTGGACTTCACACACCTCCATTCCATGACTTCGCACATCTCCATTTTATGAGTTCACACACCTCCATTTTGACTTCACACACCTCCATTCTATGACTTCACACACCTTCATTCTACTTCAGAAACATCCATTCTATGACTTCACACACCTCCATTCTATGACTTCACAAACCTCCATTCTGTGACTTCACACACTTCCATTCTGAGTTCACACACCTCAATTCCGTGACTTCACACACCTCAATTCTCACTTCACACACCTCCATTCTATGACTTCACACAATTCCATTCTATGACTTCACACACCACAATTCTCTGATTTCACACACCTCCATTGTGAGTTCACACACCTCCATTCTGTGACTTCACACACCTCCATTCTGTGACTTCACACACCTCCATTCTATAATTTCTCACACCTCCATTCTATTAATTCACACAACTCCATTCTGTGACTTCACACAACTCCATTCTATGAATTCCCACACCTCCATTCTGTGACTTCACACACCTACAGTCTGAGTTCACAAACCTCCATTCTGTGACTTAACGCACCTTCATTCTGTGACTTCACACACCTCCATTCTATGACTTCACACACCTCCATTCTATGAGTTCACACACCCCCATTCTATGACTTCACACACCTCCAATCTTTGACTTCACACCCCTCCATTCTGTGACTTCACACACCTCCATTCTATAACTTCACACACCTCCATTGTGACTTCCCACACCTCCAATCTGAGTTCACACACCTCCGTTCTGACTTCACACACCTCCATTCTATGACTTCACACACCTCCATTCTGTGACTTCACACACCTGAATTCTGTGACTTCACAGGCCTCCATTATGACTTCACACATCTCCATTCTCTGACTTCACACACCTCCATTCTATGACTTCACACACCTAGATTCTGTGACTTCACACACCTCCATTCTGAGTTCACACACCTCCATTCTGTGACTTCACACACCTCCATTCTGACTTCACACAGCTCCATAAAATGACTTCACACACCTCCATTCTGTGACTTCGCACACCTCTATTCTGACTTCACACAGCTCCATTCTCTGACTTCCCACACCTCCATTCTATGATTTCACACACCTCCATTCTATGACTTCACACACCTCCATTCTGTGACTTCACACACCTCCATTCTGAGTTCCAAAACCTCCGTTCTGTGACTTAACACACCTCCATTCTGTGACTTCACACACCGCCATTCTGAGTTCGCACACCTCCATTCTGTGACTTCACACACCTCCATTATGACATAACAAAGCTCCATTCTATGACTTCACACACCTCCACTCTGTGCGTTCACACACCTCCATTCTATGACTTAACACACCTTCATTCTTACTTAAAAATCATCCATTCTATGACTTCACACACCTCCATTCTATGACTTCACACACCTCCATTTTGACTTCACACACTTCCATTCTTTGACTTAACAAACCTGCATTCTGTGACTTCACACACCACCATTGTTTGACTTCACACACATATATTCTTGGACTTCACACACCTCCATTCCATGACTTCACACATCTCCATTTTATGAGTTCACACACCTCCATTTTGACTTCACACACCTCCATTCTATGACTTCACACACCTCCATTCTGTGACTTCACACACCTCCAGTCTGAGTTCACAAACCTCCATTCTGTGACTTAACGCACCTTCATTCTGTGACTTCACACACCTCCATTCTATGACTTCACACACCTCCATTCTATGACTTCACACACCTCCATTCTATGACTTCACACACCTCCATTCTGACTTCACACACCTCCATTCTATGACTTCACACAACTCCATCTGACTTCACACACCTCCATTCCATGACTTCACACACCTCCATTCGATGAATTCACACACCTCCATTCTTTGACTGAATGCACCTCCATTCTATGAGTTCACACACCTCCATTCTGTGACTTCACACACCTTTATTGTTTGACTTCACACACCTCCATTCTTTGACTTCACACACCTCCATTCCCTGACTTCACACACCTCCATTCTATGAGTTCACACACCTCCACTCTATGATTCACACACCTCGATTTTGACTTCACAGACCTCCATTTTTTGACTTCATACACCTTCGTTCTCACTTCAGGAACATCCATTCTATGACCTCAGGCACCTCCATTCTTTGACTTCACAAACCTCCGTTCTGTGACCACACACCTCCATTCTGAGTTCCCACACCTCCATTCTGTGACTTCACCCACCTCCATCCTGACTTCACACACCTCCATTCTGACTTCACAAACCTCAATTCTTTGACTTCACACACCTCCATTCTATGATTTCACACTCTTCCATTCTATGACTTCACACACCTCATTTCTGAGTTGACACACCTCCATTCTGTGATTTCACACACCTCCAATTTGACTTCACACACCCCATTCTATGACTTCACACACCCCCATTGTGACTTAACACACTCCATTCTATGAGTTCACACACCTCCATTCTGACTTCACACACCTCCATTATATGGTTTCACAGAGCTGCATTCTGACTTCAGACACCTCCATTTGTGACTTCACACACCACAATTTTGACTTCAAACACCTTCATTCTGTGACTTCACACACCGCCATTCTGTGACTTCACACACCTCCATTTTGACTTCACACACTGCCATTCTTTGACTTAACACACCTGCATTCTGTGACTTCACACCCCACCATTGTTTGACTTCACAACCTATATTCTTGGACTTCACACACCTCCATTCCATGACTTCGCACATCTCCATTTTATGAGTTCACACACCTCCATTTTGACTTCACACACCTCCATTCTATGACTTCACACACCTTCATTCTACTTCAGAAACATCCATTCTATGACTTCACACACCTCCATTCTATGACTTCACAAACCTCCATTCTGTGACTTCACACACCTCCATTCTGAGTTCACACACCTCAATTCCGTGACTTCACACACCTCAATTCTCACTTCACACACCTCCATTCTATGACTTCACACAATTCCATTCTATGACTTCACACACCTCCATTCTTTGATTTCACACACCTCCATTGTGAGTTCACACACATCCATTCTGAGTTCACACACCTCCATTCTGTGAGTTCTCGCACCTCCATTCTATGATTTCTCACACCTCCATTCTATTAATTCACACACCTACATTCTGTGACTTCACACAACTCCATTCTATGACTTCCCACACCTCCATTCTAAGACTTCACACACCTCCATTCTGACTTCACACACCTCCATTCTATGACTTCACACAACTCCATCTGACTTCACACACCTCCATTCCATGACTTCACACACCTCCATTCGATGAATTCACACACCTCCATTCTTTGACTGCATGCACCTCCATTCTATGAGTTCACACACCTCCATTCTGTGACTTCACACACCTTTATTGTTTGACTTCACACACCTCCATTCTTTGACTTCACACACCTCCATTCCATGACTTCACACACCTCCATTCTATGAGTTCATGCCGGGGCCTCCCGGCAGCAAATTGGGGTTCCTGAAATAAGGGGCAGGGACTGGAAAAATTAGAAGAGAGACAAACACATCGGGTCCAGGAGGTCTGCAGCCCAAGCAAAAACTGCCCCTCGTTTATTCTTAACACAAAGTTTTTATCCCCTCCCGAGACCAGGGCCCTCCCAGGTGTTACATCCAGATCGTTAATCAGGGAGCTGTTGAGGGTTATATTCATATGGTAAATCTCAGATCAATTGAACAGGAGAAGGCCAAAAAACAATAAGACAATCAAGCAATTATCTGATGCAAATCAAAGTACAGTTTGTTTCCACTCTTGCTCCCGACATATCCCCCGTCTCTATTTTAAAAGAAACACAAGTGCAATTTCTATTCTTTTCACTATCTCTAATATCTCATTATCCTGTCTCACTTTCCAAAAATGCCTTGTCCCTTCATCTAAAGGGGATAGATGGGCGGAGATTCGGCTTCTGTGACTTCTTCAAGCTGACTCAGGGGCGTTGTCTCTGTGCTTGACCAGGGACCTTAAAAAGCCTAGCCTGTTTATTAGGGATTGCAAGGATTAGATATCAGGAATAATAATTTACTCCAAACTAGAGATCATATTTGACATTTAACAACTGCACAAACCATCTTTGGCTACAATAGTGTAGTTACATAGCACCCATTTGCAAAAGCCTTTTCTTGATTGTCTGGGGAACTAAGTTTCTGCAACCTTAACAATGCTTCAGTTGTCAGATCTAAACAGATTAATAGAGACACAAGTCTCAGATCCACAAACTTTTCCTGAATTTGTGGCTGGTGTCAAAAATAAATAAATAAATAAATAAAAATTTTGCTCAATTAGGGCTTTAAACTATCCACTATCACAGAAGATTGACAAGTTCCTGCCCAGTTATGAAAGGCACGGGCATTAGTAAGGCATGCTTACAAACTATTCTATGACCTCCCGGCTCTGATTAATTTGATCGGCCAAGCGCAAGTGACTAAGATCTGACACCATCTCTGCCATCCAAGCAGAGGCTTTCTGCATCGTGTCCCAGTAGAGTTTCCCCACACAGGGATAAATGTCCCATTGGCAATTCGCTTGCTTAGTTGCTGGACTTGAACTCAGGGCCTGGGCACTGTCCCTCAGCTCTCCAGCTCAAGGCTAGCACCCTGCCACTGTGAGTCCTGAGCTTGGTGCTTGAGTGCTGTCCCCCAGCTGTTCAGCTCAGAGCTAGCACTCTGCGGCTACAAGCTCCAAAGCAACTCTGCCTTAATAGCACTCTGCTGCCAGATTAGACACCACAATCTCACAGGGACTTTGCTTTGCCCGGGGTTGGCTCAAAACTGCAGTTTTCAGATCAGTGAGTCCTACGAGCGGCCATGTATCTCCAATAGAGCAACAAGGTGGTAGACACAGAAATAGTCTCTAAGCATGAGCTTACCTAGAACCTGGAAAAGGCCAAAGTTACATCTGAATAAGGATTGCTGTTCTTCTCCAATGGGCTAGCTGGAAGTTACAAGAGCAAGCTGAAATAGCAATTAAGCAATTACTTTGGTAGTCCTGATTTTCCTTTTCTCTCTTTCTTTAAACATATAAGACAACTTCACTTTCAAATATTGTTCAGAAACCCATTTCCAATGTTCTTAATAACTTTTACTGATACTGGCTTAAACAATTAACACCTTAGCCTTTATTTGCAATTGAAAAACCTTTAAGGGCACAAAGAGCTCCTGCCCTCAGGCCCCCTAGGGCCCAAGGCACTCCTCTTGCCTTTCAGAAAAAAGGGGCTCTTATGCAGTTTAGATTACTGGCTAAAACTCCAACGACAGTTTAAACTCAAATAACAGTTTTTCCCTAATGCAAGAACTATAGACATCAGTGCACCAAAAGTCCAAGTCTGGACTTAGTTTTCTTCTTTTTTTTTTTTTTTTTTTTTTTAAACATTCCTTTAAAATACTAATCACATTATCCACATTTACCATCAGATTTCTAGTGTCAGTTTGCAAGAAAGGACAGGCAAAGTTTCTGACGTTAATGAACAATTTTACATTTAAATCTCTAATACATGTTTCCAAACTTTAACTTAAAGTAATAAATCCCAAATTCCCTAACACCTCTGAGCAGAACAGGATACAATGTTTACAATGTAAACAGCTGTATGCCCTGCAATAAAATGCAGATTTCAGGATCTAGAAAAATATTTACCAGTTTTTCTTTAAGACAACACAATAATTCTTTGAGACATTGTAAAACATCCAAACCTAATATTTTTCTTGAACTTTTAAGCTTAGATTTACCCAATTGTCTTTGTGTTTAAGTATAAATTTATCCTTTTTTTTTTTTTTTCAGCATGCTGACAATTTAACCTTGAACATGTTCACTCACTCATTCACACACATTCATACTCAAAGATCATAAAGCGCGCAAAATTAATATCGGCCGTTCAATTTCCGGAAGTTTGTGTCAAGAGAGTTTTGCCAATTTTACTCTTACAGGTGAGAACCAGGTTCGAAACAAAACTTTTTGCAAGGCAACTTAGCTGGAATTTATTTTTCCAGGGCTTGTTACAACTGCAGACATGGGGGAGCGGCCATGCTAGGCCCAGAAATGTTCAAATAAATAACAAGGATGTGTGCTTGAGTACGCACAGAAAAACCATAAGGACCCACACTTAGAAATGGTACCAATTTTAAAGACAAAAACTGGACAAAGAAAAATATGTAACATGAACAAGACAGAGAAGCGGAGACTTTTAAATAATCAGACATTGACATATAACAAGAAAATTGGACTCAATCAGATACACTTAACAGCTATTTTTAGATTTAGACATGTCTTGCTGGTGGGACTCTCAGGTATGCCTTGATATTGACAAGAAACTCAGAAGGGGAAGGGGGGTCAAGGCGTCCCTTGACCACCCAGGCCTCTATTTTAGGCCCACAGTGCACCCCTTTTTTTAAAAAAAAATATAAAAAATAAAATAGAATAAAAAAAATAAAACAAAACACAGACATACAGGGGGTCGGCCGACTTCTACTTACCTCTGGAGGCCTTTGCTTTTCACCTGGGCATCTTTTACAAAAAAGGTTATTAAGAAGAGGGATGGTAAAGACAAAATAATGTCACATATTAAATTGTGTAGAGTCAATGAATATGTTAAAAGGTCCCTACATAATAGTAAAAGGAGGAGAAACACAGCTCATATGAATGTGTGGAACAAGTGGATCAGTAGCAGTCCCAATAGACATGCACAAATAACTCAGGTCCTTTCCACGTCGCAGGATGCACCACTGGAGGGTTGGGGGTGTAGGCCCAGTGAGTCGCTGCTTGGATGGCCACTGTCACTCTCCACGATCCAAACGCAGCGTTCAGGCAGCCAGCGGGCGTCATTTTCTCCTTGTGAAAAAACACATACATGCCCTCGACCCCAGGTTAGAACAGGATCGGGTCCATGCCAAGCACCAGTTAGGGGATCCTTCCACTTTACTAAGGCAAAGGCACGCTGCTCTCTTTTTTCCCAGAATCGCTGAGCAGCAGATAAATTATTTGAATCCAAATTCAAAAAATTTAAAACAAATAAAGCATGATTAAGTATATTCACAGGGGTAGCGGGATACGACTCCCCTTTCTGTATTTTAGCAATTTGATGTTTTAATAATCCATTAGCTCTCTCCACGATGCCTTGGCCTTGAGGATTGTAAGGAATGCCTGTAATATGAGTGATATTATAGGAACGGCAGAAGGATTGAAATGCTCGGCTTGCGTAGCCAGGGCCATTATCTGTTTTTATTTGCGAGGGAATCCCCATCACAGCAAAGCATCGAATGCAGTGGGAAATACAATGTTTAGTGGCTTCCCCAGCAAGGGGGGTGGCCAAGATAAAATTAGAATAAGTATCTACAGTAACATGAACATATTTTAATCGGCCAAATGATGGAACATGCGTGACATCCATCTGCCAAATGTGATTAGAAAGCAGTCCTCGTGGATTTATACCTAAATGGGGGGCTGGTGAAAAAGGGACACAGTTGGAGCAAGTCTTAACTATTTGCCTCGCTGTTTCCCTAGATAATTTGAACTGTCGGCGCAAGGCTCGACTGTTTTGATGATGGATGGCATGTGACTGCTTAGCAAGTTCAACCTGAGTTAAGTAAACTCTGGTGGCAGAGTCAGTGACCGCATTGCCTTCACTTAAAGGGCCAGGAAGATTAGTGTGAGCTCGAACAAAGCCAAAAAAGCAGGGGTGGTTGCGAGAACAAAGCAAAGTTTGTATTTGGCGAAATTGGGTCTGAATATTGGAGTTAGTAGTTCCAATAAAGGGAACAGTTTCTATGACTTGAAGAGCACGAATTACATATTGACTGTCTGAGTATAAGTTAAAGGGCTCGTCTTGTAACAGGACGAGTGCCTGTAAAACAGCCTCTAACTCCACCTCTTGGGCGGAGGAAAAACCTGTAACCCAAGATTGAGTTTTCCCATTAATGGTCAAAGCAGCCGTTCCATTTGAGGATCCATCTGTAAATACCAAAGCGGCAGAAGATAAAGGCGAGGCCTGTACTATGGAAGGAAATAGAAACGTATGACACGCAGCAAATTGGAGAAGTTTGTTAGACGGGTAGTGATGCAAAATTTTTCCCGTATAATTGGCCCAAGCAATGGCCCAAGGATCGCAATGGGCGAATAGCCAATCTTGTTGTTGTAAATTATATGGGACACAGATAAAATGAGGTTCCTGACCTAAATATTTACGGGAATCCACTCGGCACATGTGTATCAGATTAGCTACCAATTCGTAGTAGGGGGTCAGCACTTTGCCGGGTGTTGATGGTAGATAAAGCCATAAAAGTGGGCCATCCTGCCACAATACAGCAGTTGGGGAGTGAGAAGTAGCTAAAATGTAAACTCCCCAGGGTTTAGAATAGTCACAATAGGTCATTTGTTGCTGGGAAATTGCCTTTTCTACAATTTGGATGGCCCTCCTGGCGTCAGGATTTAATTCGCGCAAGGATGTAGGGTTGGTATCTCCTTTTAAGAGATCAAAGAGGGGTTTTAACTCTCCTGTGGAGAGCTTTAGATAAGGCCGAAGCCAATTTATATCTCCTAAGAATTGCTGAAAATCATGAAGAGTTCTTAAGTGTGAAGTTTTTAATTGTATTTTTTGGCTTTTAAAATAGTGTGGGCCTAATATATGGCCTAGATATGTAAAAGGCGGGTGTTCCTGAACCTTTTCAGCTGCTATTACAAGGCCAAAGAGGCTCAGATCCTGCTTTAGTTGTCCAAAGGCTTGTCGTACGACGATAGGGTCAGAACAAGCCAACAAGATGTCATCCATATAATGAACAATATAAACAGAAGAAAATTTTTCACGAGTGGAAGAAATGGCTCTAGCCACAAAACTTTGACATAAAGTTGGGCTATTTGCCATGCCCTGTGGGAGCACAAGCCAGTGATATCGCTTCATGGGTTCTTTAAAATTAACAGAGGGGACACTGAAGGCAAAGCGCTTACAGTCTTGAGGCGCCAGGGGTATAGTATAGAAACAATCCTTCAAATCTATAATAATCTTATAAGTATCCTTTGGGATTGCCATGGGTGAAGGCAAGCCAGGCTGTAGGGCCCCCATCAGTTCCATTGTGGCATTTATTTTTCTCAAATCCTGTAACAGCCTCCATTTACCTGACTTTTTCTTTATAACAAAAATTGGAGAATTCCATGGAGAGTTAGAAGGGGCCACATGCCCCAAATCCAGCTGCTCCTGTACCAGCTGCTGTACTGCAATGATCTTTTCTAGTGAAAGAGGCCACTGTTCAACCCATACCGGTCGTTCAGAGAGCCAATTTATGGGATCAGCATGAGGGGGAGGGCAAACGACAGCTCCCGTCAAGGGATACCCCAATCCTTGTCTCGTAGGGTGAGACTGGGGTTGGAGTGGCTCTAGCTCCCCCTGTGCTGCTCGGCCTAGTCCCCTAAAGGGGAGGAGGCCTTGATCAAGTAACTGCTTAGTGACCGCAGCACTAGGACTAAACATATACACTCCCATTTTTTCCATGATATCACGACCCCATAAATTAATTGGCAGATGATCCAAGACAAATGGCTGAAAATGACCAGAGTGCCCTTCCTCATCTCTCCAAACAAGGATCGCACTGCTCTGCTGTGGGTCAGTTGCTTGCCCAACCCCCTGTAGGGAAGTCATAGAGGTTGTCAGGGGCCATTGGGCTGGCCAATGTTTTTTAGATATCACAGACACATCTGCTCCAGTGTCTAATATTCCTTTAAAGGGCTTTTCTTGTATAAATATAGTCATCTCAGGCCTCTCTTGTTTTATGCTTTGTACCCAATAGATATCAGAAGATCTAAATCCTCTCTGTCCACATGGGGAATTAGCAGTCTCCCCGGGAGGTAAAGGCACAAGTATTAATTGTGCTAATTTTTGACCGGCTGGGATCGATACCACGTGTTTCGGGGCAGAGGCCATAACTTTGATTTCTCCAGTAAAATCCTGGTCAATTTTGCCAGGTGTAATCTGTATCCCTTTAAGGGCTGAGCTACTTCGCCCTAACAGCAATCCAGCCACTCCCGGGGGAAGGGGGCCGAAGACCCCCGTGGGGAGAGCTTGTGTCCCCATCTCTGGGGTCAATACTGAGCAGGTGGAGGAACAGAGGTCCAATCCTGCACTTCCTGGGGTGGCACGGAGGAGGCCGGAGACTGATCTTGGGGGGTTGTTAGAAGATGCACTTGTGGCCGAGAAGAGGGAGGGACTGCCCCATGGTTTTGCGGGGCCAGGGGCTGGCCCCTCCTCCAGTTTCCCGAAAGCGGGCGGCCATTGCGATCTGTTCTTGACCTGCAATCTTTAGCCCAGTGCTTCCCTTTACCACAGCGTGGACATGTGCCAGGTGATCTTTCTCTCTTTTGCCTGGCCTGGCATGGGCATTGCGTCATCCAATGTCCTATTTGTCCACAAGAGAAGCAACGCCCTAGGGGTCTAGCAGCCCGAGAATGCCGCTGACCTCTATATTTTAGAGACTCAGTAACAGTCTTTCCTTGAGGAGCGGCGGCTAAAGTAAGGCCTTGTACATGGGAGGGTCCAATATCAGCACACAGTGAAATAAAGTCCGTGATTCCTCCCTTATTCCTATGGGGTCTGATAGCTGCCTGACAGGCGGCGTTGGCATTTTCATAGGCTATGTGTCTAACTATAATCTCCCTTGCATTCTCATCTTGTACTAGGCGGTCTGCAGTCTCCATTAATCGAGACAAAAATTCTAAATAAGGCTCATTTGGTCCTTGTTTAACTTCTACTAGATTTTTTGTACGATTGGAATTGCGTAACTTTTTCCAAGCCTCTCTCGCCGCAGCATTTATTTGTAAATAGGCCTCCTTTGCATAACCCAATTGATCTTTGGTGTTTTTATAGGTTCCCTCTCCTAACAACTGATCAACAGTGTAAGGCAGGTTCTTAGACCTATTTATTTCAATTTTAGCCCGACACTGTGCAGTGAACTCTGTCTCCCATAATAAGTACTCTCCCGCACTAAGGCATGCTCTGGCAAGCCGCTTCCAGTCATTTGGGCATGCGATACCAGCACACGCGGCCTCCAATATTGCTTGAGTAAAAGGGGCAGTTGGCCCATATTGGGAGCAGGCATTTTTTAAATCCTGTAATAGTTTAACAGGAACAGGTTGATGGTATACTTGTTCATCATGATCAACCAAACTAGGGAAGCATCGAGGCCCTGAAATACCTTCCCTCTCTCTAGCAGCCTGAGTCAGGTTTAATTGCGATGCACTGTGCCTGGTTGTAGTGCCTGTTAAAAGGGACTTGTTGCTAGGGCCTTTAGGCTTGCCTAAAGGTTGAGAAAGGGATTGAGGCCGTAAGGCTGCAGTCGGAGGCGGTGGGTGTGAGGAGTAAGGTTTAGAATCAGACACCATAGTGGCCTGAGGGTCATATTTCTTTCCTACTTCTGAGGGGGCTCTCTGCTCTGTCCCCATTTTCGATAGAAAATGTAGGATTTCTTCTAACTTCTTCTCCATCGTAGCCATTCGGCTCTCCATTGACTCATCATAACTTTCCTCCTTGGTATTCAAACCTGAATTCTGATACTCAATATCTACTGGTTGTTGTTCCGTTTGCAAGATCTCACTTAGACTCTCTTGGGCTGCGGCATATGGCTCAGCCTCAGGTTCTTCAGAAGGGTCCTTTAACTCATAAAGTTCCCTTAATTCAAGATTAAATTCAGCATCTTCATGTAGAGGATCTATGTATTTACTTACTAAATTCCATACAGTAGTAGCCTCTATTGGGGTCTTTTCGGGGCCATATACCTCACAATAATCTTGAATTCTTTTTCCTATCCGCTGCCAGGCTCTTTGGAATGCCTCCTCTACAGACCTCGGGCACGCCTCCTCGAGAAACTGTAGGAAGCTCTGAAGCACCCCCTCTTCCACCCACGTTCCGTGGGCTTCAAATAGGCCTGTTAAGATTGGTAGAAATAACTCATGGCTATTAGCTTGACCCATAATTATTACTCCTGACTATACTCTCTTAATAGTCCTACGATGTGTTACTCACCACAGGGAGGGGTCCTTCACCTTCGTCCCAGATTTTCAGGGTCCCTGTTCGGGCGCCAGATGCCGGGGCCTCCCGGCAGCAAATTGGGGTTCCTGAAATAAGGGGCAGGGACTGGAAAAATTAGAAGAGAGACAAACACATCGGGTCCAGGAGGTCTGCAGCCCAAGCAAAAACTGCCCCTCGTTTATTCTTAACACAAAGTTTTTATCCCCTCCCGAGACCAGGGCCCTCCCAGGTGTTACATCCAGATCGTTAATCAGGGAGCTGTTGAGGGTTACATTCATATGGTAAATCTCAGATCAATTGAACAGGAGAAGGCCAAAAAACAATAAGACAATCAAGCAATTATCTGATGCAAATCAAAGTACAGTTTGTTTCCACTCTTGCTCCCGACAAGTTCACACACCTCCATTCTATGAATCACACACCTCGATTTTGACTTCACAGACCTCCATTCTTTGACTTCATACACCTTCGTTCTCACTTCAGAAACATCCATTCTATGACTTCAGGCACCTCCATTCTATGACTTCACAAACCTCCGTTCTGTGACCACACACCTCCATTCTGAGTTCCCACACTTCCATTCTGTGACTTCACCCACCTCCATCCTGACTTCACACACCTCCATTCTGAATCCCAAACCTCAATTCTTTGACTTCACACACCTCCATTCTATGATTTCACACACTTCCATTCTATGACTTCACACACCTCATTTCTGAGTTGACACACCTCCATTCTGTGATTTCACACACCTCCAATTTGACTTCACACACCCCCATTCTATGACTTCACACACCCCCATTGTGACTTTACACACTCCATTGTATGAGTTCACACACCTCCATTCTGACTTCACACACCTCCATTCTATGGTTTCACAGAGCTGCATTCTGACTTCAGACACCTTCATTTGTGACTTCACATACCACAATTTTGACTTCAAACACCTTCATTCTGTGACATCACACACCTCCATTCTGTGACTTCACACACCTCCATTTTGACTTCACACACTGCCATTCTTTGACTTAACACACCTGCATTCTGTGACTTCACACCCCACCATTGTTTGACTTCACAACCTATATTCTTGGACTTCACACACCTCCATTCCATGACTTCGCACATCTCCATTTTATGAGTTCACACACCTCCATTTTGACTTCACACACCTCCATTCTATGACTTCACACACCTTCATTCTACTTCAGAAATATCCATTCTATGACTTCACACACCTCCATTCTATGACTTCACAAACCTCCATTCTGTGACTTCACACACTTCCATTCTGAATTCACACACCGCAATTCCGTGACTTCACACACCTCAATTCTCACTTCACACACCTCCATTCTATGACTTCACACAATTCCATTCTATGACTTCACACACCACAATTCTCTGATTTCACACACCTCCATTGTGAGTTCACACACCTCCATTCTGTGACTTCACACACCTCCATTCTGTGACTTCACACACCTCCATTCTATGATTTCTCACACCTCCATTCTATTAATTCACACAACTCCATTCTGTGACTTCACACAACTCCATTCTATGACTTCCCACACCTCCATTCTGTGACTTCACACACCTACAGTCTGAGTTCACAAACCTCCATTCTGTGACTTAACGCACCTTCATTCTGTGACTTCACACACCTCCATTCTATGACTTCACACACCTCCATTCTATGAGTTCACACACCCCCATTCTATGACTTCACACACCTCCAATCTTTGACTTCACACCCCTCCATTCTGTGACTTCACACACCTCCATTCTATAACTTCACACACCTCCATTGTGACTTCCCACACCTCCAATCTGAGTTCACACACCTCCGTTCTGACTTCACACACCTCCATTCTATGACTTCACACACCTCCATTCTGTGACTTCACACACCTGAATTCTGTGACTTCACACGCCTCCATTATGACTTCACACACCTCCATTCTCTGACTTCACACACCTCCATTCTATGACTTCACACACCTAGATTCTGTGACTTCACACACCTCCATTCTGAGTTCACACACCTCCATTCTGTGAATTCACACACCTCCATTCTGACTTCACACAGCTCCATAAAATGACTTCACACACCTCCATTCTGTGACTTCGCACACCTCTATTCTGACTTCACACAGCTCCATTCTCTGACTTCCCACACCTCCATTCTATGATTTCACACACCTCCATTCTATGACTTCACACACCTCCATTCTGTGACTTCACACACCTCCATTCTGAGTTCCAAAACCTCCGTTCTGTGACTTAACACACCTCCATTCTGTGACTTCACACACCGCCATTCTGAGTTCGCACACCTCCATTCTGTGACTTCACACACCTCCATTATGACATAACAAAGCTCCATTCTATGACTTCACACACCTCCACTCTGTGCGTTCACACACCTCCATTCTATGACTTAACACATCTTCATTCTTACTTAAAAAACATCCATTCTATGACTTCACACACCTCCATTCTATGACTTCACACACCTCCATTCTATGACTTCACACACCTCCATTCTGTGACTTCACACACCTCAATTCTGTGACTTCACACACCTCCATTATGACTTCACACACATCCATTCTATGACTTCACACACCTCCATTCTATGACTTCACACACGTCCATTCTGTGACTTCACACACCTCCATTCTGAGTTCACACACCTCCATTCTGTGACTTCACACACCTCCAATCTGACTTCACACAGCTCCATTCTATGACTTCACACACCTCCATTCTGTGACTTCACACACCTCCATTCTATGACTTCACACACTTCCATTGTGTCTTCACACACCTCCATTCTATGAGTTCACACACCTCCATTCTGACTCCACACACCTCCATTCTATGACTTCACACAACTCCATTCTCACTTCACACACCTCCATTCTTTGACTTCACACAACTCCCTTATATGACTTTACACACCTCCATTCTGTGACTTCACACACCTCCATTCTATGACTTCACACACCTCCATTCTGTGATTTCACACACCTACATTGTGACTTCACAGACCTCCATTCTATGAGTTCACACACCGCAATTCTGACTTCACTCACCTCCATTCTATGACTTCACACAGCTCCATTCTGACTACACACAGCTCCATTCTATGACTTCGCACACATCTATTCTGACTTCACACACCTCCATTCTGTGACTTCACACACCTCCATTCTGATATCACACACCTCCATTCTCTGACGTCAAACACTTCCATTCTGTGACTTCACACACCTCCATTCTATGACTTCACACACCTCCATTCTATGACTTCACACACCCCCATTGTGTGACTTCACACACCTCCATTCTATGACTTCACACACCTCCATTCTGTGACTTAACACACCTCCATTCTGAGCTCACACACCTCCATTTTGTGATTTCACACACCTCCATTCTGTGACTTCACACACCTCCATTCTATGACTTCACACACCTAAATTCTATGACTTCACAAAGCTCCATTCTATGACTTCACACACCTCCATTCTGTGACTTCACACACCTCCATTCTATGACTTCACACACCTCCATTCTGTGACTTCACACACCTGCATTCTATGACCTCACACACCTCCATTCTATGACTTCGCACCCCTGCATTGTGACTTCACACACCTCCATTCTATGAGTTCACACACCTGCATTCTGACATCACACACCTCCATTCTATGACTTCACATCCCTCCATTCTGACTCCACACACCTCCATTCTATGACTTCACACAACTCCATCTGACTTCACACACCTCCATTCTATGATTTCACACACTTCCATTCTATGAATTCACCCACCTCCATTCTATGACTTCACATACCCCCATTGTGACTTCACACACTCCATTCCATGAATTCACACACCTCCATTGGATGAATTCACACACCTCCATTCTTTGTCTTCATGCACCTCGATTCTATGAGTTCACAGACCTCCTTTCTGTGACTTCACACACCTTTATTGTTTGACTTCACACACCTCCATTCTTTGACTTCACACACCTACGTTCCATGACTTCACACACCTCCATTCTATGAGTTCACACACCTCCATTATATGAGTTCACACACCTCCATTTTGACTTCACACACCTCCATTCTTTGACTTCATACACCTACATTCTCACTTCAGAAACATCCATTCTATGACTTCACGCACCTCTATTCTATGACTTCACAAACCTCCGTTCTGTGACCACACACCTCCATTCTGAGTTCCCACACCTCCATTCTGTGACTTCACCCACCTCCATCCTGACTTCACACACCTCCATTCTGACTTCACAAACCTCAATTCTTTGACTTCACACACCTCCATTCTATGATTTCACACACTTCCATTCTATGAATTCACACACCTCCATTCTATGACTTCACACACCTCATTTCTGAGTTGACACACATCCATTCTGTGATTTCACACACCTCCAATTTGACTTCACACACCCCCATTCTATAAATTCACACACCCCCATTGTGACTTCACACACTCCATTCTATGAGTTCACACACCTCCATTCTGACTTCACACACCTCCATTCTATGGCTTCACACAGCTGCATTCTGACTTCAGACACCTTCATTCTGTGACTTCACACACCTCCATTCTGTGACTTCACACACCTCCATTTTGACTTCACACACTTCCATTCTTTGACTTAACAAACCTGCATTCTGTGACTTCACACACCACCATTGATTGACTTCACACACATATATTCTTGGACTTCACACACCTCCATTCCATGACTTCACACATCTCCATTTTATGAGTTCACACACCTCCATTTTGACTTCACACACCTCCATTCTATGACTTCACACACCTCCATTCTGTGACTTCACACACCTCCAGTCTGAGTTCACAAACCTCCATTCTGTGACTTAACGCATCTTCATTCTGTGACTTCACACACCTCCATTCTATGACTTCACACACCTCTATTCTATGACTTCACACACCTCCATTCTATGACTTCACACACCTCCAGTCTTTGACTTCACACCCCTCCATTCTGTGACTTCACACACCTCCATTCTATAACTTCACACGCATCCATTGTGACTTCCCACACCTCCAATCTGAGTTCACACACATCCGTTCTGACTTAACACACCTCCATTCTGTGACTTCACACACCTGAATTCTGTGACTTCACACGCCTCCATTATGACTTCACACACCTCCATTCTATGACTCCACACACCTCCATTCTGACTTCACACACCTCCATTCTGACTTCACACACCTCACTTCTGTGACTTCACACACTTCCATTCTATGATTTCACACACCTCCATTCTATGACTTCACACACCTACATTCTATGACTTCACGCACCTCCTTTTGAGTTGACACACATCCATTCTATGACTTCAAACACCTCCAATCTGACTTCACACACCTTCATTCTATGACTTCACACACCTCCATTCTGTGACTTCAGAAACCTCCATTCTATGACTTCACACACCTCCATTGTGACTTCACACACCATCATTCTATGAGTTCACACACCGCCATTCTGACTTCACTCACCTCCATTCTATGACTTCACACAGATCCATTCTGACTTCACACAGCTCCATTCTATGACTTCGCACACATCTATTCTGACTTCACACACCTCCATTCTGTGACTTCACACACCTCCATTCTATGACTTCACACACTCCCATTGTGTGACTTCACACAACTCCATTCTAATACTTCACACATCTCCATTCTGTGACTTCACACACCTCCATTCTGAGTTCACATACCTCCATTTTGTGATTTCACACACCTCCAATCTCTGACTTCCCACACCTCCATTCTATGACTTCACACACCTAAATTCTATGACTTCACACACCTCCATTCTATGACTTCACACACCTCCATTCTGTGACTTCACACACCTCCATTCTATGACTTCACACACCTCCATTCTGTGACTTCACACACCTCCATTCTATCACCTCACACACCTCCATTCTGTGACTTCACCCACCTTCATCCTGACTTCACACACCTCCATTCTGACCTCACAAACCTCAATTGTTTGACTTCACACACCTCCATTCTATGATTTCACACACTTCCATTCTATGAATTCACACTCCTCCATTCTATGACTTCACACACCTGCATTTTGTGACTTCACACACCAGCATTGTTTGACTTCACACACCTCTATTCTTGGACTTCCCACACCTCCATTCCATGACTTCACACATCTCCATTTTATGAGTTCACCCACCTCCATTTTGACTTCACACACCTCCATTCTATGACTTCACACACCTTCCTTCTACTTCAGAAACATCCATTCTATGACTTCAAACACCTCCATTCTATGACTTCACAAACCTCCATTCTGTGACATCACACACCTCCATTCTGAGTTCACACACCTCAATTCCGTGACTTCACACACCTCAATTCTCATTTCACACACCTCCATTCTATGACTTCACACAATTCCATTCTATGACTTCACACACCTCCATGCTTTGACTTCACACACCTCCATTGTGAGTTCACACACCTCCATTCTGTGACTTCACACACCTCCATTCTGAGTTCACACACCTCCATTCTGTGACTTCACGCACCTCCATTCTATGATTTCTCACACCTCCATTCTATTAATTCACACACCTCCATTCTGTGACTTCACACAACTCCATTCTATGACTTCCCACACCTCCATTCTGTGACTTCACACACCTCCATTCTGAGTTCACAAACCTCCATTCTGTGACTTAACGCACCTTCATTCTGTGACTTCACACACCTCCACTCTATGAGTTCACACATCTCCATTCTATGACTTCACACACCTCCAGTCTTTGACTTCACACCCCTCCATTCTATAACTTCACACACCTCCATTGTGACTTCCCACACCTCCAATCTGAGTTCACACACCTTCGTTCTGACTTCACACACTTCCATTCTATGACTTCACACACTTCCATTCTGTGACTTCACACACCTCAATTCTGTGACTTCACACGCCTCCATTATGACTTCACACACCTCCATTCTATGACTTCACACACCTTCATTCTTACTTCAGAAACATCCATTCTATGACTTCACACACCTCCATTCTGTGATTTCACACACCTCCATTCTGAGTTCACACACCCCCATTCTGTGACTTCACACACCTTCAATCTGTGACTTGACACACCTCCATTCTATTACTTCACACACCTCCATTCTATGACTTCACAAACCTCCAATATATGACTTCACACACCTCCATTCTGTGACTTCACACACCTCCATTCTACATTGTGACTTCACAGACCTCCATTCTTTGAGTTCACACAAATGCATTGTGAATTCACACACCTCCATTCTATGACTTCACACACCTCCATTCTGACTTCACACACCTCCATTCTGACTTCACACACCTCACTTCTGTGACTTCACACACCTCCATTCTATGATTTCACACACCTCCATTCTATGACTTCACACACCTCCATTCTATGACGTCACACACCTCCAATCTGACTTCACACACCTCCATTCTATGACTTCACACACCTCCAATCTGTCTTCACACACCTCCATTCTATGACTTCACACACCTCCACTCTGTGACTTCAGAAACCTCCATTCTATGACTTCACACACCTCCATTGTGACTTCACACACCATCATTCTATGAGTTCACACACCGCCATTCTGACTTCACTCACCTCCATTCTATGACTTCACACAGATCCATTCTGACTTCACACAGCTCCATTCTGTGACTTCACACACCTCCATTCTATGACTTCACACACCTCCATTCTATGACTTCACACACCCCCATTGTGTGACTTCACACACCTCCATTCTATGATTTCACACATCTCCATTCTGTGACTTCACACACCTCCATTCTGAGTTCACACACCTCCATTTTGTGATTTCACACACCTCCATTCTCTGACTACACACACCTCCATTCTATGACTTCACACACCTAAATTCTATGACTTCACACACCTACATTCTATGACTTCACACATCTCCATTCTGTGACTTCACACACCTCCATTCTATGACTTCACACACCTCCATTCTGTGACTTCACACACCTCCAGTCTGAGTTCACAAACCTCCATTCTGTGACTTAACGCACCTTCATTCTGTGACTTCACACACCTCCATTCTATGACTTCACACACCTCCATTCTATGACTTCACACACCTCCATTCTGACTTCACACACCTCCATTCCATGACTTCACACACCTCCATTCGATGAATTCACACACCTCCATTCTTTGACTGCATGCACCTCCATTTTATGAGTTCACACACCTCCATTCTGTGACTTCACACACCTTTATTGTTTGACTTCACACACCTCCATTCTTTGACTTCACACACCTCCATTCCTTGACTTCACACACCTCCATTCTGTGACTTCACACACCTCTTTTCTGAGTTCACAAACCTCCATTCTGTGACGTAACGCACCTTCATTCTGTGACTTCACACACCTCCATTCTATGAGTTCACACACCTCCATTCTATGAATTCTCATGCCTCCAGTCTTTGACTTCACACCCCTCCATTCTGTGATTTCACACACCCCCATTCTATAACTTCACACACCTCCATTGTGACTTCCCACACCTCCAATCTGAGTTTACACACCTTCGTTCTGACTTCACACACTTCCATTCTATGACTTCACACACCTCCATTCTGTGACTTCACACACCTAAATTCTGTGACTTCACACGCCTCCATTATGACTTCACACACCTCCATTCTATGACTTCACACACCTTCATTCTTACTTCAGAAACATCCATTCTATGACTTCACACATCCATTCTGTGACTTCACACACCTCCATTCTGAGTTCACACACCCCCATTCTGTGACTTCACACACCTTTATTGTTTGACTTCACACACCTCCATTCTTTGACTTCACACACCTCCATTCCTTGACTTCACACACCTCCATTCTATGAGTTCACACACCTCCATTCTATGATTCACACACCTCGATTTTGACTTCACAGACCTCCATTCTTTGACTTCATACACCTTCGTTCTCACTTCAGAAACATCCATTCTATGACCTCAGGCACCTCCATTCTATGACTTCACAAACCAACGTTCTGTGACTACACACCTCCATTCTGAGTTCCCACACCTCCATTCTGTGACTTCACCCACCTCCATCCTGACTTCACACACCTCCATTCTGACTTCACAAACCTCAATTCTTTGACTTCACACACCTCCATTCTATGATTTCACACTCTTCCATTCTATGACTTCACACACCTCATTTCTGAGTTGACACACCTCCATTCTGTGATTTCACACACCTCCAATTTGACTTCACACACCCCCATTCTATGACTTCACACACCCCCATTGTGACTTTACACACTCCATTGTATGAGTTCACACACCTCCATTCTGACTTCACACACCTCCATTCTATGGTTTCACAGAGCTGCATTCTGACTTCAGACACCTCCATGTGTGACTTCACATACCACAATTTTGACTTCAAAAACCTTCATTCTGTGACTTCACACACCTGCATTCTGTGACTTCACACACCTCCATTTTGACTTCACACACTTCCATTCTTTGACTTAACACACCTGCATTCTGTGACTTCACACCCCACCATTGTTTGACTTCACAACCTATATTCTTGGACTTCACACACCTCCATTCCATGACTTCGCACATCTCCATTTTATGAGTTCACACACCTCCATTTTGACTTCACACACCTCCATTCTATGACTTCACACACCTTCATTCTACTTCAGAAACATCCATTCTATGACTTCACACACCTCCATTCTATGACTTCACAAACCTCGATTCTGTGACTTCACACACCTCCATTCTGAGTTCACACACCTCAATTCCGTGACTTCACACACCTCAATTCTCACTTCACACACCTCCATTCTATGACTTCACACAATTCCATTCTATGACTTCACACACCTCCATTCTTTGACTTCACACACCTCCATTGTGAGTTCACACACCTCCATTCTGTGAGTTCACGCACCTCCATTCTATGATTTCTCACACCTCCATTCTATTAATTCACACACCTCCATTCTGTGACTTCACACAACTCCATTCTATGACTTCTCACACCTCCATTCTGTGACTTCACACACCTCTTTTCTGAGTTCACAAACCTCCATTCTGTGACGTAACGCACCTTCATTCTGTGACTTCACACACCTCCATTTTATGAGTTCACACACCTCCATTCTATGAATTCTCATGCCTCCAGTCTTTGACTTCACACCCCTCCATTCTGTGATTTCACACACCCCCATTCTATAACTTCACACACCTCCATTGTGACTTCCCACACCTCCAATCTGAGTTTACACACCTTCGTTCTGACTTCACACACTTCCATTCTATGACTTCACACACCTCCATTCTGTGACTTCACACACCTAAATTCTGTGACTTCACACGCCTCCATTATGACTTCACACACCTCCATTCTATGACTTCACACACCTTCATTCTTACTTCAGAAACATCCATTCTATGACTTCACACATCCATTCTGTGACTTCACACACCTCCATTCTGAGTTCACACACCCCCATTCTGTGACTTCACACACCTTTATTGTTTGACTTCACACACCTCCATTCTTTGACTTCACACACCTCCATTCCTTGACTTCACACACCTCCATTCTATGAGTTCACACACCTCCATTCTATGATTCACACACCTCGATTTTGACTTCACAGACCTCCATTCTTTGACTTCATACACCTTCGTTCTCACTTCAGAAACATCCATTCTATGACCTCAGGCACCTCCATTCTATGACTTCACAAACCTCCGTTCTGTGACTACACACCTCCATTCTGAGTTCCCACACCTCCATTCTGTGACTTCACCCACCTCCATCCTGACTTCACACACCTCCATTCTGACTTCACAAACCTCAATTCTTTGACTTCACACACCTCCATTCTATGATTTCACACTCTTCCATTCTATGACTTCACACACCTCATTTCTGAGTTGACACACCTCCATTCTGTGATTTCACACACCTCCAATTTGACTTCACACACCCCCATTCTATGACTTCACACACCCCCATTGTGACTTTACACACTCCATTGTATGAGTTCACACACCTCCATTCTGACTTCACACACCTCGATTCTATGGTTTCACAGAGCTGCATTCTGACTTCAGACACCTCCATGTGTGACTTCACATACCACAATTTTGACTTCAAAAACCTTCATTCTGTGACTTCACACACCTGCATTCTGTGACTTCACACACCTCCATTTTGACTTCACACACTTCCATTCTTTGACTTAACACACCTGCATTCTGTGACTTCACACCCCACCATTGTTTGACTTCACAACCTATATTCTTGGACTTCACACACCTCCATTCCATGACTTCGCACATCTCCATTTTATGAGTTCACACACCTCCATTTTGACTTCACACACCTCCATTCTATGACTTCACACACCTTCATTCTACTTCAGAAACATCCATTCTATGACTTCACACACCTCCATTCTATGACTTCACAAACCTCCATTCTGTGACTTCACACACCTCCATTCTGAGTTCACACACCTCAATTCCGTGACTTCACACACCTCAATTCTCACTTCACACACCTCCATTCTATGACTTCACACAATTCCATTCTATGACTTCACACACCTCCATTCTTTGACTTCACACACCTCCATTGTGAGTTCACACACCTCCATTCTGTGAGTTCACGCACCTCCATTCTATGATTTCTCACACCTCCATTCTATTAATTCACACACCTCCATTCTGTGACTTCACACAACTCCATTCTATGACTTCCCACACCTCCATTCTGTGACTTCACACACCTCCATTCTGAGTTCACAAACCTCCATTCTGTGACTTAACGCACCTTCATTCTGTGACTTCACACACCTCCACTCTATGAGTTCACACATCTCCATTCTATGACTTCACACACCTCCAGTCTTTGACTTCACACCCCTCCATTCTATAACTTCACACACCTCCATTGTGATTTCCACACCTCCAATCTGAGTTCACACACCTTCGTTCTGACTTCACACACTTCCATTCTATGACTTCACACACTTCCATTCTGTGACTTCACACACCTCAATTCTGTGACTTCACACGCCTCCATTATGACTTCACACACCTCCTTTCTATGACTTCACACACCTTCATTCTTACTTCAGAAACATCCATTCTATGACTTCACACACCTCCATTCTGTGACTTCACACACCTCCATTCTGAGTTCACACACCCCCATTCTGTGACTTCACAGACCTTCAATCTGTGACTTGACACACCTCCATTCTATTACTTCACACACCTCCATTCTATGACTTCACAAACCTCCAATATATGACTTCACACACCTCCATTCTGTGACTTCACACACCTCCATTCTACATTGTGACTTCACAGACCTCCATTCTTTGAGTTCACACAAATGCATTGTGAATTCACACACCTCCATTCTATGACTTCACACACCTCCATTCTGACTTCACACACCTCCATTCTGACTTCACACACCTCACTTCTGTGACTTCACACACCTCCATTCTATGATTTCACACACCTCCATTCTATGACTTCACACACCTCCATTCTATGACGTCACACACCTCCAATCTGACTTCACACACCTCCATTCTATGACTTCACACACCTCCAATCTGTCTTCACACA
Source organism: Megascapheus bottae (assembly GCA_024803745.1). Taxonomy (NCBI): domain Eukaryota; kingdom Metazoa; phylum Chordata; class Mammalia; order Rodentia; family Geomyidae; genus Megascapheus; species Megascapheus bottae. The sequence goes on from JANJXV010000888.1 coordinate 53,385, forward strand.
CCTCCATTCTATGACTTCACACACCTCCACTCTGTGACTTCAGAAACCTCCATTCTATGACTTCACACACCTCCATTGTGACTTCACACACCATCATTCGATGAGTTCACACACCGCCATTCTGACTTCACTCACCTCCATTCTATGACTTCACACAGATCCATTCTGACTTCACACAGCTCCATTCTATGTCTTCCCACACATCTATTCTGACTTCACACACCTCCATTCTGTGACTTCACACACCTCCATTCTATGACTTCACACACCTCCATTCTATGACTTCACACACCCCCATTGTGTGACTTCACACACCTCCATTCTATGATTTCACACATCTCCATTCTGTGACTTCACACACCTCCATTCTGAGTTCACACACCTCCATTTTGTGATTTCACACACCTCCATTCTCTGACTACACACACCTCCATTCTATGACTTCACACACCTAAATTCTATGACTTCACACACCTACATTCTATGACTTCACACATCTCCATTCTGTGACTTCACACACCTCCATTCTATGACTTCACACACCTCCATTCTGTGACTTCACACACCTCCAGTCTGAGTTCACAAACCTCCATTCTGTGACTTAACGCACCTTCATTCTGTGACTTCACACACCTCCATTCTATGACTTTACACACCTCCATTCTATGACTTCACACACCTCCATTCTGACTTCACACACCTCCATTCCATGACTTCACACACCTCCATTCGATGAATTCACACACCTCCATTCTTTGACTGCATGCACCTCCATTTTATGAGTTCACACACCTCCATTCTGTGACTTCACACACCTTTATTGTTTGACTTCACACACCTCCATTCTTTGACTTCACACACCTCCATTCCTTGACTTCACACACCTCCATTCTATGAGTTCACACACCTCCATTCTATGATTCACACACCTCGATTTTGACTTCACAGACCTCCATTCTTTGACTTCATACACCTTCGTTCTCACTTCAGAAACATCCATTCTATGACCTCAGGCACCTCCATTCTATGACTTCACAAACCTCCGTTCTGTGACTACACACCTCCATTCTGAGTTCCCACACCTCCATTCTGTGACTTCACCCACCTCCATCCTGACTTCACACACCTCCATTCTGACTTCACAAACCTCAATTCTTTGACTTCACACACCCCCATTCTATGACTTCACACACCCCCATTGTGACTTTACACACTCCATTGTATGAGTTCACACACCTCCATTCTGACTTCACACACCTCCATTCTATGGTTTCACAGAGCTGCATTCTGACTTCAGACACCTCCATGTGTGACTTCACATACCACAATTTTGACTTCAAAAACCTTCATTCTGTGACTTCACACACCTGCATTCTGTGACTTCACACACCTCCATTTTGACTTCACACACTTCCATTCTTTGACTTAACACACCTGCATTCTGTGACTTCACACCCCACCATTGTTTGACTTCACAACCTATATTCTTGGACTTCACACACCTCCATTCCATGACTTCGCACATCTCCATTTTATGAGTTCACACACCTCCATTTTGACTTCACACACCTCCATTCTATGACTTCACACACCTTCATTCTACTTCAGAAACATCCATTCTATGACTTCACACACCTCCATTCTATGACTTCACAAACCTCGATTCTGTGAGTTCACACACCTCCATTCTGAGTTCACACACCTCAATTCCGTGACTTCACACACCTCAATTCTCACTTCACACACCTCCATTCTATGACTTCACACAATTCCATTCTATGACTTCACACACCTCCATTCTTTCACTTCACACACCTCCATTGTGAGTTCACACACCTCCATTCTGTGAGATCACGCACCTCCATTCTATGATTTCTCACACCTCCATTCTATTAATTCACACACCTCCATTCTGTGACTTCACACAACTCCATTCTATGACTTCCCACACCTCCATTCTGTGACTTCACACACCTCTTTTCTGAGTTCACAAACCTCCATTCTGTGACGTAACGCACCTTCATTCTGTGACTTCACACACCTCCATTCTATGAGTTCACACACCTCCATTCTATGAATTCTCATGCCTCCAGTCTTTGACTTCACACCCCTCCATTCTGTGACTTCACACACCCCCATTCTATAACTTCACACACCTCCATTGTGACTTCCCACACCTCCAATCTGAGTTTACACACCTTCGTTCTGACTTCCCACACTTCCATTCTATGACTTCACACACCTCCATTCTGTGACTTCACACACCTAAATTCTGTGACTTCACAAGCCTCCATTATGACTTCACACACCTCCATTCTATGACTTCACACACCTTCATTATTACTTCAGAAACATCCATTCTATGACTTCACACATCCATTCTGTGACTTCACACACCTCCATTCTGAGTTCACACACCCCCATTCTGTGACTTCACACACCTTCAATCTGTGACTTGACACACCTCCATTCTATTACTTCACACACCTCCATTCTATGACTTCACAAACCTCCAATATATGACTTCACACACCTCCATTCTGTGACGTCACACACCTCCATTCTATGACTTCACACACCTCCATTCTGTGACTTCACACACCTACATTGTGACTTCACAGACCTCCATTCTTTGAGTTCACACAAATGCATTTTGAATTCACACACCTCCATTCTATGACTTCATACACCACCATTCTGACTTCACACACCTCCATTCTGACTTCACACACCTCACTTCTGTGACTTCACACACCTCCATTCTATGATTTCACACACCTCCATTCTATGACTTCACACACCTACATTCTATGACTTCACACACCTCCTTTTGAGTTGACACACCTCCAATCTATGACTTCACACACCTCCAATCTGACTTCACACACCTCCATTCTATGACTTCACACACCTCCATTCTGTGACTTCACACACCTCCATTCTATCACCTCACACACCTCCATTCTGTGACTTCACCCACCTCCATCCTGACTTCACACACCTCCATTCTGACCTCACAAACCTCAATTGTTTGACTTCACACACCTCCATTCTATGATTTCACACACTTCCATTCTATGACTTCACACTCCTCCATTCTATGACTTCACACACCTCATTTCTGAGTTGACACACCTCCATTCTGTGATTTCACACACCTCCAATTTGACTTCACACACCCCCATTCTATGACTTCACACACCCCCATTGTGACTTCACACACTCCATTCTATGAGTTCACACACCTCCATTCTGACTTCACACACCTCCATTCTATGGCTTCACACAGCTGCATTCTGACTTCAGACACCTTCATTCTGTGACTTCACACACCTCCATTCTGTGACTTCACACACCTCCATTTTGTCTTCACACACTTCCATTCTTTGACTTAACACACCTGCATTTTGTGACTTCACACACCAGCATTGTTTGACTTCACACACACCTCTATTCTTGGACTTCCCACACCTCCATTCCATGACTTCACACATCTCCATTTTATGAGTTCACACACCTCCATTTTGACTTCACACACCTCCATTCTATGACTTCACACACCTTCCTTCTACTTCAGAAACATCCATTCTATGACTTCAAACACCTCAATTCTATGACTTCACAAACCTCCATTCTGTGACATCACACACCTCCATTCTGAGTTCACACACCTCAATTCCGTGACTTCACACACCTCAATTCTCATTTCACACACCTCCATTCTATGACTTCACACAATTCCATTCTATGACTTCACACACCTCCATGCTTTGACTTCACACACCTCCATTGTGAGTTCACACACCTCCATTCTGTGACTTCACACACCTCCATACTGAGTTCACACACCTCCATTCTGTGACTTCACGCACCTCCATTCTATGATTTCTCACACCTCCATTCTATTAATTCACACACCTCCATTCTGTGACTTCACACAACTCCATTCTATGACTTCCCACACCTCCATTCTGTGACTTCACACACCTCCATTCTGAGTTCACAAACCTCCATTCTGTGACTTAACGCACCTTCATTCTGTGACTTCACACACCTCCACTCTATGAGTTCACACATCTCCATTCTATGACTTCACACACCTCCAGTCTTTGACTTCACACCCCTCCATTCTGTGACTTCACACACCTCCATTCTATAACTTCACACACCTCCATTGTGACTTCCCACACCTCCAATCTGAGTTCACACACCTTCGTTCTGATTTCACACACTTCCATTCTATGACTTCACACACTTCCATTCTGTGACTTCACACACCTCAATTCTGTGACTTCACACGCCTCCATTATGACTTCACACACCTCCATTCTATGACTTCACACACCTTCATTCTTACTTCAGAAACATCCATTCTATGACTTCACACACCTCCATTCTGTGACTTCACACACCTCCATTCTGAGTTCACACACCCCCATTCTGTGACTTCACAGACCTTCAATCTGTGACTTGACACACCTCCATTCTATTACTTCACACACCTCCATTCTATGACTTCACAAACCTCCAATATATGACTTCACACACCTCCATTCTGTGACTTCACACACCTCCATTCTACATTGTGACTTCACAGACCTCCATTCTTTGAGTTCACACAAATGCATTGTGAATTCACACACCTCCATTCTATGACTTCACACACCTCCATTCTGATTTCACACACCTCCATTCTGACTTCACACACCTCACTTCTGTGACTTCACACACCTCCATTCTATGATTTCACACACCTCCATTCTATGACTTCACACACCTCCATTCTATGACGTCACACACCTCCAATCTGACTTCACACACCTCCGTTCTATGACTTCACACACCTCCAATCTGTCTTCACACACCTCCATTCTATGACTTCACACACCTCCACTCTGTGACTTCAGAAACCTCCATTCTATGACTTCACACACCTCCATTGTGACTTCACACACCATCATTCTATGAGTTCACACACCGCCATTCTGACTTCACTCACCTCCATTCTATGACTTCACACAGATCCATTCTGACTTCACACAGCTCCATTCTATGTCTTCCCACACATCTATTCTGACTTCACACACCTCCATTCTGTGACTTCACACACCTCCATTCTATGACTTCACACACCTCCATTCTATGACTTCACACACCCCCATTGTGTGACTTCACACACCTCCATTCTATGATTTCACACATCTCCATTCTGTGACTTCACACACCTCCATTCTGAGTTCACACACCTCCATTTTGTGATTTCACACACCTCCATTCTCTGACTACACACACCTCCATTCTATGACTTCACACACCTAAATTCTATGACTTCACACACCTCCATTCTATGATTCACACACCTCGATTTTGACTTCACAGACCTCCATTCTTTGACTTCATACACCTTCGTTCTCACTTCAGAAACATCCATTCTATGACCTCAGGCACCTCCATTCTATGACTTCACAAACCTCCGTTCTGTGACTACACACCTCCATTCTGAGTTCCCACACCTCCATTCTGTGACTTCACCCACCTCCATCCTGACTTCACACACCTCCATTCTGACTTCACAAACCTCAATTCTTTGACTTCACACACCTCCATTCTATGATTTCACACTCTTCCATTCTATGACTTCACACACCTCATTTCTGAGTTGACACACCTCCATTCTGTGATTTCACACACCTCCAATTTGACTTCACACACCCCCATTCTATGACTTCACACACCCCCATTGTGACTTTACACACTCCATTGTATGAGTTCACACACCTCCATTCTGACTTCACACACCTCCATTCTATGGTTTCACAGAGCTGCATTCTGACTTCAGACACCTCCATGTGTGACTTCACATACCACAATTTTGACTTCAAAAACCTTCATTCTGTGACTTCACACACCTGCATTCTGTGACTTCACACACCTCCATTTTGACTTCACACACTTCCATTCTTTGACTTAACACACCTGCATTCTGTGACTTCACACCCCACCATTGTTTGACTTCACAACCTATATTCTTGGACTTCACACACCTCCATTCCATGACTTCGCACATCTCCATTTTATGAGTACACACACCTCCATTTTGACTTCACACACCTCCATTCTATGACTTCACACACCTTCATTCTACTTCAGAAACATCCATTCTATGACTTCACACACCTCCATTCTATGACTTCACAAACCTCCATTCTGTGACTTCACACACCTCCATTCTGAGTTCACACACCTCAATTCCGTGACTTCACACACCTCAATTCTCACTTCACACACCTCCATTCTATGACTTCACACAATTCCATTCTATGACTTCACACACCTCCATTCTTTGACTTCACACACCTCCATTGTGAGTTCACACACCTCCATTCTGTGAGTTCACGCACCTCCATTCTATGATTTCTCACACCTCCATTCTCTTAATTCACACACCTCCATTCTGTGACTTCACACAACTCCATTCTATGACTTCCCACACCTCCATTCTGTGACTTCACACACCTCTTTTCTGAGTTCACAAACCTCCATTCTGTGACGTAACGCACCTTCATTCTGTGACTTCACACACCTCCATTCTATGAGTTCACACACCTCCATTCTATGAATTCTCATGCCTCCAGTCTTTGACTTCACACCCCTCCATTCTGTGACTTCACACACCCCCATTCTATAACTTCACACACCTCCATTGTGACTTCCCACACCTCCAATCTGAGTTTACACACCTTCGTTCTGACTTCACACACTTCCATTCTATGACTTCACACACCTCCATTCTATGACTTCACACACCTTCATTCTTACTTCAGAAACATCCATTCTATGACTTCACACATCCATTCTGTGACTTCACACACCTCCATTCTGAGTTCACACACCCCCATTCTGTGACTTCACACACCTTCAATCTGTGACTTGACACACCTCCATTCTATTACTTCACACACCTCCATTCTATGACTTCACAAACCTCCAATATATGACTTCACACACCTCCATTCTGTGACGTCACACACCTACATTCTATGACTTCACACACCTCCATTCTGTGACTTCACACACCTACATTGTGACGTCACAGACCTCCATTCTTTGAGTTCACACAAATGCATTGTGAATTCACACACCTCCATTCTATGACTTCATACACCTCCATTCTGACTTCACACACCTCCATTCTGACTTCACACCCCTCACTTCTGTGACTTCACACACCTCCATTCTATGATTTCACACACCTCCATTCTATGACTTCACACACCTACATTCTATGCCTTCACACACCTCCTTTCTGAGTTGACACACCTCCATTCTATGACTTCACACACCTCCAATCTGACTTCACACACCTCCATTCTATGACTTCACACACCTCCATTCTGTGACTTCAGAAACCTCTATTCTATGACTTCACACACCTCCATTGTGACTTCACACACCATCATTCTATGAGTTCACACACCGCCATTCTGACTTCACTCACCTCCATTCTATGACTTCACACAGCTCCATTCTGACTTCACACAGCTCCATTCTCTGTCTTCGCACACATCTATTCTGACTTCACACACCTCCATTCTGTGACATCACACACCTCCATTCTATGACTTCACACACCTCCATTCTATGACTTCACACACCCCGATTGTGTGACTTCACACACCTCCATTCTATGACTTCACACATCTCCATTCTGTGACTTCACACACCTCCATTCTGATTTCACACACCTCCATTTTGTGATTTCACACACCTCCATTCTCTGACTACACACACCTCCATTCTATGACTTCACACACCTAAATTCTATGACTTCACACACCTACATTCTATGACTTCACACATCTCCATTCTGTGACTTCACACACCTCCATTCTATGACTTCACACACCTCCATTCTGTGACTTCACACACCTGCATTCTATGACCTCACACACCTCCATTCTATGACTTCGCACACCTGCATTGTGACTTCACACACCTCCATTCTATGATTTCACACACCTCCATTCTGACTTCACACACCTCCATTCTATGACTTCACACACCTCCATTCTGACTTCACACACCTCCATTCTATGACTTCACACAACTCCATCTGACTTCACACACCTCCATTCCATGACTTCACACACCTCCATTCGATGAATTCACACACCTCCATTCTTTGACTGCATGCACCTCCATTCTATGAGTTCACACACCTCCATTCTCTGACTTCACACACCTTTATTGTTTGACTTCACACACCTCCATTCTTTGACTTTACACACCTCTATTCCATGACTTCACACAGCTCCATTCTATGAGTTCACACACCTCCATTCTATGATTCACACACCTCGATTTTGACTTCACAGACCTCCATTCTTTGACTTCATACACCTTCGTTCTCACTTCAGAAACATCCATTCTATGACTTCAGGCACCTCCATTCTATGACTTCACAAACCTCCGTTCTGTGACCACACACCTCCATTCTGAGTTCCCACACCTCCATTCTGTGACTTCACCCACCTCCATCCTGACTTCACACACCTCCATTCTGAATTCCCAAACCTCAATTCTTTGACTTCACACACCTCCATTCTATGATTTCACACTCTTCCATTCTATGACTTCACACACCTCATATCTGAGTTGACACACCTCCATTCTGTGATTTCACACACCTCCAATTTGACTTCACACACCCCCATTCTATGACTTCACACACCCCCATTGTGACTTCACACACTCCATTGTATGAGTTCACACACCTCCATTCTGACTTCACACACCTCCATTCTATGGTTTCACAGAGCTGTATTCTGACTTCAGACACCTCCATTTGTTACTTCACACACCACAATTTTGACTTCAAACACCTTCATTCTGTGACTTCACACACCTCCATTCTGTGACTTCACACACCTCCATTTTGACTTCACACACTGCCATTCTTTGACTTAACACACCTGCATTCTGTGACTTCACACCCCACCATTGTTTGACTTCACAACCTATATTCTTGGACTTCACACACCTCCATTCCATGACTTCGCACATCTCTATTTTATGAGTTCACACACCTCCATTTTGACTTCACACACCTCCATTCTATGACTTCACACACCTTCATTCTACTTCAGAAACATCCATTCTATGACTTCACACACCTCCATTCTATGACTTCACAAACCTCCATTCTGTGACTTCACACACCTCCATTCTATGATTTCTCACACCTCCAATCTATTATTTCACACAACTCCATTCTGTGACTTCACACAACTCCATTCTATGACTTCCCACACCTCCATTCTGTGACTTCACACACCTACAGTCTGCGTTCACAAACCTCCATTCTGTGACTTAACGCACCTTCATTCTGTGACTTCACACACCTACATTCTATGACTTCACACACCTCCATTCTATGAGTTCACACACCCCCATTCTATGACTTCACACACCTCCAATCTTTGACTTCACACCCCTCCATTCTGTGACTTCACACACCTCCATTCTATAACTTCACACACCTCCATTGTGACTTCCCACACCTCCAATCTGACTTCACACACCTCCATTCTGTGACTTCACACACCTGAATTCTGTGACTTCACACGCCTCCATTATTACGTCACACACCTCCATTCTCTGACTTCACACACCTCCATTCTATGACTTCACACACCTAGATTCTGTGACTTCACACACCTCCATTCTGAGTTCACACACCTCCATTCTGTGACTTCACACACCTCCATTCTGACTTCACACAGCTCCATAAAATGACTTCACACACCTCCATTCTGTGACTTCGCACACCTCTATTCTGACTTCACACAGCTCCATTCTCTGACTTCCCACACCTCCATTCTATGATTTCACACACCCCCATTCTATGACTTCACACCTCCATTCTGTGACTTCACACACCTCCATTCTGAGTTCCAAAACCTCCGTTCTGTGACTTAACACACCTCCATTCTGTGACTTCACACACCGCCATTCTGAGTTCGCACACCTCCATTCTGTGACTTCACACACCTCCATTATGACATAACAAAGCTCCATTCTATGACTTCACACACTTCCACTCTGTGCGTTCACACACCTCCATTCTATGACTTAACACACCTTCATTCTTCCTTAAAAAACATCCATTCTATGACTTCACACACCTCCATTCTATGACTTCACACACCTCCATTCTATGACTTCACACACCTCCATTCTGTGACTTCACACACCTCAATTCTGTGACTTCACACACCTCCATTATGACTTCACAGACATCCATTCTATGACTTCACACACCTCCATTCTATGACTTCACACACGTCCATTCTGTGACTTCACACACCTCCATTCTGAGTTCACACACCTCCATTCTGTGACTTCACACACCTCCAATCTGACTTCACACAGCTCCATTCTATGACTTCACACACCTCCATTCTGTGACTTCACACACCTCCATTCTATGAGTTCACACACCTCCATTTTGTGACTTCACACACCTTTATTGTTTGACTTCACACACCTCCATTCTTTGACTTCACACACCTCCATTCCATGACTTCACGCACCTCCATTCTATGAGTTCACACACCTCCATTCTATGATTCACACACCTCGATTTTGACTTCACAGACCTCCATTCTTTGAATCATACACCTTCGTTCTCACTTCAGAAACATCCATTCTATGACTTCAGGCACCTCCATTCTATGACTTCACAAACCTCCGTTCTGTGACCACACACCTCCATTCTGAGTTCCCACACCTCCATTCTGTGACTTCACCCACCTCCATCCTGACTTCACACACCTCCATTCTGAATTCCCAAACCTCAATTCTATGACTTCACACACCTCCATTCTTTGATTTCACACTCTTCCATTCTATGACTTCACACACCTCATATCTGAGTTGACACACCTCCATTCTGTGATTTCACACACCTCCAATTTGACTTCACACACCCCCATTCTATGACTTCACACACCCCCATTGTGACTTCACACACTCCATTGTATGAGTTCACACACCTCCATTCTGACTTCACACACCTCCATTCTATGGTTTCACAGAGCTGTATTCTGACTTCAGACACCTCCATTTGTTACTTCACACACCACAATTTTGACTTCAAACACCTTCATTCTGTGACTTCACACACCTCCATTCTGTGACTTCACACACCTCCATTTTGACTTCACACACTGCCATTCTTTGACTTAACACACCTGCATTCTGTGACTTCACACCCCACCATTGTTTGACTTCACAACCTATATTCTTGGACTTCACACACCTCCATTCCATGACTTCGCACATCTCCATTTTATGAGTTCACACACCTCCATTTTGACTTCACACACCTCCATTCTATGACTTCACACACCTTCATTCTACTTCAGAAACATCCATTCTATGACTTCACACAACTCCATTCTATGACTTCACAAACCTCCATTCTGTGACTTCACACACTTCCATTCTGAGTTCACACACCTCAATTCCGTGACTTCACACACCTCAATTCTCACTTCACACACCTCCATTCTATGACTTCACACAATTCCATTCTATGACTTCACACACCACAATTCTCTGATTTCACACACCTCCATTGTGAGTTCACACACCTCCATTCTGTGACTTCACACACCTCCATTCTGTGACTTCACACACCTCCATTCTATGATTTCTCACACCTCCATTCTATTATTTCACACAACTCCATTCTGTGACTTCACACAACTCCATTCTATGACTTCCCACACCTCCATTCTGTGACTTCACACACCTACAGTCTGAGTTCACAAACCTCCATTCTGTGACTTAACGCACCTTCATTCTGTGACTTCACACACCTACATTCTATGACTTCACACACCTCCATTCTATGAGTTCACACACCCCCATTCTATGACTTCACACACCTCCAATCTTTGACTTCACACCCCTCCATTCTGTGACTTCACACACCTCCATTCTATAACTTCACACACCTCCATTGTGACTTCCCACACCTCCAATCTGACTTCACACACCTCCATTCTGTGACTTCACACACCTGAATTCTGTGACTTCACACGCCTCCATTATGACGTCACACACCTCCATTCTCTGACTTCACACACCTCCATTCTATGACTTCACACACCTAGATTCTGTGACTTCACACACCTCCATTCTGAGTTCACACACCTCCATTCTGTGACTTCACACACCTCCATTCTGACTTCACACAGCTCCATAAAATGACTTCACACACCTCCATTCTGTGACTTCGCACACCCCCATTCTATGACTTCACACCTCCATTCTGTGACTTCACACACCTCCATTCTGAGTTCCAAAACCTCCGTTCTGTGACTTAACACACCTCCATTCTGTGACTTCACACACCGCCATTCTGAGTTCGCACACCTCCATTCTGTGACTTCACACACCTCCATTATGACATCACAAAGCTCCATTCTATGACTTCACACACTTCCACTCTGTGCGTTCACACACCTCCATTCTATGACTTAACACACCTTCATTCTTACTTAAAAAACATCCATTCTATGACTTCACACACCTCCATTCTATGACTTCACACACCTCCATTCTATGACTTCACACACCTCCATTCTGTGACTTCACACACCTCAATTCTGTGACTTCACACACCTCCATTATGACTTCACAGACATCCATTGTATGACTTCACACACCTCCATTCTATGACTTCACACACGTCCATTCTGTGACTTCACACACCTCCATTCTGAGTTCACACACCTCCATTCTGTGACTTCACACACCTCCAATCTGACTTCACACAGCTCCATTCTATGACTTCACACACCTCCATTCTGTGACTTCACACACCTCCATTCTATGACTTCACACACCTCCATTGTGACTTCACACACCTCCATTTTATGACTTCACACAACTCCATTCTCACTTCACACACCTCCATTCTTTGACTTCACACACCTCCCTTATATGACTTTACACACCTCCATTCTGTGACTTCACAAACCTCCATTCTATGACTTCACACACCTCCATTCTGTGATTTCACACACCTACATTTTGACTTCACAGACCTCCATTCTATGAGTTCACACAAATGCATTGTGAATTCACACACCTCCATTCTGACTTCACACACCTCCATTCTGACTTCACACACCTCAATTCTGTGACTTAACACAACTCCATTCTATGATTTCACACACCTCCATTCTATGACTTCACACACCTCCATTCTATGACTTCACACACCTCCTTTCTGAGTTGACACACCTCCATTCTATGACTTCACACACCTCCAATCTGACTTCACACACCTCCATTTTATGACTTCACACACTTCCATTCTGTGACTTCAAAAACGTCCATTCTATGACTTCACACACCTCCATTGTGACTTCACACACCATCATTCTATGAGTTCACACACCGCCATTCTGACTTCACTCACCTCCATTCTATGACTTCACACAGCTCCATTCTGACTACACACCGCTCCATTCTATGACTTCGCACACATCTATTCTGACTTCACACACCTCCAGTCTGTGACTTCACACACCTCCATTCTGATTTCACACACCTCCATTCTCTGACGTCAAACACTTCCATTCTGTGACTTCACACACCTCCATTCTATGACTTCACACACCTCCATTCTATGACTTCACACACCCCCATTGTGTGACTTCACACACCTCCATTCTATGACTTCACACACCTCCATTCTGTGACTTCACACACCTCCATTCTGAGCTCACACACCTCCATTTTGTGATTTCACACACCTCCATTCTGTGACTTCACACACCTCCATTCTATGACTTCACACACCTAAATTCTATGACTTCACAAACCTCCATTCTATGACTTCACACACCTCCATTCTGTGACTTCACACACCTCCATTCTATGACTTCACACACCTCCATTCTGTGACTTCACACACCTGCATTCTATGACCTCACACACCTCCATTCTATGACTTCGCACACCTGCATTGTGACTTCACACACCTCCATTCTATGAGTTCACACACCTGCATTCTGACATCACACACCTCCATTCTATGACTTCACACCCCTCCATTCTGACTTCACACACCTCCATTCTATGACTTCACACAACTCCATCTGACTTCACACACCTCCATTCTGACTTCACAAACCTCAATTCTTTGACTTCACACACCTCCATTCTATGATTTCACACACTTCCATTCTATGAATTCACACACCTCCATTCTATGACTTCACATACCCCCATTGTGACTTCACACACTCCATTCCATGAATTCACACACCTCCATTGGATGAATTCACACACCTCCATTCTTTGTCTTCATGCACCTCCATTCTATGAGTTCACACACCTCCTTTCTGTGACTTCACACACCTTTATTGTTTGACTTCACACACCTCCATTCTTTGACTTCACACACCTACGTTCCATGACTTCACACACCTCCATTCTATGAGTTCACACACCTCCATTATATGAGTTCACACACCTCCATTTTGACTTCACACACCTCCATTCTTTGACTTCATACACCTACATTCTCACTTCAGAAACATCCATTCTATGACTTCACGCACCTCTATTCTATGACTTCACAAACCTCCGTTCTGTGACCACACACCTCCATTCTGAGTTCCCACACCTCCATTCTGTGACTTCACCCACCTCCATCCTGACTTCACACACCTCCATTCTGACTTCACAAACCTCAATTCTTTGACTTCACACACCTCCATTCTATGATTTCACACACTTCCAGTCTATGAATTCACACACCTCCATTCTATGACTTCACACACCTCATTTCTGAGTTGACACACATCCATTCTGTGATTTCACACACCTCCAATTTGACTTCACACACCCCCATTCTATAAATTCACACACCCCCATTGTGACTTCACACACTCCATTCTATGAGTTCACACACCTCCATTCTGACTTCACACACCTCCATTCTATGGCTTCACACAGCTGCATTCTGACTTCAGACACCTTCATTCTGTGACTTCACACACCTCCATTCTGTGACTTCACACACCTCCATTTTGACTTCACACACTTCCATTCTTTGACTTAACAAACCTGCATTCTGTGACTTCACACACCACCATTGTTTGACTTCACACACATATATTCTTGGACTTCACACACCTCCATTCCATGACTTCACACATCTCCATTTTATGAGTTCACACACCTCCATTTTGACTTCACACACCTCCATTCTATGACTTCACACACCTCCATTCTGTGACTTCACACACCTCCAGTCTGAGTTCACAAACCTCCATTCTGTGACTTAACGCACCTTCATTCTGTGACTTCACACACCTCCATTCTATGACTTCACACACCTCTATTCTATGACTTCACACACCTCCAGTCTGTGACTTCACACACCTCCATTCTGATTTCACACACCTCCATTCTCTGACGTCAAACACTTCCATTCTGTGACTTCACACACCTCCATTCTATGACTTCACACACCTCCATTCTATGACTTCACACACCCCCATTGTGTGACTTCACACACCTCCATTCTATGACTTCACACACCTCCATTCTGTGACTTCACACACCTCCATTCTGAGCTCACACACCTCCATTTTGTGATTTCACACACCTCCATTCTGTGACTTCACACACCTCCATTCTATGACTTCACACACCTAAATTCTATGACTTCACAAACCTCCATTCTATGACTTCACACACCTCCATTCTGTGACTTCACACACCTCCATTCTATGACTTCACACACCTCCATTCTGTGACTTCACACACCTGCATTCTATGACCTCACACACCTCCATTCTATGACTTCGCACACCTGCATTGTGACTTCACACACCTCCATTCTATGAGTTCACACACCTGCATTCTGACATCACACACCTCCATTCTATGACTTCACACCCCTCCATTCTGACTTCACACACCTCCATTCTATGACTTCACACAACTCCATCTGACTTCACACACCTCCATTCTGACTTCACAAACCTCAATTCTTTGACTTCACACACCTCCATTCTATGATTTCACACACTTCCATTCTATGAATTCACACACCTCCATTCTATGACTTCACATACCCCCATTGTGACTTCACACACTCCATTCCATGAATTCACACACCTCCATTGGATGAATTCACACACCTCCATTCTTTGTCTTCATGCACCTCCATTCTATGAGTTCACACACCTCCTTTCTGTGACTTCACACACCTTTATTGTTTGACTTCACACACCTCCATTCTTTGACTTCACACACCTACGTTCCATGACTTCACACCCCTCCATTCTATGAGTTCACACACCTCCATTATATGAGTTCACACACCTCCATTTTGACTTCACACACCTCCATTCTTTGACTTCATACACCTACATTCTCACTTCAGAAACATCCATTCTATGACTTCACGCACCTCTATTCTATGACTTCACAAACCTCCGTTCTGCGACCACACACCTTCATTCTGAGTTCCCACACCTCCATTCTGTGACTTCACCCACCTCCATCCTGACTTCACACACCTCCATTCTGACTTCACAAACCTCAATTCTTTGACTTCACACACCTCCATTCTATGATTTCACACACTTCCATTCTATGAATTCACACACCTCCATTCTATGACTTCACACACCTCATTTCTGAGTTGACACACATCCATTCTGTGATTTCACACACCTCCAATTTGACTTCACACACCCCCATTCTATAAATTCACACACCCCCATTGTGACTTCACACACTCCATTCTATGAGTTCACACACCTCCATTCTGACTTCACACACCTCCATTCTATGGCTTCACACAGCTGCATTCTGACTTCAGACACCTTCATTCTGTGACTTCACACACCTCCATTCTGTGACTTCACACACCTCCATTTTGACTTCACACACTTCCATTCTTTGACTTAACAAACCTGCATTCTGTGACTTCACACACCACCATTGTTTGACTTCACACACATATATTCTTGACTTCACACACCTCCATTCCATGACTTCACACATCTCCATTTTATGAGTTCACACACCTCCATTTTGACTTCACACACCTCCATTCTATGACTTCACACACCTCCATTCTGTGACTTCACACACCTCCAGTCTGAGTTCACAAACCTCCATTCTGTGACTTAACGCACCTTCATTCTGTGACTTCACACACCTCCATTCTATGACTTCACACACCTCTATTCTATGACTTCACACACCTCCATTCTATGACTTCACACACCTCCAGTCTTTGACTTCACAACCCTCCATTCTGTGACTTCACACACCTCCATTCTATAACTTCACACGCATCCATTGTGACTTCCCACACCTCCAATCTGAGTTCACACACCTCCGTTCTGACTTAACACACCTCCATTCTGTGACTTCACACACCTGAATTCTGTGACTTCACACGCCTCCATTATGACTTCACACACCTCCATTCTATGACTTCACACACCTCCATTCTGACTTCCCACACCTCCATTCTATGACTTCACACAACTCCATCTGACTTCACACACCTCCATTCCATGACTTCACACACCTCCATTCGATGACTTCACACACCTCCATTCTTTGACTGCATGCACCCCCATTCTATGAGTTCACACACCTCCATTCTGTGACTTAACACACCTTCATTCTTACTTAAAAAACATCCATTCTATGACTTCACACACCTCCATTCTATGACTTCACACACCTCCATTCTATGACTTCACACACCTCCATTCTGTGACTTCACACACCTCCTTTCTGTGACTTAACACACCTTCATTCTTACTTAAAAAACATCCATTCTATGACTTCACACACCTCCATTCTCTGACTTCACACACCTCCATTCTATGACTTCACACACCTAGATTCTGTGACTTCACACACCTCCAT
The DNA here is from genome assembly GCA_024803745.1 of Megascapheus bottae. NCBI lineage: Eukaryota > Metazoa > Chordata > Mammalia > Rodentia > Geomyidae > Megascapheus > Megascapheus bottae. The sequence goes on from JANJXV010000888.1 coordinate 71,367, forward strand.
TCTGAGTTCACACACCTCCATTCTGTGACTTCACACACCTCCATTCTGACTTCACACAGCTCCATAAAATGACTTCACACACCTCCATTCTGTGACTTCGCACACCTCTATTCTGACTTCACACAGCTCCATTCTCTGACTTCCCACACCTCCATTCTATGATTTCACACACCCCCATTCTATGACTTCACACCTCCATTCTGTGACTTCACACACCGCCATTCTGAGTTCCAAAACCTCCATTCTGTGACTTCACACACCTCCATTATGACATCACAAAGCTCCATTCTATGACTTCACACACTTCCACTCTGTGCGTTCACACACCTCCATTCTGTGACTTAACACACCTTCATTCTTACTTAAAAAACATCCATTCTATGACTTCACACACCTCCATTCTATGACTTCACACACGTCCATTCTGTGACTTCACACACCTCCATTCTGAGTTCACACACCTCCATTCTGTGACTTCACACACCTCCAATCTGACTTCACACAGCTCCATTCTATGACTTCACACACCTCCATTCTGTGACTTCACACACCTCCATTCTATGACTTCACACACCTCCATTGTGACTTCACACACCTCCATTTTATGACTTCACACAACTCCATTCTCACTTCACACACCTCCATTCTTTGACTTCACACACCTCCCTTATATGACTTTACACACCTCCATTCTGTGACTTCACACACCTCCATTCTATGACTTCACACACCTCCATTCTGTGATTTCACACACCTACATTGTGACTTCACAGACCTCCATTCTATGAGTTCACACAAATCCATTGTGAATTCACACACCTCCATTCTGACTTCACACACCTCCATTCTGACTTCACACACCTCCATTTTATGACTTCACACACTTCCATTCTGTGACTTCAAAAACGTCCATTCTATGACTTCACACACCTCCATTGTGACTTCACACACCTCCACTCTGTGACTTCACACACCTCCATTCTGATTTCACACACCTCCATTCTCTGACGTCAAACACTTCCATTCTGTGACTTCACACACCTCCATTCTATGACTTCACACACCTCCATTCTATGACTTCACACACCCCCATTGTGTGACTTCACACACCTCCATTCTATGACTTCACACACCTCCATTCTGTGACTTCACACACCTCCATTCTGAGCTCACACACCTCCATTTTGTGATTTCACACACCTCCATTCTGTGACTTCACACACCTCCATTCTATGACTTCACACACCTAAATTCTATGACTTCACAAACCTCCATTCTATGACTTCACACACCTCCATTCTGTGACTTCACACACCTCCATTCTATGACTTCACACACCTCCATTCTGTGACTTCACACACCTGCATTGTGACTTCACACACCTCCATTCTATGAGTTCACACACCTGCATTCTGACATCACACACCTCCATTCTATGACTTCACACCCCTCCATTCTGACTTCACACACCTCCATTCTATGACTTCACACAACTCCATCTGACTTCACACACCTCCATTCTGACTTCACAAACCTCAATTCTTTGACTTCACACACCTCCATTCTATGATTTCACACACTTCCATTCTATGAATTCACACACCTCCATTCTATGACTTCACATACCCCCATTGTGACTTCACACACTCCATTCCATGAATTCACACACCTCCATTGGATGAATTCACACACCTCCATTCTTTGTCTTCATGCACCTCCATTCTATGAGTTCACACACCTCCTTTCTGTGACTTCACACACCTTTATTGTTTGACTTCACACACCTCCATTCTTTGACTTCACACACCTACGTTCCATGACTTCACACACCTCCATTCTATGAGTTCACACACCTCCATTATATGAGTTCACACACCTCCATTTTGACTTCACACACCTCCATTCTTTGACTTCATACACCTACATTCTCACTTCAGAAACGTCCATTCTATGACTTCACGCACCTCTATTCTATGACTTCACAAACCTCCGTTCTGTGACCACACACCTCCATTCTGAGTTCCCACACCTCCATTCTGTGACTTCACCCACCTCCATCCTGACTTCACACACCTCCATTCTGACTTCACAAACCTCAATTCTTTGACTTCACACACCTCCATTCTATGATTTCACACACTTCCATTCTATGAATTCACACACCTCCATTCTATGACTTCACACACCTCATTTCTGAGTTGACACACATCCATTCTGTGATTTCACACACCTCCAATTTGACTTCACACACCCCCATTCTATAAATTCACACACCCCCATTGTGACTTCACACACTCCATTCTATGAGTTCACACACCTCCATTCTGACTTCACACACCTCCATTCTATGGCTTCACACAGCTGCATTCTGACTTCAGACACCTTCATTCTGTGACTTCACACACCTCCATTCTGTGACTTCACACACCTCCATTTTGACTTCACACACTTCCATTCTTTGACTTAACAAACCTGCATTCTGTGACTTCACACACCACCATTGTTTGACTTCACACACATATATTCTTGGACTTCACACACCTCCATTCCATGACTTCACACATCTCCATTTTATGAGTTCACACACCTCCATTTTGACTTCACACACCTCCATTCTATGACTTCACACACCTCCATTCTGTGACTTCACACACCTCCAGTCTGAGTTCACAAACCTCCATTCTGTGACTTAACGCACCTTCATTCTGTGACTTCACACACCTCCATTCTATGACTTCACACACCTCTATTCTATGACTTCACACACCTCCATTCTATGACTTCACACACCTCCAGTCTTTGACTTCACACCCCTCCATTCTGTGACTTCACACACCTCCATTCTATAACTTCACACGCATCCATTGTGACTTCCCCCACCTCCAATCTGAGTTCACACACCTCCGTTCTGACTTAACACACCTCCATTCTGTGACTTCACACACCTGAATTCTGTGACTTCACACGCCTCCATTATGACTTCACACACCTCCATTCTATGACTTCACACACCTTCATTCTGACTTCCCACACCTCCATTCTATGACTTCACACAACTCCATCTGACTTCACACACCTCCATTCCATGACTTCACACACCTCCATTCGATGACTTCACACACCTCCATTCTTTGACTGCATGCACCTCCATTCTATGAGTTCACACACCTCCATTCTGTGACTTCACACACCTTTATTGTTTGACTTCACACACCTCCATTGTTTGACTCCACACACCTCCATTCCATGACTTCACACACCTCCATTCTATGAGTTCACACACCTCCATTCTATGATTCACACACCTCCATTTTGACTTCACACACCTCCATTCTTTGACTTCCTACACCTTCGTTCTCACTTCAGAAACATCCATTCTATGACTTCAGGCACCTCCATTCTATGACTTCACACACCTCCATTCTATGACTTCGCACACCTGCATTGTGACTTCACACACCTCCATTCTATGAGTTCACACACCTGCATTCTGACATCACACACCTCCATTCTATGACTTCACACCCCTCCATTCTGACTTCACACACCTCCATTCTATGACTTCACACAACTCCATCTGACTTCACACACCTCCATTCTCACTTCACAAACCTCAATTCTTTGACTTCACACACCTCCATTCTATGATTTCACACACTTCCATTCTATGAATTCACACACCTCCATTCTATGACTTCACATACCCCCATTGTGACTTCACACACTCCATTCCATGAATTCACACACCTCCATTGGATGAATTCACACACCTCCATTCTTTGTCTTCATGCACCTCCATTCTATGAGTTCACACACCTCCTTTCTGTGACTTCACACAACTTTATTGTTTGACTTCACACACCTCCATTCTTTGACTTCACACACCTACGTTCCATGACTTCACACACCTCCATTCTATGAGTTCACACACCTCCATTATATGAGTTCACACACCTCCATTCTTTGACTTCATACACCTACATTCTCACTTCAGAAACATCCATTCTATGACTTCACGCACCTCTATTCTATGACTTCACAAACCTCCGTTCTGTGACCACACACCTCCATTCTGAGTTCCCACACCTCCATTCTGTGACTTTACCCACCTCCATCCTGACTTCACACACCTCCATTCTGACTTCACAAACCTCAATTCTTTGACTTCACACACCTCCATTCTATGATTTCACATTCTTCCATTCTATGAATTCACACACCTCCATTCTACGACTTCACACACCTCATTTCTGAGTTGACACACCTCCATTCTGTGATTTCACACACATCCAATTTGTTTTCACAACCCCCATTCTATGACTTCACACACCCCCATTGTGACTTCACACACTCCATTCTATGAGTTCACACACCTCCATTCTGACTTCATACACCTCCTTTCTATGGCTTCACACAGCTGCATTCTGACTTCAGACACCTCCATTTGTGACTTCACACACCACAATTTTGACTTCAAACACCTTCATTCTGTGACTTCACAGAACTCCATTCTGTGGCTTCACACACCTCCATTTTGACTTCACACACCTCCATTCTCTGACTTCACACACCTTCATTCTACTTCAGAAACATCCATTCTATGACTTCACACACCTCCATTCTATGACTTCACAAACCTCCATTCTGTGACTTCACACACCTCCATTCTGAGTTCACACACCTCAATTCCGTGACTTCACACACCTCAATTCTGTGACTTCACACACCTCCATTCTATGACTTCACACAATTCCATTCTATGACTTCACACAACTCCATTCTTTGACTTCACACACCTCCATTGTGAGTTCACACACCTCCATTCTGTGCCTTGACATACCGCCATTCTGTGACTTCACACACCTAAATTCTGTGACTTCACACACCTCCATTCTATGATTTCTCACACCTCCATTCTATTAATTCACAAAACTCCATTCTGTGACTTCACACAACTCCATTCTATGACTTCCCACACCTCCATTCTGTGACTTCACACTCCTCCATTCTGTGTTCACAAACCTCCATTCTGTGACTTAACGCACCTTCATTCTGTGACTTCACACACCTCCATTCTATGACTTCACACACCTCCATTCTATGAGTTCACACACCTCCATTCTATGACTTCACACACCTCCAGTCTTTGACTTCACACCCCTCCATTCTGTGACTTCACACACCTCCATTCTATGATTTCACACACTTCCATTCTATGAATTCACACTCCTCCATTCTATGACTTCACACACCTCATTTCTGAGTTGACACACCTCCATTCTCTGATTTCACACACCTCCAATTTGACTTCACACACCCCCATTCTATGACTTCACACACCCCCTTTGTGACTTCACACACTCCATTTTATTAGTTCACACACCTCCATTCTGACTTCACACACCTCCATTCTATGGCTTCACACAGCTGCATTCTGACTTCAGACACCTTCATTCTGTGACTTCACACACCTCCATTCTGTGACTTCACACACCTCCATTTTGACTTCACACACTTCCATTCTTTGACTTAACACACCTGCATTCTGTGACTTCACACACCACCATTGTTTGACTTCACACACCTATATTCTTGGACTTCACACACCTCCATTCCATGACTTCACAATCTCCATTTTATGAGTTCACACACCTCCATTTTGACTTCACACACCTCCATTCTATGACTTCACACACCTTCATTCTACTTCAGAAACATCCATTCTATGACTTCACACACCTCCATTCTATGACTTCACAAACCTCCATTCTGTGACTTCACACACCTCCACTCTGAGTTCACACACCTCAATTCCGTGACTTCACACACCTCAATTCTCACTTCACACACCTCCATTGTATGACTTCACACAATTCCATTCTATGACTTCACACACCTCCATTCTTTGACTTCACACACCTCCATTGTGAGTTCACACACCTCCATTCTGTGACTTCACACACCTCCATTCTGAGTTCACACACCTCCATTCTGTGACTTCATGCACCTCCATTCTATGATTTCTCACACCTCCATTCTATTAATTCACACACCTCCATTCTGTGACTTCACACAAGTCCATTCTATGACTTCCCACACCTCCATTCTGTGACTTCACACACCTCCATTCTGAGTTCACAAACCTCCATTCTGTGACTTAACGCACCTTCTTTCTGTGACTTCACACACCTCCATTCTTTGAGTTCACACACCTCCATTCTATGACTTCACACACCTCCAGTCTTTGACTTCACACCCCTCCATTCTTTGACTTCACACACCTCCATTCTATAACTTCACACACCTCCATTGTGACTTCCCACACCTCCAATCTGAGTTCACACACCTTCGTTCTGACTTCACACACTTCAATTCTATGACTTCACACACCTCCATTCTGTGACTTCACACACCTCGTTTCTGAGTTCACACACCCCCATTCTGTGACTTCACACACCTTCAATCTGTGACTTGACACTCCGCCATTCTATTACTTCACACACCTCCATTCTATGACTTCACAAACCTCCAATATATGAATTCACACACCTCCATTCTGTGACTTCACACACCTCTATTCTATGACTTCACACACCTCCATTCTGTGACTTCACACACCTACATTGTGACTTCACAGACCTCCATTCTATGAGTTCACACAAATGCATTGTGAATTCACACACCTCCATTCTATGACTCCACACACCTCCATTCTGACTTCACACACCTCCATTCTGACTTCACACACCTCACTTCTGTGACTTCACACACCTCCATTCTATGATTTCACACACCTCCATTCTATGACTTCACACACCTACATTCTATGCCTTCACACACCTCCTTTTGAGTTGACACACCTCCATTCTATGACTTCACACACCTCCAATCTGACTTCACACACCTCCATTCTATGACTTCACACACCTCCATTCTGTGACTTCAGAAACCTCCATTCTATGACTTCACGCACCTCCATTGTGAATTCACACACCATCATTCTATGAGTTCACACACTGCCATTCTGACTTCACTCACCTCCATTCTATGACTTCACACAGCTCCATTCTGACTTCACACAGCTCCATTCTATGACTTCGCACACATCTATTCTGACTTCACACACCTCCATTCTGTGACTTCACACACCTCCATTCTATGACTTCACACACCTCCATTCTATGACTTCACACACCCCCATTGTGTGACTTCACACAACACCATTCTATGACTTCACACATCTCCATTCTGTGACTTCACACACCTCCATTCTGAGTTCACAAACCTCCATTCTGTGACGTAACGCACCTTCATTCTGTGACTTCACACACCTCCATTCTATGACTTCACACACCTCCATTCTATGAGTTCACACACCTCCAGTCTTTGACTTCACACCCCTCCATTCTGTGACTTCACACACCTCCATTCTATAACTTCACACACCTCCATTGTGACTTCCCACACCTCCAATCTGAGTTCACACACCTTCGTTCGGACTTCACAAACTTCCATTCTATGACTTCACACACCTCCATTCTGTGACTTCACACACCTCCTTTCTGAATTCACACACCCCCATTCTGTGACTTCACAAACCTTCAATCTGTGACTTGACACACCTCCATTCTATTACTTCACACACCTCCATTCTATGACTTCACAAACCTCCAATATATGACTTCACACACCTCCATTCTGTGACTTCACACACCTCTATTCTATGACTTCACACCCCTCCATTCTGTGACTTCACACACCTACATTGTGACTTCAGAGACCTCCATTCTATGAGTTCACACAAATGCATTGTGAATTCACACACCTCCATTCTATGACTCCACACACCTCCATTCTGACTTCACAAACCGCCATTCTGACTTCACACACCTCACTTCTGTGACTTCACACACCTCCATTCTATGATTTCACACACCTCCATTCTATGACTTCACACACCTACATTCTATGCCTTCACACACCTCCTTTTGAGTTGACACACATCCATTCTATGACTTCACACACCTCCAATCTGACTTCACACACCTCCATTCTATGTCTTCACACACCTCCATTCTGTCACTTCAGAAACCTCCAATCTATGACTTCACACACCTCCATTGTGAATTCACACACCATCATTCTATGAGTTCACACACCGCCATTCTGACTTCACTCACCTCCATTCTATGACTTCACACATCTCCATTCTGACTTCACACAGCTCCATTCTATGACTTCGCACACATCTATTCTGACTTCACACACCTCCATTCTGTGACATCACACACCTCCATTCTATGACTTCACACACCTCCATTCTATGACTTCACACACCCCCATTGTGTGACTTCACACAACTCCATTCTATGACTTCACACATCTCCAATCTGTGACTTCACACACCTCCATTCTGAGTTCACACACCTCCATTTTGTGATTTCACACACCTCCATTCTCTGACTTCAAACACCTCCATTCTATGACTTCACACACCTAAATTCTATGACTTCACACACCTCCATTCTATGACTTCACACACCTCCATTCTGTGACTTCACACACCTCCATTCTGTGACTTCTCACACCTCCATTCTGTGACTTCACACACCTCCATTCTATGACCTCACACACCTCCATTCTGTGACTTCACCCACCTCCATCCTGACTTCACACACCTCCATTCTGACCTCACAAACCTCAATTCTTTGACTTCACACACCTCCATTCTATGATTTCACACACTTCCATTCTATGAATTCACACATCTCCATTCTATGACTTCACACACCTCATTTCTGAGTTGACACACCTCCATTCTCTGATTTCACACACCTCCAATTTGACTTCACACACCCCCATTCTATGACTTCACACACCCCCATTGTGACTTCACACACTCCATTCTATGAGTTCACACACCTCCATTCTGACTTCACACACCTCCATTCTATGGCTTCACACAGCTGAATTCTGACTTCAGACACCTTCATTCTGTGACTTCACACACCTCCATTCTGTGACTTCACACACCTCCATTTTGACTTCACACACTTCCATTCTTTGACTTAACACACCTGCATTCTGTGACTTCACACACCACCATTGTTTGACTTCACACACCTATATTCTTGGACTTCACACACCTCTATTCCATGACTTCACACATCTCCATTTTATGAGTTCACACACCTCCATTTTGACTTCACACACCTCCATTCTATGACTTCACACACCTTCATTCTACTTCAGAAACATCCATTCTATGACTTCACACACATCCATTCTATGACTTCACAAACCTCCATTCTGTGACATCACACACCTCCATTCTGAGTTCACAAACCTCAATTCCGTGACTTCACACACCTCAATTCTCACTTCACACACCTCCATTCTATGACTTCACACAATTCCATTCTACGACTTCACACACCTCCATTCTTTGACTTCACACACCTCCATTGTGAGTTCACACACCTCCATTCTGTGACTTCACACACCTCCATTCTGAGTTCACACACCTCCATTCTGTGACTTCACGCACCTCCATTCTATGATTTCTCACACCTCCATTCTATTAATTCACACACCTCTATTCTGTGACTTCACACAACTCCATTCTATGACTTCCCACACCTCCATTCTGTGACTTCACACACCTCCATTCTATGACTTCACACACCTCCATTCTGTGACTTCACACACCTCCATTCTATGACCTCACACACCTCCATTCTATGACTTCGCACACCAGCATTGTGACTTCACACACCTCCATTCTATGATTTCACACACCTCCATTCTGACTTCACACACCTCCATTCTATGACTTCACACACTTCCATTCTGACTTCACACACCTCCATTCTATGACTTCACACAACTCCATCTGACTTCACACACCTCCATTCTATGACTTCACACACCTCCATTCTATGACTTCACACACCTCCATTCTGACTTCACACACCTCCATTCCATGACTTCACACACCTCCATTCGATGAATTCACACACCTCCATTCTTTGACTGCATGCACCTCCATTTTATGAGTTCACACACCTCCATTCTGTGACTTCACACACCTTTATTGTTTGACTTCACACACCTCCATTCTTTGACTTCACACACCTCCATTCCTTGACTTCACACACCTCCATTCTATGAGTTCACACACCTCCATTCTATGATTCACACACCTCGATTTTGACTTCACAGACCTCCATTCTTTGACTTCATACACCTTCGTTCTCACTTCAGAAACATCCATTCTATGACCTCAGGCACCTCCATTCTATGACTTCACAAACCTCCGTTCTGTGACTACACACCTCCATTCTGAGTTCCCACACCTCCATTCTGTGACTTCACCCACCTCCATCCTGACTTCACACACCTCCATTCTGACTTCACAAACCTCAATTCTTTGACTTCACACACCTCCATTCTATGATTTCACACTCTTCCATTCTATGACTTCACACACCTCATTTCTGAGTTGACACACCTCCATTCTGTGATTTCACACACCTCCAATTTGACTTCACACACCCCCATTCTATGACTTCACACACCCCCATTGTGACTTTACACACTCCATTGTATGAGTTCACACACCTCCATTCTGACTTCACACACCTCCATTCTATGGTTTCACAGAGCTGCATTCTGACTTCAGACACCTCCATGTGTGACTTCACATACCACAATTTTGACTTCAAAAACCTTCATTCTGTGACTTCACACAGCTGCATTCTGTGACTTCACACACCTCCATTTTGACTTCACACACTTCCATCCTTTGACTTTACACACCTGCATTCTGTGACTTCACACCCCACCATTGTTTGACTTCACAACCTATATTCTTGGACTTCACACACCTCCATTCCATGACTTCGCACATCTCCATTTTATGAGTTCACACACCTCCATTTTGACTTCACACACCTCCATTCTATGACTTCACACACCTTCATTCTACTTCAGAAACATCCATTCTATGACTTCACACACCTCCATTCTATGACTTCACACACCTCTTTTCTGAGTTCACAAACCTCCATTCTGTGACTTCACACACCTCCATTCTGAGTTCACACACCTCAATTCCGTGACTTCACACACCTCAATTCTAACTTCACACACCTCCATTCTATGACTTCACACAATTCCATTCTATGACTTCACACACCTCCATTCTTTGACTTCACACTCCTCCATTGTGAGTTCACACACCTCCATTCTGTGAGTTCACGCACCTCCATTCTATGATTTCTCACACCTCCATTCTATTAATTCACACACCTCCATTTTGTGACTTCACACAACTCCATTCTATGACTTCCCACACCTCCATTCTGTGACTTCACACACCTCTTTTCTGAGTTCACAAACCTCCATTCTGTGACGTAACGCACCTTCATTCTGTGACTTCACACACCTCCATTCTATGAGTTCACACACCTCCATTCTATGAATTCTCATACCTCCAGTCTTTGACTTCACACCCCTCCATTCTGTGACTTCACACACCCCCATTCTATAACTTCACACACCTCCATTGTGACTTCCCACACCTCCAATCTGAGTTTACACACCTTCGTTCTGACTTCACACACTTCCATTCTATGACTTCACACACCTCCATTCTGTGACTTCACACACCTAAATTCTGTGACTTCACACGCCTCCATTATGACTTCACACACCTCCATTCTATGACTTCACACACCTTCATTCTTACTTCAGAAACATCCATTCTATGACTTCACACATCCATTCTGTGACTTCACACACCTCCATTCTGAGTTCACACACCCCCATTCTGTGACTTCACACACCTTCAATCTGTGACTTGACACACCTCCATTCTATTACTTCACACACCTCCATTCTATGACTTCACAAACCTCCAATATATGACTTCACACACCTCCATTCTGTGACGTCACACACCTCCATTCTATGACTTCACACACCTCCATTCTGTGACTTCACACACCTACATTGTGACTTCACAGACCTCCATTCTTTGAGTTCACACAAATGCATTTTGAATTCACACACCTCCATTCTATGACTTCATACACCACCATTCTGACTTCACACACCTCCATTCTGACTTCACACACCTCACTTCTGTGACTTCACACACCTCCATTCTATGATTTCACACACCTCCATTCTATGACTTCACACACCTACACTCTATGACTTCACACACCTCCTTTTGAGTTGACACACCTCCAATCTATGACTTCACACACCTCCAATCTGACTTCACACACCTCCATTCTATGACTTCACACACCTCCATTCTGTGACATCACACACCTCCATTCTATGACTTCACACACCTCCATTCCATGACTTCACACACCCCCATTCTGTGACTTCACACACCTCCATTCTATGACTTCACACATCTCCATTCTGTGACTTCACACACCTCCATTCTGAGTTCACACATCTCCATTCTGTGACTTCACACACCTCCATTCTGAGTTCACACACCTCCATTTTGTGATTTCACACACCTCCATTCTCTGACTACACACACCTCCATTCTATGACTTCACACACCTAAATTCTATGACTTCACACACCTACATTCTATGACTTCACACATCTCCATTCTGTGACTTCACACACCTCCATTCTATGACTTCACACACCTCCATTCTGTGACTTCACACACCTCCAGTCTGAGTTCACAAACCTCCATTCTGTGACTTAACGCACCTTCATTCTGTGACTTCACACACCTCAATTCTATGACTTCACACACCTCCATTCTATGACTTCACACACCTCCATTCTGACTTCACACACCTCCATTCCATGACTTCACACACCTCCATTCGATGAATTCACACACCTCCATTCTTTGACTGCATGCACCTCCATTTTATGAGTTCACACACCTCCATTCTGTGACTTCACACACCTTTATTGTTTGACTTCACACACCTCCATTCTTTGACTTCACACACCTCCATTCCTTGACTTCACACACCTCCATTCTATGAGATCACACACCTCCATTCTATGATTCACACACCTCGATTTTGACTTCACAGACCTCCATTCTTTGACTTCATACACCTTCGTTCTCACTTCAGAAACATCCATTCTATGACCTCAGGCACCTCCATTCTATGACTTCACAAACCTCCGTTCTGTGACTACACACCTCCATTCTGAGTTCCCACACCTCCATTCTGTGACTTCACCCACCTCCATCCTGACTTCACACACCTCCATTCTGACTTCACAAACCTCAATTCTTTGACTTCACACACCTCCATTCTATGATTTCACACTCTTCCATTCTATGACTTCACACACCTCATTTCTGAGTTGACACACCTCCATTCTGTGATTTCACACACCTCCAATTTGACTTCACACACCCCCATTCTATGACTTCACACACCCCCATTGTGACTTTACACACTCCATTGTATGAGTTCACACACCTCCATTCTGACTTCACACACCTCATTCTATGGTTTCACAGAGCTGCATTCTGACTTCAGACACCTCCATGTGTGACTTCACATACCACAATTTTGACTTCAAAAACCTTCATTCTGTGACTTCACACACCTGCATTCTGTGACTTCACACACCTCCATTTTGACTTCACACACTTCCATTCTTTGACTTAACACACCTGCATTCTGTGACTTCACACCCCACCATTGTTTGACTTCACAACCTATATTCTTGGACTTCACACACCTCCATTCCATGACTTCGCACATCTCCATTTTATGAGTTCACACACCTCCATTTTGACTTCACACACCTCCATTCTATGACTTCACACACCTTCATTCTACTTCAGAAACATCCATTCTATGACTTCACACACCTCCATTCTATGACTTCACAAACCTCCATTCTGTGACTTCACACACCTCCATTCTGAGTTCACACACCTCAATTCCGTGACTTCACACACCTCAATTCTCACTTCACACACCTCCATTCTATGACTTCACACAATTCCATTCTATGACTTCACACACCTCCATTCTTTGACTTCACACACCTCCATTGTGAGTTCACACACCTCCATTCTGTGAGTTCACGCACCTCCATTCTATGATTTCTCACAACTCCATTCTATGACTTCCCACACCTCCATTCTGTGACTTCACACACCTCTTTTCTGAGTTCACAAACCTCCATTCTGTGACGTAACGCACCTTCATTCTGTGACTTCACACACCTCCATTCTATGAGTTCACACACCTCCATTCTATGAATTCTCATGCCTCCAGTCTTTGACTTCACACCCCTCCATTCTGTGACTTCACACACCCCCATTCTATAACTTCACACACCTCCATTGTGACTTCCCACACCTCCAATCTGAGTTTACACACCTTCGTTCTGACTTCACACACTTCCAATCTATGACTTCACACACCTCCATTCTATGACTTCACACACCTTCATTCTTACTTCAGAAACATCCATTCTATGACTTCACACATCCATTCTGTGACTTCACACACCTCCATTCTGAGTTCACACACCCCCATTCTGTGACTTCACACACCTTCAATCTGTGACTTGACACACCTCCATTCTATTACTTCACACACCTCCATTCTATGACTTCATAAACCTCCAATATATGACTTCACACACCTCCATTCTGTGACGTCACACACCTCCATTCTATGACTTCACACACCTCCATTCTGTGACTTCACACACCTACATTGTGACTTCACAGACCTCCATTCTTTGAGTTCACACAAATGCATTTTGAATTCACACACCTCCATTCTATGACTTCATACACCACCATTCTGACTTCACACACATCCATTCTGACTTCACACACCTCACTTCTGTGACTTCACACACCTCCATTCTATGATTTCACACTCCTCCATTCTATGACTTCACACACCTACATTCTATGACTTCACACACCTCCTTTTGATTTGACACACCTCCAATCTATGACTTCACTCACCTCCAATCTGACTTCACACACCTCCATTCTATGACTTCACACACCTCCATTCTGTGACATCACACACCTCCATTCTATGACTTCGCACACCTCCATTCCATGACTTCACACACCCCCATTGTGTGACTTCACACACCTCCATTCTATGACTTCACTCATCTCCATTCTGTGACTTCACACACCTCCATTCTGAGTTCACACACCTCCATTTTGTGATTTGACAGACCTCCATTCTCTGACTACACACACCTCCATTCTATGACTTCACACACCTAAATTCTATGACTTCACACACCTACATTCTATGACTTCACACATCTCCATTCTGTGACTTCACACACCTCCATTCTATGACTTCGCACACCTGCATTGTGAATTCACACACCTCCATTCTATGATTTCACACACCTCCATTCTGAGTTCACACACCTCCATTCTATGACTTCACACACCTCCATTCTGACTTCACACACCTCCATTCTATGACTTCACACAACTCCATCTGACTTCACACACCTCCATTCCATGACTTCACACACTTCCATTCGATGAATTCACACACCTCCATTCTTTGACTGCATGCACCTCCATTCTATGAGTTCACACACCTCCATTCTGTGACTTCACACACCTTTATTGTTTGACTTCACACACCTCCATTCCATGACTTCACACACCTCCATTCTATGAGTTCACACACCTCCATTCTATGATTCACACACCTCGATTTTGACTTCACAGACCTCCATTCTTTGACTTCATACACCTTCGTTCTCACTTCAGAAACATCCATTCTATGACTTCAGGCACCTCCATTCTATGACTTCACAAACCTCCGTTCTGTGACCACACACCTCCATTCTGAGTTCCCACACCTCCATTCTGTGACTTCACCCACCTCCATCCTGACTTCACACACCTCCATTCTGAATTCCCAAACCTCAATTCTTTGACTTCACACACCTCCATTCTATGATTTCACACTCTTCCATTCTATGACTTCACACACCTCATATCTGAGTTGACACACCTCCATTCTGTGATTTCACACACCTCCAATTTGACTTCACACACCCCCATTCTATGACTTCACACACCCCCATTGTGACTTCACACACTCCATTGTATGAGTTCACACACCTACATTCTGACTTCACACACCTCCATTCTCTGGTTTCACAGAGCTGCATTCTGACTTCAGACACCTCCATTTGTGACTTCACACACCACAATTTTGACTTCAAACACCTTCATTCTGTGACTTCACACACCTACATTCTGTGACTTCACACACCTCCATTTTGACTTCACACACTTCCATTCTTTGACTTAACACACCTGCATTCTGTGACTTCACACCCCACCATTGTTTGACTTCACAACCTATATTCTTGGACTTCACACACCTCCATTCCATGACTTCGCACATCTCCATTTTATGAGTTCACACACCTCCATTTTGACTTCACACACCTCCATTCTATGACTTCACACACCTTCATTCTACTTCAGAAACATCCATTCTATGACTTCACACACCTCCATTCTATGACTTCACAAACCTCCATTCTGTGAGTTCACACACCTCCATTCTGAGTTCACACACCTCAATTCCGTGACTTCACACACCTCAATTCTCACTTCACACACCTCCATTCTATGACTTCACACAATTCCATTCTATGACTTCACACACCTCCATTCTTTGACTTCACACACCTCCATTGTGAGTTCACACACCTCCATTCTGAGTTCACACACCTCCATTCTGTGAGTTCTCGCACCTCCATTCTATGATTTCTCACACCTCGATTCTATTAATTCACACACCTCCATTCTGTGACTTCACACAACTCCATTCTATGACTTCCCACACCTCCATTCTGTGACTTCAGACACCTCCATTCTGAGTTCACAAACCTCCATTCTGTGACTTAACGCACCTTCATTCTGTGACTTCACACACCTCCTTTCTATGAGTTCACACACCTCCATTCTATGAATTCTCACGCCTCCAGTCTTTGACTTCACACCCCTCCATTCTGTGACTTCACACACCCCCATTCTATAACTTCACACACCTCCATTGTGACTTCCCACACCTCCAATCTGAGTTCAAACACCTTCGTTCTGACTTCACACACTTCCATTTTATGACTTCACACACCTCCATTCTGTGACTTCACACACCTCAATTCTGTGACTTCACACGCCTCCATTATGACTTCACACCTCCATTCTATGACTTCACACACCTTCATTCTTACTTCAGAAACATCCATTCTATGACTTCACACATCCATTCTGTGACTTCACACACCTCCATTCTGAGTTCACACACCCCCATTCTGTGACTTCACACACCTTCAATCTGTGACTTGACACACCTCCATTCTATTACTTCACACACCTCCATTCTATGACTTCACAAACCTCCAATATATGACTTCACACACGTCCATTCTGTGACGTCACACACCTCCATTCTATGACTTCACACACCTCCATTCTGTGACTTCACACACCTACATTGTGACGTCACAGACCTCCATTCTTTGAGTTCACACAAATGCATTGTGAATTCACACACCTCCATTCTATGACTTCATACACCTCCATTCTGACTTCACACACCTCCATTCTGACTTCACACCCCTCACTTCTGTGACTTCACACACCTCCATTCTATGATTTCACACACCTCCATTCTATGACTTCACACACCTACATTCTATGCCTTCACACCCCTCCTTTCTGAGTTGACACACCTCCATTCTATGACTTCACACACCTCCAATCTGACTTCACACACCTCCATTCTATGACTTCACACACCTCCATTCTGTGACTTCAGAAACCTCTATTCTATGACTTCACACACATCCATTGTGACTTCACACACCATCATTCTATGAGTTCACACACCGCCATTCTGACTTCACTCACCTCCATTCTATGACTTCACACAGCTCCATTCTCTGTCTTCGCACACATCTATTCTGACTTCACACACCTCCATTCTGTGACATCACACACCTCCATTCTATGACTTCACACACCTCCATTCTATGACTTCACACACCCCGATTGTGTGACTTCACACACCTCCATTCTATGACTTCACACATCTCCATTCTGTGACTTCACACACCTCCATTCTGATTTCACACACCTCCATTTTGTGATTTCACACACCTCCATTCTCTGACTACACACACCTCCATTCTATGACTTCACACACCTAAATTCTATGACTTCACACACCTACATTCTATGACTTCACACATCTCCATTCTGTGACTTCACACACCTCCATTCTATGACTTCACACACCTCCATTCTGTGACTTCACACACCTGCATTCTATGACCTCACACACCTCCATTCTATGACTTCGCACACCTGCATTGTGACTTCACACACCTCCATTCTATGATTTCACACACCTCCATTCTGACTTCACACACCTCCATTCTATGACTTCACACACCTCCATTCTGACTTCACACACCTCCATTCTATGACTTCACACAACTCCATCTGACTTCACACACCTCCATTCCATGACTTCACACACCTCCATTCGATGAATTCACACACCTCCATTCTTTGACTGCATGCACCTCCATTCTATGAGTTCACACACCTCCATTCTCTGACTTCACACACCTTTATTGTTTGACTTCACACACCTCCATTCTTTGACTTTACACACCTCTATTCCATGACTTCACACAGCTCCATTCTATGAGTTCACACACCTCCATTCTATGATTCACACACCTCGATTTTGACTTCACAGACCTCCATTCTTTGACTTCATACACCTTCGTTCTCACTTCAGAAACATCCATTCTATGACTTCAGGCACCTCCATTCTATGACTTCACAAACCTCCGTTCTGTGACCACACACCTCCATTCTGAGTTCCCACACCTCCATTCTGTGACTTCACCCACCTCCATCCTGACTTCACACACCTCCATTCTGAATTCCCAAACCTCAATTCTTTGACTTCACACACCTCCATTCTATGATTTCACACTCTTCCATTCTATGACTTCACACACCTCATATCTGAGTTGACACACCTCCATTCTGTGATTTCACACACCTCCAATTTGACTTCACACACCCCCATTCTATGACTTCACACACCCCCATTGTGACTTCACACACTCCATTGTATGAGTTCACACACCTACATTCTGACTTCACACACCTCCATTCTCTGGTTTCACAGAGCTGCATTCTGACTTCAGACACCTCCATTTGTGACTTCACACACCACAATTTTGACTTCAAACACCTTCATTCTGTGACTTCACACACCTACATTCTGTGACTTCACACACCTCCATTTTGACTTCACACACTTCCATTCTTTGACTTAACACACCTGCATTCTGTGACTTCACACCCCACCATTGTTTGACTTCACAACCTATATTCTTGGACTTCACACACCTCCATTCCATGACTTCGCACATCTCCATTTTATGAGTTCACACACCTCCATTTTGACTTCACACACCTCCATTCTATGACTTCACACACCTTCATTCTACTTCAGAAACATCCATTCTATGACTTCACACACCTCCATTCTATGACTTCACAAACCTCCATTCTGTGAGTTCACACACCTCCATTCTGAGTTCACACACCTCAATTCCGTGACTTCACACACCTCAATTCTCACTTCACACACCTCCATTCTATGACTTCACACAATTCCATTCTATGACTTCACACACCTCCATTCTTTGACTTCACACACCTCCATTGTGAGTTCACACACCTCCATTCTGAGTTCACACACCTCCATTCTGTGAGTTCTCGCACCTCCATTCTATGATTTCTCACACCTCGATTCTATTAATTCACACACCTCCATTCTGTGACTTCACACAACTCCATTCTATGACTTCCCACACCTCCATTCTGTGACTTCACACACCTCCATTCTGAGTTCACAAACCTCCATTCTGTGACTTAACGCACCTTCATTCTGTGACTTCACACACCTCCTTTCTATGAGTTCACACACCTCCATTCTATGAATTCTCACGCCTCCAGTCTTTGACTTCACACCCCTCCATTCTGTGACTTCACACACCCCCATTCTATAACTTCACACACCTCCATTGTGACTTCCCACACCTCCAATCTGAGTTCAAACACCTTCGTTCTGACTTCACACACTTCCATTTTATGACTTCACACACCTCCATTCTGTGACTTCACACACCTCAATTCTGTGACTTCACACGCCTCCATTATGACTTCACACCTCCATTCTATGACTTCACACACCTTCATTCTTACTTCAGAAACATCCATTCTATGACTTCACACATCCATTCTGTGACTTCACACACCTCCATTCTGAGTTCACACACCCCCATTCTGTGACTTCACACACCTTCAATCTGTGACTTGACACACCTCCATTCTATTACTTCACACACCTCCATTCTATGACTTCACAAACCTCCAATATATGACTTCACACACGTCCATTCTGTGACGTCACACACCTCCATTCTATGACTTCACACACCTCCATTCTGTGACTTCACACACCTACATTGTGACGTCACAGACCTCCATTCTTTGAGTTCACACAAATGCATTGTGAATTCACACACCTCCATTCTATGACTTCATACACCTCCATTCTGACTTCACACACCTCCATTCTGACTTCACACCCCTCACTTCTGTGACTTCACACACCTCCATTCTATGATTTCACACACCTCCATTCTATGACTTCACACACCTACATTCTATGCCTTCACACACCTCCTTTCTGAGTTGACACACCTCCATTCTATGACTTCACACACCTCCAATCTGACTTCACACACCTCCATTCTGTGACTTCACACACCTCCATTCTGTGACTTCAGAAACCTCTATTCTATGACTTCACACACCTCCATTGTGACTTCACACACCATCATTCTATGAGTTCACACACCGCCATTCTGACTTCACTCACCTCCATTCTATGACTTCACACAGCTCCATTCTGACTTCACACAGCTCCATTCTCTGTCTTCGCACACATCTATTCTGACGTCACACACCTCCATTCTGTGACATCACACACCTCCATTCTATGACTTCACACACCTCCATTCTATGACTTCACACACCCCGATTGTGTGACTTCACACACCTCCATTCTATGACTTCACACATCTCCATTCTGTGACTTCACACACCTCCATTCTGATTTCACACACCTCCATTTTGTGATTTCACACACCTCCATTCTCTGACTACACACACCTCCATTCTATGACTTCACACACCTAAATTCTATGACTTCACACACCTACATTCTATGACTTCACACATCTCCATTCTGTGACTTCACACACCTCCATTCTATGACTTCACACACCTCCATTCTGTGACTTCACACACCTGCATTCTATGACCTCACACACCTCCATTCTATGACTTCGCACACCTGCATTGTGACTTCACACACCTCCATTCTATGATTTCACACACCTCCATTCTGACTTCACACACCTCCATTCTATGACTTCACACACCTCCATTCTGACTTCACACACCTCCATTCTATGACTTCACACAACTCCATCTGACTTCACACACCTCCATTCCATGACTTCACACACCTCCATTCGATGAATTCACACACCTCCATTCTTTGACTGCATGCACCTCCATTCTATGAGTTCACACACCTCCATTCTCTGACTTCACACACCTTTATTGTTTGACTTCACACACCTCCATTCTTTGACTTTACACACCTCTATTCCATGACTTCACACAGCTCCATTCTATGAGTTCACACACCTCCATTCTATGATTCACACACCTCGATTTTGACTTCACAGACCTCCATTCTTTGACTTCATACACCTTCGTTCTCACTTCAGAAACATCCATTCTATGACTTCAGGCACCTCCATTCTATGACTTCACAAACCTCCGTTCTGTGACCACACACCTCCATTCTGAGTTCCCACACCTCCATTCTGTGACTTCACCCACCTCCATCCTGACTTCACACACCTCCATTCTGAATTCCCAAACCTCAATTCTTTGACTTCACACACCTCCATTCTATGATTTCACACTCTTCCATTCTATGACTTCACACACCTCATATCTGAGTTGACACACCTCCATTCTGTGATTTCACACACCTCCAATTTGACTTCACACACCCCCATTCTATGACTTCACACACCCCCATTGTGACTTCACACACTCCATTGTATGAGTTCACACACCTCCATTCTGACTTCACACACCTCCATTCTATGGTTTCACAGAGCTGTATTCTGACTTCAGACACCTCCATTTGTTACTTCACACACCACAATTTTGACTTCAAACACCTTCATTCTGTGACTTCACACACCTCCATTCTGTGACTTCACACACCTCCATTTTGACTTCACACACTGCCATTCTTTGACTTAACACACCTGCATTCTGTGACTTCACACCCCACCATTGTTTGACTTCACAACCTATATTCTTGGACTTCACACACCTCCATTCCATGACTTCGCACATCTCCATTTTATGAGTTCACACACCTCCATTTTGACTTCACACACCTCCATTCTATGACTTCACACACCTTCATTCTACTTCAGAAACATCCATTCTATGACTTCACACACCTCCATTCTATGACTTCACAAACCTCCATTCTGTGACTTCACACACCTCCATTCTATGATTTCTCACACCTCCAATCTATTATTTCACACAACTCCATTCTGTGACTTCACACAACTCCATTCTATGACTTCCCACACCTCCATTCTGTGACTTCACACACCTACAGTCTGAGTTCACAAACCTCCATTCTGTGACTTAACGCACCTTCATTCTGTGACTTCACACACCTACATTCTATGACTTCACACACCTCCATTCTATGAGTTCACACACCCCCATTCTATGACTTCACACACCTCCAATCTTTGACTTCACACCCCTCCATTCTGTGACTTCACACACCTCCATTCTATAACTTCACACACCTCCATTGTGACTTCCCACACCTCCAATCTGACTTCACACACCTCCATTCTGTGACTTCACACACCTGAATTCTGTGACTTCACACGCCTCCATTATTACGTCACACACCTCCATTCTCTGACTTCACACACCTCCATTCTATGACTTCACACACCTAGATTCTGTGACTTCACACACCTCCATTCTGAGTTCACACACCTCCATTCTGTGACTTCACACACCTCCATTCTGACTTCACACAGCTCCATAAAATGACTTCACACACCTCCATTCTGTGACTTCGCACACCTCTATTCTGACTTCACACAGCTCCATTCTCTGACTTCCCACACCTCCATTCTATGATTTCACACACCCCCATTCTATGACTTCACACCTCCATTCTGTGACTTCACACACCTCCATTCTGAGTTCCAAAACCTCCGTTCTGTGACTTAACACACCTCCATTCTGTGACTTCACACACCGCCATTCTGAGTTCGCACACCTCCATTCTGTGACTTCACACACCTCCATTATGACATCACAAAGCTCCATTCTATGACTTCACACACTTCCACTCTGTGCGTTCACACACCTCCATTCTATGACTTAACACACCTTCATTCTTCCTTAAAAAACATCCATTCTATGACTTCACACACCTCCATTCTATGACTTCACACACCTCCATTCTATGACTTCACACACCTCCATTCTGTGACTTCACACACCTCAATTCTGTGACTTCACACACCTCCATTATGACTTCACAGACATCCATTCTATGACTTCACACACCTCCATTCTATGACTTCACACACGTCCATTCTGTGACTTCACACACCTCCATTCTGAGTTCACACACCTCCATTCTGTGACTTCACACACCTCCAATCTGACTTCACACAGCTCCATTCTATGACTTCACACACCTCCATTCTGTGACTTCACACACCTCCATTCTATGAGTTCACACACCTCCATTTTGTGACTTCACACACCTTTATTGTTTGACTTCACACACCTCCATTCTTTGACTTCACACACCTCCATTCCATGACTTCACGCACCTCCATTCTATGAGTTCACACACCTCCATTCTATGATTCACACACCTCGATTTTGACTTCACAGACCTCCATTCTTTGAATCATACACCTACGTTCTCACTTCAGAAACATCCATTCTATGACTTCAGGCACCTCCACTCTATGACTTCACAAACCTCCGTTCTGTGACCACACACCTCCATTCTGAGTTCCCACACCTCCATTCTGTGACTTCACCCACCTCCATCCTGACTTCACACACCTCCATTCTGAATTCCCAAACCTCAATTCTATGACTTCACACACCTCCATTCTTTGATTTCACACTCTTCCATTCTATGACTTCACACACCTCATATCTGAGTTGACACACCTCCATTCTGTGATTTCACACACCTCCAATTTGACTTCACACACCCCCATTCTATGACTTCACACACCCCCATTGTGACTTCACACACTCCATTGTATGAGTTCACACACCTCCATTCTGACTTCACACACCTCCATTCTATGGTTTCACAGAGCTGTATTCTGACTTCAGACACCTCCATTTGTTACTTCACACACCACAATTTTGACTTCAAACACCTTCATTCTGTGACTTCACACACCTCCATTCTGTGACTTCACACACCTCCATTTTGACTTCACACACTGCCATTCTTTGACTTAACACACCTGCATTCTGTGACTTCACACCCCACCATTGTTTGACTTCACAACCTATATTCTTGGACTTCACACACCTCCATTCCATGACTTCGCACATCTCCATTTTATGAGTTCACACACCTCCATTTTGACTTCACACACCTCCATTCTATGACTTCACACACCTTCATTCTACTTCAGAAACATCCATTCTATGACTTCACACAACTCCATTCTATGACTTCACAAACCTCCATTCTGTGACTTCACACACTTCCATTCTGAGTTCACACACCTCAATTCCGTGACTTCACACACCTCAATTCTCACTTCACACACCTCCATTCTATGACTTCACACAATTCCATTCTATGACTTCACACACCACAATTCTCTGATTTCACACACCTCCATTGTGAGTTCACACACCTCCATTCTGTGACTTCACACACCTCCATTCTGTGACTTCACACACCTCCATTCTATGATTTCTCACACCTCCATTCTATTATTTCACACAACTCCATTCTGTGACTTCACACAACTCCATTCTATGACTTCCCACACCTCCATTCTGTGACTTCACACACCTACAGTCTGAGTTCACAAACCTCCATTCTGTGACTTAACGCACCTTCATTCTGTGACTTCACACACCTACATTCTATGACTTCACACACCTCCATTCTATGAGTTCACACACCCCCATTCTATGACTTCACACACCTCCAATCTTTGACTTCACACCCCTCCATTCTGTGACTTCACACACCTCCATTCTATAACTTCACACACCTCCATTGTGACTTCCCACACCTCCAATCTGACTTCACACACCTCCATTCTGTGACTTCACACACCTGAATTCTGTGACTTCACACGCCTCCATTATGACGTCACACACCTCTATTCTCTGACTTCACACACCTCCATTCTATGACTTCACACACCTAGATTCTGTGACTTCACACACCTCCATTCTGAGTTCACACACCTCCATTCTGTGACTTCACACACCTCCATTCTGACTTCACACAGCTCCATAAAATGACTTCACACACCTCCATTCTGTGACTTCGCACACCCCCATTCTATGACTTCACACCTCCATTCTGTGACTTCACACACCTCCATTCTGAGTTCCAAAACCTCCGTTCTGTGACTTAACACACCTCCATTCTGTGACTTCACACACCGCCATTCTGAGTTCGCACACCTCCATTCTGTGACTTCACACACCTCCATTATGACATCACAAAGCTCCATTCTATGACTTCACACACTTCCACTCTGTGCGTTCACACACCTCCATTCTATGACTTAACACACCTTCATTCTTACTTAAAAAACATCCATTCTATGACTTCACACACCTCCATTCTATGACTTCACACACCTCCATTCTATGACTTCACACACCTCCATTCTGTGACTTCACACACCTCAATTCTGTGACTTCACACACCTCCATTATGACTTCACAGACATCCATTGTATGACTTCACACACCTCCATTCTATGACTTCACACACGTCCA
Source organism: Megascapheus bottae (assembly GCA_024803745.1). NCBI lineage: Eukaryota > Metazoa > Chordata > Mammalia > Rodentia > Geomyidae > Megascapheus > Megascapheus bottae. The sequence continues at coordinate 97,639 of JANJXV010000888.1, forward strand.
TTCTGTGACTTCACACACCTCCATTCTGAGTTCACACACCTCCATTCTGTGACTTCACACACCTCCAATCTGACTTCACACAGCTCCATTCTGTGACTTCACACACCTCCATTCTATGACTTCACACACCTCCATTGTGACTTCACACACCTCCATTTTATGACTTCACACAACTCCATTCTCACTTCACACACCTCCATTCTTTGACTTCACACACCTCCCTTATATGACTTTACACACCTCCATTCTGTGACTTCACAAACCTCCATTCTATGACTTCACACACCTCCATTCTGTGATTTCACACACCTACATTTTGACTTCACAGACCTCCATTCTATGAGTTCACACAAATGCATTGTGAATTCACACACCTCCATTCTGACTTCACACACCTCCATTCTGACTTCACACACCTCAATTCTGTGACTTAACACAACTCCATTCTATGATTTCACACACCTCCATTCTATGACTTCACACACCTCCATTCTATGACTTCACACACCTCCTTTCTGAGTTGACACACCTCCATTCTATGACTTCACACACCTCCAATCTGACTTCACACACCTCCATTTTATGACTTCACACACTTCCATTCTGTGACTTCAAAAACGTCCATTCTATGACTTCACACACCTCCATTGTGACTTCACACACCATCATTCTATGAGTTCACACACCGCCATTCTGACTTCACTCACCTCCATTCTATGACTTCACACAGCTCCATTCTGACTACACACCGCTCCATTCTATGACTTCGCACACATCTATTCTGACTTCACACACCTCCAGTCTGTGACTTCACACACCTCCATTCTGATTTCACACACCTCCATTCTCTGACGTCAAACACTTCCATTCTGTGACTTCACACACCTCCATTCTATGACTTCACACACCTCCATTCTATGACTTCACACACCCCCATTGTGTGACTTCACACACCTCCATTCTATGACTTCACACACCTCCATTCTGTGACTTCACACACCTCCATTCTGAGCTCACACACCTCCATTTTGTGATTTCACACACCTCCATTCTGTGACTTCACACACCTCCATTCTATGACTTCACACACCTAAATTCTATGACTTCACAAACCTCCATTCTATGACTTCACACACCTCCATTCTGTGACTTCACACACCTCCATTCTATGACTTCACACACCTCCATTCTGTGACTTCACACACCTGCATTCTATGACCTCACACACCTCCATTCTATGACTTCGCACACCTGCATTGTGACTTCACACACCTCCATTCTATGAGTTCACACACCTGCATTCTGACATCACACACCTCCATTCTATGACTTCACACCCCTCCATTCTGACTTCACACACCTCCATTCTATGACTTCACACAACTCCATCTGACTTCACACACCTCCATTCTGACTTCACAAACCTCAATTCTTTGACTTCACACACCTCCATTCTATGATTTCACACACTTCCATTCTATGAATTCCCACACCTCCATTCTATGACTTCACATACCCCCATTGTGACTTCACACACTCCATTCCATGAATTCACACACCTCCATTGGATGAATTCACACACCTCCATTCTTTGTCTTCATGCACCTCCATTCTATGAGTTCACACACCTCCTTTCTGTGACTTCACACACCTTTATTGTTTGACTTCACACACCTCCATTCTTTGACTTCACAGACCTACGTTCCATGACTTCACACACCTCCATTCTATGAGTTCACACACCTCCATTATATGAGTTCACACACCTCCATTTTGACTTCACACACCTCCATTCTTTGACTTCATACACCTACATTCTCACTTCAGAAACATCCATTCTATGACTTCACGCACCTCTATTCTATGACTTCACAAACCTCCGTTCTGTGACCACACACCTCCATTCTGAGTTCCCACACCTCCATTCTGTGACTTCACCCACCTCCATCCTGACTTCACACACCTCCATTCTGACTTCACAAACCTCAATTCTTTGACTTCACACACCTCCATTCTATGATTTCACACACTTCCAGTCTATGAATTCACACACCTCCATTCTATGACTTCACACACCTCATTTCTGAGTTGACACACATCCATTCTGTGATTTCACACACCTCCAATTTGACTTCACACACCCCCATTCTATAAATTCACACACCCCCATTGTGACTTCACACACTCCATTCTATGAGTTCACACACCTCCATTCTGACTTCACACACCTCCATTCTATGGCTTCACACAGCTGCATTCTGACTTCAGACACCTTCATTCTGTGACTTCACACACCTCCATTCTGTGACTTCACACACCTCCATTTTGACTTCACACACTTCCATTCTTTGACTTAACAAACCTGCATTCTGTGACTTCACACACCACCATTGTTTGACTTCACACACATATATTCTTGGACTTCACACACCTCCATTCCATGACTTCACACATCTCCATTTTATGAGTTCACACACCTCCATTTTGACTTCACACACCTCCATTCTATGACTTCACACACCTCCATTCTGTGACTTCACACACCTCCAGTCTGAGTTCACAAACCGCCATTCTGTGACTTAACGCACCTTCATTCTGTGACTTCACACACCTCCATTCTATGACTTCACACACCTCTATTCTATGACTTCACACACCTCCAGTCTGTGACTTCACACACCTCCATTCTGATTTCACACACCTCCATTCTCTGACGTCAAACACTTCCATTCTGTGACTTCACACACCTCCATTCTATGACTTCACACACCTCCATTCTATGACTTCACACACCCCCATTGTGTGACTTCACACACCTCCATTCTATGACTTCACACACCTCCATTCTGTGACTTCACACACCTCCATTCTGAGCTCACACACCTCCATTTTGTGATTTCACACACCTCCATTCTGTGACTTCACACACCTCCATTCTATGACTTCACACACCTAAATTCTATGACTTCACAAACCTCCATTCTATGACTTCACACACCTCCATTCTGTGACTTCACACACCTCCATTCTATGACTTCACACACCTCCATTCTGTGACTTCACACACCTGAATTCTATGACCTCACACACCTCCATTCTATGACTTCGCACACCTGCATTGTGACTTCACACACCTCCATTCTATGAGTTCACACACCTGCATTCTGACATCACACACCTCCATTCTATGACTTCACACCCCTCCATTCTGACTTCACACACCTCCATTCTATGACTTCACACAACTCCATCTGACTTCACACACCTCCATTCTGACTTCACAAACCTCAATTCTTTGACTTCACACACCTCCATTCTATGATTTCACACACTTCCATTCTATGAATTCACACACCTCCATTCTATGACTTCACATACCCCCATTGTGACTTCACACACTCCATTCCATGAATTCACACACCTCCATTGGATGAATTCACACACCTCCATTCTTTGTCTTCATGCACCTCCATTCTATGAGTTCACACACCTCCTTTCTGTGACTTCACACACCTTTATTGTTTGACTTCACACACCTCCATTCTTTGACTTCACACACCTACGTTCCATGACTTCACACCCCTCCATTCTATGAGTTCACACACCTCCATTATATGAGTTCACACACCTCCATTTTGACTTCACACACCTCCATTCTTTGACTTCATACACCTACATTCTCACTTCAGAAACATCCATTCTATGACTTCACGCACCTCTATTCTATGACTTCACAAACCTCCGTTCTGCGACCACACACCTTCATTCTGAGTTCCCACACCTCCATTCTGTGACTTCACCCACCTCCATCCTGACTTCACACACCTCCATTCTGACTTCACAAACCTCAATTCTTTGACTTCACACACCTCCATTCTATGATTTCACACACTTCCATTCTATGAATTCACACACCTCCATTCTATGACTTCACACACCTCATTTCTGAGTTGACACACATCCATTCTGTGATTTCACACACCTCCAATTTGACTTCACACACCCCCATTCTATAAATTCACACACCCCCATTGTGACTTCACACACTCCATTCTATGAGTTCACACACCTCCATTCTGACTTCACACACCTCCATTCTATGGCTTCACACAGCTGCATTCTGACTTCAGACACCTTCATTCTGTGACTTTACACACCTCCATTCTGTGACTTCACACACCTCCATTTTGACTTCACACACTTCCATTCTTTGACTTAACAAACCTGCATTCTGTGACTTCACACACCACCATTGTTTGACTTCACACACATATATTCTTGACTTCACACACCTCCATTCCATGACTTCACACATCTCCATTTTATGAGTTCACACACCTCCATTTTGACTTCACACACCTCCATTCTATGACTTCACACACCTCCATTCTGTGACTTCACACACCTCCAGTCTGAGTTCACAAACCTCCATTCTGTGACTTAACGCACCTTCATTCTGTGACTTCACACACCTCCATTCTATGACTTCACACACCTCTATTCTATGACTTCACACACCTCCATTCTATGACTTCACACACCTCCAGTCTTTGACTTCACATCCCTCCATTCTGTGACTTCACACACCTCCATTCTATAACTTCACACGCATCCATTGTGACTTCCCACACCTCCAATCTGAGTTCACACACCTCCGTTCTGACTTAACACACCTCCATTCTGTGACTTCACACACCTGAATTCTGTGACTTCACACGCCTCCATTATGACTTCACACACCTCCATTCTATGACTTCACACACCTCCATTCTGACTTCCCACACCTCCATTCTATGACTTCACACAACTCCATCTGACTTCACACACCTCCATTCTGTGACTTCACACACCTCCATTCCATGACTTCACACACCTCCATTCGATGACTTCACACACCTCCATTCTTTGACTGCATGCACCCCCATTCTATGAGTTCACACACCTCCATTCTGTGACTTAACACACCTTCATTCTTACTTAAAAAACATCCATTCTATGACTTCACACACCTCCATTCTATGACTTCACACACCTCCATTCTATGACTTCACACACCTCCATTCTGTGACTTCACACACCTCCTTTCTGTGACTTAACACACCTTCATTCTTACTTAAAAAACATCCATTCTATGACTTCACACACCTCCATTCTCTGACTTCACACACCTCCATTCTATGACTTCACACACCTAGATTCTGTGACTTCACACACCTCCATTCTGAGTTCACACACCTCCATTCTGTGACTTCACACACCTCCATTCTGACTTCACACAGCTCCATAAAATGACTTCACACACCTCCATTCTGTGACTTCGCACACCTCTATTCTGACTTCACACAGCTCCATTCTCTGACTTCCCACACCTCCATTCTATGATTTCACACACCCCCATTCTATGACTTCACACCTCCATTCTGTGACTTCACACACCGCCATTCTGAGTTCCAAAACCTCCATTCTGTGACTTCACACACCTCCATTATGACATCACAAAGCTCCATTCTATGACTTCACACACTTCCACTCTGTGCGTTCACACACCTCCATTCTGTGACTTAACACACCTTCATTCTTACTTAAAAAACATCCATTCTATGACTTCACACACCTCCATTCTATGACTTCACACACGTCCATTCTGTGACTTCACACACCTCCATTCTGAGTTCACACACCTCCATTCTGTGACTTCACACACCTCCAATCTGACTTCACACAGCTCCATTCTATGACTTCACACACCTCCATTCTGTGACTTCACACACCTCCATTCTATGACTTCACACACCTCCATTGTGACTTCACACACCTCCATTTTATGACTTCACACAACTCCATTCTCACTTCACACACCTCCATTCTTTGACTTCACACACCTCCCTTATATGACTTTACACACCTCCATTCTGTGACTTCACACACCTCCATTCTATGACTTCACACACCTCCATTCTGTGATTTCACACACCTACATTGTGACTTCACAGACCTCCATTCTATGAGTTCACACAAATCCATTGTGAATTCACACACCTCCATTCTGACTTCACACACCTCCATTCTGACTTCACACACCTCCATTTTATGACTTCACACACTTCCATTCTGTGACTTCAAAAACGTCCATTCTATGACTTCACACACCTCCATTGTGACTTCACACACCTCCACTCTGTGACTTCACACACCTCCATTCTGATTTCACACACCTCCATTCTCTGACGTCAAACACTTCCATTCTGTGACTTCACACACCTCCATTCTATGACTTCACACACCTCCATTCTATGACTTCACACACCCCCATTGTGTGACTTCACACACCTCCATTCTATGACTTCACACACCTCCATTCTGTGACTTCACACACCTCCATTCTGAGCTCACACACCTCCATTTTGTGATTTCACACACCTCCATTCTGTGACTTCACACACCTCCATTCTATGACTTCACACACCTAAATTCTATGACTTCACAAACCTCCATTCTATGACTTCACACACCTCCATTCTGTGACTTCACACACCTCCATTCTATGACTTCACACACCTCCATTCTGTGACTTCACACACCTGCATTCTATGACCTCACACACCTCCATTCTATGACTTCGCACACCTGCATTGTGACTTCACACACCTCCATTCTATGAGTTCACACACCTGCATTCTGACATCACACACCTCCATTCTATGACTTCACACCCCTCCATTCTGACTTCACACACCTCCATTCTATGACTTCACACAACTCCATCTGACTTCACACACCTCCATTCTGACTTCACAAACCTCAATTCTTTGACTTCACACACCTCCATTCTATGATTTCACACACTTCCATTCTATGAATTCACACACCTCCATTCTATGACTTCACATACCCCCATTGTGACTTCACACACTCCATTCCATGAATTCACACACCTCCATTGGATGAATTCACACACCTCCATTCTTTGTCTTCATGCACCTCCATTCTATGAGTTCACACACCTCCTTTCTGTGACTTCACACACCTTTATTGTTTGACTTCACACACCTCCATTCTTTGACTTCACACACCTACGTTCCATGACTTCACACACCTCCATTCTATGAGTTCACACACCTCCATTATATGAGTTCACACACCTCCATTTTGACTTCACACACCTCCATTCTTTGACTTCATACACCTACATTCTCACTTCAGAAACGTCCATTCTATGACTTCACGCACCTCTATTCTATGACTTCACAAACCTCCGTTCTGTGACCACACACCTCCATTCTGAGTTCCCACACCTCCATTCTGTGACTTCACCCACCTCCATCCTGACTTCACACACCTCCATTCTGACTTCACAAACCTCAATTCTTTGACTTCACACACCTCCATTCTATGATTTCACACACTTCCATTCTATGAATTCACACACCTCCATTCTATGACTTCACACACCTCATTTCTGAGTTGACACACATCCATTCTGTGATTTCACACACCTCCAATTTGACTTCACACACCCCCATTCTATAAATTCACACACCCCCATTGTGACTTCACACACTCCATTCTATGAGTTCACACACCTCCATTCTGACTTCACACACCTCCATTCTATGGCTTCACACAGCTGCATTCTGACTTCAGACACCTTCATTCTGTGACTTCACACACCTCCATTCTGTGACTTCACACACCTCCATTTTGACTTCACACACTTCCATTCTTTGACTTAACAAACCTGCATTCTGTGACTTCACACACCACCATTGTTTGACTTCACACACATATATTCTTGGACTTCACACACCTCCATTCCATGACTTCACACATCTCCATTTTATGAGTTCACACACCTCCATTTTGACTTCACACACCTCCATTCTATGACTTCACACACCTCCATTCTGTGACTTCACACACCTCCAGTCTGAGTTCACAAACCTCCATTCTGTGACTTAACGCACCTTCATTCTGTGACTTCACACACCTCCATTCTATGACTTCACACACCTCTATTCTATGACTTCACACACCTCCATTCTATGACTTCACACACCTCCAGTCTTTGACTTCACACCCCTCCATTCTGTGACTTCACACACCTCCATTCTATAACTTCACACGCATCCATTGTGACTTCCCCCACCTCCAATCTGAGTTCACACACCTCCGTTCTGACTTAACACACCTCCATTCTGTGACTTCACACACCTGAATTCTGTGACTTCACACGCCTCCATTATGACTTCACACACCTCCATTCTATGACTTCACACACCTTCATTCTGACTTCCCACACCTCCATTCTATGACTTCACACAACTCCATCTGACTTCACACACCTCCATTCCATGACTTCACACACCTCCATTCGATGACTTCACACACCTCCATTCTTTGACTGCATGCACCTCCATTCTATGAGTTCACACACCTCCATTCTGTGACTTCACACACCTTTATTGTTTGACTTCACACACCTCCATTGTTTGACTCCACACACCTCCATTCCATGACTTCACACACCTCCATTCTATGAGTTCACACACCTCCATTCTATGATTCACACACCTCCATTTTGACTTCACACACCTCCATTCTTTGACTTCCTACACCTTCGTTCTCACTTCAGAAACATCCATTCTATGACTTCAGGCACCTCCATTCTATGACTTCACACACCTCCATTCTATGACTTCGCACACCTGCATTGTGACTTCACACACCTCCATTCTATGAGTTCACACACCTGCATTCTGACATCACACACCTCCATTCTATGACTTCACACCCCTCCATTCTGACTTCACACACCTCCATTCTATGACTTCACACAACTCCATCTGACTTCACACACCTCCATTCTCACTTCACAAACCTCAATTCTTTGACTTCACACACCTCCATTCTATGATTTCACACACTTCCATTCTATGAATTCACACACCTCCATTCTATGACTTCACATACCCCCATTGTGACTTCACACACTCCATTCCATGAATTCACACACCTCCATTGGATGAATTCACACACCTCCATTCTTTGTCTTCATGCACCTCCATTCTATGAGTTCACACACCTCCTTTCTGTGACTTCACACAACTTTATTGTTTGACTTCACACACCTCCATTCTTTGACTTCACACACCTACGTTCCATGACTTCACACACCTCCATTCTATGAGTTCACACACCTCCATTATATGAGTTCACACACCTCCATTCTTTGACTTCATACACCTACATTCTCACTTCAGAAACATCCATTCTATGACTTCACGCACCTCTATTCTATGACTTCACAAACCTCCGTTCTGTGACCACACACCTCCATTCTGAGTTCCCACACCTCCATTCTGTGACTTTACCCACCTCCATCCTGACTTCACACACCTCCATTCTGACTTCACAAACCTCAATTCTTTGACTTCACACACCTCCATTCTATGATTTCACATTCTTCCATTCTATGAATTCACACACCTCCATTCTACGACTTCACACACCTCATTTCTGAGTTGACACACCTCCATTCTGTGATTTCACACACATCCAATTTGTTTTCACAACCCCCATTCTATGACTTCACACACCCCCATTGTGACTTCACACACTCCATTCTATGAGTTCACACACCTCCATTCTGACTTCATACACCTCCTTTCTATGGCTTCACACAGCTGCATTCTGACTTCAGACACCTCCATTTGTGACTTCACACACCACAATTTTGACTTCAAACACCTTCATTCTGTGACTTCACAGAACTCCATTCTGTGACTTCACACACCTCCATTTTGACTTCACACACCTCCATTCTCTGACTTCACACACCTTCATTCTACTTCAGAAACATCCATTCTATGACTTCACACACCTCCATTCTATGACTTCACAAACCTCCATTCTGTGACTTCACACACCTCCATTCTGAGTTCACACACCTCAATTCCGTGACTTCACACACCTCAATTCTGTGACTTCACACACCTCCATTCTATGACTTCACACAATTCCATTCTATGACTTCACACAACTCCATTCTTTGACTTCACACACCTCCATTGTGAGTTCACACACCTCCATTCTGTGCCTTCACATACCGCCATTCTGTGACTTCACACACCTAAATTCTGTGACTTCACACACCTCCATTCTATGATTTCTCACACCTCCATTCTATTAATTCACAAAACTCCATTCTGTGACTTCACACAACTCCATTCTATGACTTCCCACACCTCCATTCTGTGACTTCACACTCCTCCATTCTGTGTTCACAAACCTCCATTCTGTGACTTAACGCACCTTCATTCTGTGACTTCACACACCTCCATTCTATGACTTCACACACCTCCATTCTATGAGTTCACACACCTCCATTCTATGACTTCACACACCTCCAGTCTTTGACTTCACACCCCTCCATTCTGTGACTTCACACACCTCCATTCTATGATTTCACACACTTCCATTCTATGAATTCACACATCTCCATTCTATGACTTCACACACCTCATTTCTGAGTTGACACACCTCCATTCTCTGATTTCACACACCTCCAATTTGACTTCACACACCCCCATTCTATGACTTCACACACCCCCTTTGTGACTTCACACAATCCATTTTATTAGTTCACTCACCTCCATTCTGACTTCACACACCTCCATTCTATGGCTTCACACAGCTGCATTCTAACTTCAGACACCTTCATTCTGTGACTTCACACACCTCCATTCTGTGACTTCACACACCTCCATTTTGACTTCACACACTTCCATTCTTTGACTTAACACACCTGCATTCTGTGACTTCACACACCACCATTGTTTGACTTCACACACCTATATTCTTGGACTTCACACACCTCCATTCCATGACTTCACAATCTCCATTTTATGAGTTCACACACCTCCATTTTGACTTCACACACCTCCATTCTATGACTTCACACACCTTCATTCTACTTCAGAAACATCCATTCTATGACTTCACACACCTCCATTCTATGACTTCACAAACCTCCATTCTGTGACTTCACACACCTCCACTCTGAGTTCACACACCTCAATTCCGTGACTTCACACACCTCAATTCTCACTTCACACACCTCCATTGTATGACTTCACACAATTCCATTCTATGACTTCACACACCTCCATTCTTTGACTTCACACACCTCCATTGTGAGTTCACACACCTCCATTCTGTGACTTCACACACCTCCATTCTGAGTTCACACACCTCCATTCTGTGACTTCATGCACCTCCATTCTATGATTTCTCACACCTCCATTCTATTAATTCACACACCTCCATTCTGTGACTTCACACAAGTCCATTCTATGACTTCCCACACCTCCATTCTGTGACTTCACACACCTCCATTCTGAGTTCACAAACCTCCATTCTGTGACTTAACGCACCTTCTTTCTGTGACTTCACACACCTCCATTCTTTGAGTTCACACACCTCCATTCTATGACTTCACACACCTCCAGTCTTTGACTTCACACCCCTCCATTCTTTGACTTCACACACCTCCATTCTATAACTTCACACACCTCCATTGTGACTTCCCACACCTCCAATCTGAGTTCACACACCTTCGTTCTGACTTCACACACTTCAATTCTATGACTTCACACACCTCCATTCTGTGACTTCACACACCTCGTTTCTGAGTTCACACACCCCCATTCTGTGACTTCACACACCTTCAATCTGTGACTTGACACTCCGCCATTCTATTACTTCACACACCTCCATTCTATGACTTCACAAACCTCCAATATATGACTTCACACACCTCCATTCTGTGACTTCACACACCTCTATTCTATGACTTCACACACCTCCATTCTGTGACTTCACACACCTACATTGTGACTTCACAGACCTCCATTCTATGAGTTCACACAAATGCATTGTGAATTCACACACCTCCATTCTATGACTCCACACACCTCCATTCTGACTTCACACACCTCCATTCTGACTTCACACACCTCACTTCTGTGACTTCACACACCTCCATTCTATGATTTCACACACCTCCATTCTATGACTTCACACACCTACATTCTATGCCTTCACACACCTCCTTTTGAGTTGACACACCTCCATTCTATGACTTCACACACCTCCAATCTGACTTCACACACCTCCATTCTATGACTTCACACACCTCCATTCTGTGACTTCAGAAACCTCCATTCTATGACTTCACGCACCTCCATTGTGAATTCACACACCATCATTCTATGAGTTCACACACTGCCATTCTGACTTCACTCACCTCCATTCTATGACTTCACACAGCTCCATTCTGACTTCACACAGCTCCATTCTATGACTTCGCACACATCTATTCTGACTTCACACACCTCCATTCTGTGACTTCACACACCTCCATTCTATGACTTCACACACCTCCATTCTATGACTTCACACACCCCCATTGTGTGACTTCACACAACACCATTCTATGACTTCACACATCTCCATTCTGTGACTTCACACACCTCCATTCTGAGTTCACAAACCTCCATTCTGTGACGTAACGCACCTTCATTCTGTGACTTCACACACCTCCATTCTATGACTTCACACACCTCCATTCTATGAGTTCACACACCTCCAGTCTTTGACTTCACACCCCTCCATTCTGTGACTTCACACACCTCCATTCTATAACTTCACACACCTCCATTGTGACTTCCCACACCTCCAATCTGAGTTCACACACCTTCGTTCGGACTTCACAAACTTCCATTCTATGACTTCACACACCTCCATTCTGTGACTTCACACACCTCCTTTCTGAATTCACACACCCCCATTCTGTGACTTCACAAACCTTCAATCTGTGACTTGACACACCTCCATTCTATTACTTCACACACCTCCATTCTATGACTTCACAAACCTCCAATATATGACTTCACACACCTCCATTCTGTGACTTCACACACCTCTATTCTATGACTTCACACCCCTCCATTCTGTGACTTCACACACCTACATTGTGACTTCAGAGACCTCCATTCTATGAGTTCACACAAATGCATTGTGAATTCACACACCTCCATTCTATGACTCCACACACCTCCATTCTGACTTCACAAACCGCCATTCTGACTTCACACACCTCACTTCTGTGACTTCACACACCTCCATTCTATGATTTCACACACCTCCATTCTATGACTTCACACACCTACATTCTATGCCTTCACACACCTCCTTTTGAGTTGACACACATCCATTCTATGACTTCACACACCTCCAATCTGACTTCACACACCTCCATTCTATGTCTTCACACACCTCCATTCTGTCACTTCAGAAACCTCCAATCTATGACTTCACACACCTCCATTGTGAATTCACACACCATCATTCTATGAGTTCACACACCGCCATTCTGACTTCACTCACCTCCATTCTATGACTTCACACATCTCCATTCTGACTTCACACAGCTCCATTCTATGACTTCGCACACATCTATTCTGACTTCACACACCTCCATTCTGTGACATCACACACCTCCATTCTATGACTTCACACACCTCCATTCTATGACTTCACACACCCCCATTGTGTGACTTCACACAACTCCATTCTATGACTTCACACATCTCCATTCTGTGACTTCACACACCTCCATTCTGAGTTCACACACCTCCATTTTGTGATTTCACACACCTCCATTCTCTGACTTCAAACACCTCCATTCTATGACTTCACACACCTAAATTCTATGACTTCACACACCTCCATTCTATGACTTCACACACCTCCATTCTGTGACTTCACACACCTCCATTCTGTGACTTCACACACCTCCATTCTGTGACTTCACACACCTCCATTCTATGACCTCACACACCTCCATTCTGTGACTTCACCCACCTCCATCCTGACTTCACACACCTCCATTCTGACCTCACAAACCTCAATTCTTTGACTTCACACACCTCCATTCTATGATTTCACACACTTCCATTCTATGAATTCACACATCTCCATTCTATGACTTCACACACCTCATTTCTGAGTTGACACACCTCCATTCTCTGATTTCACACACCTCCAATTTGACTTCACACACCCCCATTCTATGACTTCACACACCCCCATTGTGACTTCACACACTCCATTCTATGAGTTCACACACCTCCATTCTGACTTCACACACCTCCATTCTATGGCTTCACACAGCTGAATTCTGACTTCAGACACCTTCATTCTGTGACTTCACACACCTCCATTCTGTGACTTCACACACCTCCATTTTGACTTCACACACTTCCATTCTTTGACTTAACACACCTGCATTCTGTGACTTCACACACCACCATTGTTTGACTTCACACACCTATATTCTTTGACTTCACACACCTCCATTCCATGACTTCACACATCTCCATTTTATGAGTTCACACACCTCCATTTTGACTTCACAAACCTCCATTCTATGACTTCACACACCTTCATTCTACTTCAGAAACATCCATTCTATGACTTCACACACATCCATTCTATGACTTCACAAACCTCCATTCTGTGACATCACACACCTCCATTCTGAGTTCACAAACCTCAATTCCGTGACTTCACACACCTCAATTCTCACTTCACACACCTCCATTCTATGACTTCACACAATTCCATTCTACGACTTCACACACCTCCATTCTTTGACTTCACACACCTCCATTGTGAGTTCACACACCTCCATTCTGTGACTTCACACACCTCCATTCTGAGTTCACACACCTCCATTCTGTGACTTCACGCACCTCCATTCTATGATTTCTCACACCTCCATTCTATTAATTCACACACCTCTATTCTGTGACTTCACACAACTCCATTCTATGACTTCCCACACCTCCATTCTGTGACTTCACACACCTCCATTCTATGACTTCACACACCTCCATTCTGTGACTTCACACACCTCCATTCTATGACCTCACACACCTCCATTCTATGACTTCGCACACCAGCATTGTGACTTCACACACCTCCATTCTATGATTTCACACACCTCCATTCTGACTTCACACACCTCCATTCTATGACTTCACACACTTCCATTCTGACTTCACACACCTCCATTCTATGACTTCACACAACTCCATCTGACTTCACACACCTCCATTCCATGACTTCACACACCTCAATTCGATGAATTCACACACCTCCATTCTATGATTTCACACACCTCCATTCTGACTTCACACACCTCCATTCTATGACTTCACACACCTCCATTCTGACTTCACACACCTCCATTCTATGACTTCACACAACTCCATCTGACTTCACACACCTCCATTCCATGACTTCACACACCTCCATTCGATGAATTCACACACCTCCATTCTTTAACTGCATGTACCTCCATTCTATGTGTTCACACACCTCCATTCTGTGACTTCACACACCTTTATTGTTTGACTTCACACACCTCCATTCTTTGACTACACACACCTCCATTCCATGACTTCACACACCTCCATTCTATGAGTTCACACACCTCCATTCTATGATTCACACACCTCCATTTTGACTTCACACACATCCATTCTTTGACTTCATACACCTTCGTTCTCACTTCAGAAACATCCATTCTATGACTTCACGCACCTCCATTCTATGACTTCACAAACTTCCGTTCTGTGACCACACACCTCCATTCTGAGTTCCCACACCTCCATTCTGTGACTTCACCCACCTCCATCCTGACTTCACACACCTCCATTCTATGATTTCACACTCTTCCATTCTACTACTTCACACACCTCATTTCTGAGTTGACACACCTCCATTCTGTGATTTCACACACCTCCAATTTAACTTCATACACCCCCATTCTATGACTTCACACACCCCCATTGTGACTTCACACACTCCATTCTATGAGTTCACACACCTCCATTCTGACTTCACACACCTCCATTCTATGGTTTCACACAGCTGCATTCTGACTTCAGACACTTCCATTTGTGACTTCACACACCACAATTTTGACTTCAAACACCTTCATTCTGTGACTTCACACACCTCCATTCTGTGACTTCACACACCTCCATTTTGACTTCACACACTGCCATTCTTTGACTTAACACACCTGCATTCTGTGACTTCACACCCCACCATTGTTTGACTTCACAACCTATGTTCTTGGACTTCACACACCTCCATTCCATGACTTCGCACATCTCCATTTTATGAGTTCACACACCTCCATTTTGACTTCACACACCTCCATTCTATGACTTCACACACCTTCATTCTACTTCAGAAACATCCATTCTATAACTTCACACACCTCCATTCTATGACTTCACAAACCTCCATTCTGTGACTTCACACACCTCCATTCTGAGTTCACACACCTCAATTCCGTGACTTCACACCCCTCAATTCTCCCTTCACACACCTCCATTCTATGACTTCACACAATTCCATTCTGTGACTTCACACACCACAATTCTCTGATTTCACACACCTCCATTGTGAGTTCACACACCTCCATTCTGTGACTTCACACACCTCCATTCTGTGACTTCACACACCTCCATTCTGTGACTTCACACACCTCCATTCTATGATTTCTCACACCTCCATTCTATTAATTCACACAACTCCATTCTGTGACTTCACACAACTCCATTCTATGACTTCCCACACCTCCATTCTGTGACTTCACACACCTCCAGTCTGAGTTCACAAACCTCCATTCTGTGACTTAACGCAACTTCATTCTGTTACTTCACACACCTCCATTCTATGACTTCACACACCTCCATTCTATGAGTTCACACACCCCCATTCTGTGACTTCACACACCTCCAGTCTTTGACTTCACACCCCTCCATTCTGTGACTTCACACACCTCCATTCTGTGACTTCATACACCTGAATTCTGTGACTTCACACGCCTCCATTATGACTTCCCACACCTCCATTCTATGACTTCACACACCTCCATTCTATGACTTCACACACCTAGATTCTGTGACTTCACACACCTCCATTCTGAGTTCACACACCTCCATTCTGTGACTTCACACACCTCCATTCTGACTTCACACAGCTCCATAAAATGACTTCACACACCTCCATTCTGTGACTGCGCACACCTCAATTCTGACTTCACACAGCTCCATTCTCTGACTTCCCAAACATCCATTCTATGATTTCACACACCTCCATTCAATGACTTCACACACCTCCATTCAATGACTTCACACACCTCCATTCTGAGTTCCAAAACCTCCGTTCTGTGACTTAAGACACCTCCATTCTGTGACTTCACACACCTCCACTCTGTGCGTTCTCACACCTCCATTCTATGATTTAACACACCTTCATTCTTACTTAACAAACATCCATTCTGTGGCTTCACACACCTCCATTCTATGACTTCACACACCTCCATTCTATGACTTCACACACCTCCATTCTGTGACTTCACACACCTCAATTCTGTGACTTCACACACCTCCATTATGACTTCACACACATCCATTCTATGACTTCACACACCTCCATTCTATGACTTCACACACCTCCATTCTGTGACTTCACACACCTCCATTCTGAGTTCACACACCTCCATTCTTTGACTTCACACACCTCCATACTATGACTTCACACACCTCCATTGTGACTTCACACACCTCCATTCTATGACTTCACACAACTCCATTCTCACTTCACACACCTCCATTCTTTGACTTCACACACCTCCCTTATATGACTTTACATACCTCCATTCTGTGACTTCACACACCTCCATTCTATGACTTCACACACCTCCATTCTGTGATTTCACACACCTACATTGTGACTTCACAGAACTCCATTCTATGAGTTCACACAAATGCATTGTGAATTCACACACCTACATTCTGACTTCACACACCTCCATTCTGACTTCACACACCTCAATTCTGTGACTTAACACAACTCCATTCTATGATTTCACACACCTCCATTCTATGACTGCACACACCTCCATTCTATGACTTCACACACCTCCTTTCTGAGTTGACACACCTCCATTCTATGACTTCACACACCTCCAATCTGACTTCACACACCTCCATTTTATGACTTCACACACTTCCATTCTGTGACTTCAAAAACCTCCATTCTATGACTTCACACACCTCCATTGTGACTTCACACACCATCATTCTATGAGTTCACACACCGCAATTCTGACTTCACTCACCTCCATTCTATGACTTCACACATCTCCATTCTGACTTCACACAGCTCCATTCTATGACTTCGCACACATCTATTCTGACTTCACACACCTACATTCTGTGACTTCACACACCTCCATTCTATGACTTCACACACCTCCATTCTATGACTTCACACACCCCCATTGTGTGACTTCACACAACTCCATTCTATGACTTCACACATCTCCATTCTGTGACTTCACACACCTCCATTCTGAGTTCACACACCTCCATTTTGTGATTTCACACACCTCCATTCTCTGACTTCAAACACCTCCATTCTATGACTTCACACACCTAAATTCTATGACTTCACACACCTCCATTCTATGACTTCACACACCTCCATTCTGTGACTTCACACACCTCCATTCTATGACTTCACACACCTCCATTCTGTGACTTCACACACCTCCATTCTATGACCTCACACACCTCCATTCTGTGACTTCACCCACCTCCATCCTGACTTCACACACCTCCATTCTGACTTCACAAACCTCAATTCTTTGACTTCACACACCTCCATTCTATGATTTCACACACTTCCATTCTATGAATTCACACATCTCCATTCTATGACTTCACACACCTCATTTCTGAGTTGACACACCTCCATTCTCTGATTTCACACACCTCCAATTTGACTTCACACACCCCCATTCTATGACTTCACACACCCCCATTGTGACTTCACACACTCCATTCTATGAGTTCACACACCTCCATTCTGACTTCACACACCTCCATTCTATGGCTTCACACAGCTGAATTCTGACTTCAGACACCTTCATTCTGTGACTTCACACACCTCCATTCTGTGACTTCACACACCTCCATTTTGACTTCACACACTTCCATTCTTTGACTTAACACACCTGCATTCTGTGACTTCACACACCACCATTGTTTGACTTCACACACCTATATTCTTTGACTTCACAAACCTCCATTCCATGACTTCACACATCTCCATTTTATGAGTTCACACACCTCCATTTTGACTTCACACACCTCCATTCTATGACTTCACACACCTTCATTCTACTTCAGAAACATCCATTCTATGACTTCACACACATCCATTCTATGACTTCACAAACCTCCATTCTGTGACATCACACACCTCCATTCTGAGTTCACAAACCTCAATTCCGTGACTTCACACACCTCAATTCTCACTTCACACACCTCCATTCTATGACTTCACACAATTCCATTCTACGACTTCACACACCTCCATTCTTTGACTTCACACACCTCCATTGTGAGTTCACACACCTCCATTCTGTGACTTCACACACCTCCATTCTGAGTTCACACACCTCCATTCTGTGACTTCACGCACCTCCATTCTATGATTTCTCACACCTCCATTCTATTAATTCACACACCTCTATTCTGTGACTTCACACAACTCCATTCTATGACTTCCCACACCTCCATTCTGTGACTTCACACACCTCCATTCTATGACTTCACACACCTCCATTCTGTGACTTCACACACCTCCATTCTATGACCTCACACACCTCCATTCTATGACTTCGCACACCAGCATTGTGACTTCACACACCTCCATTCTATGATTTCACACACCTCCATTCTGACTTCACACACCTCCATTCTATGACTTCACACACTTCCATTCTGACTTCACACACCTCCATTCTATGACTTCACACAACTCCATCTGACTTCACACACCTCCATTCCATGACTTCACACACCTCAATTCGATGAATTCACACACCTCCATTCTATGATTTCACACACCTCGATTCTGACTTCACACACCTCCATTCTATGACTTCACACACCTCCATTCTGACTTCACACACCTCCATTGTATGACTTCACACAACTCCATCTGACTTCACACACCTCCATTCCATGACTCCACACACCTCCATTCGATGAATTCACACACCTCCATTCTTTGACTGCATGTACCTCCATTCTATGTGTTCACACACCTCCATTCTGTGACTTCACACACCTTTATTGTTTGACTTCACACACCTCCATTCTTTGACTACACACACCTCCATTCCATGACTTCACACACCTCCATTCTATGAGTTCACACACCTCCATTCTATGATTCACACACCTCCATTTTGACTTCACACACATCCATTCTTTGACTTCATACACCTTCGTTCTCACTTCAGAAACATCCATTCTATGACTTCACGCACCTCCATTCTATGACTTCACAAACTTCCGTTCTGTGACCACACACCTCCATTCTGAGTTCCCACACCTCCATTCTGTGACTTCACCCACCTCCATCCTGACTTCACACACCTCCATTCTGACTTCACAAACCTCAATTCTTTGACTTCACACACCTCCATTCTATGATTTCACACTCTTCCATTCTACTACTTCACACACCTCATTTCTGAGTTGACACACCTCCATTCTGTGATTTCACACACCTCCAATTTAACTTCATACACCCCCATTCTATGACTTCACACACCCCCATTGTGACTTCACACACTCCATTCTATGAGTTCACACACCTCCATTCTGACTTCACACACCTCCATTCTATGGTTTCACACAGCTGCATTCTGACTTCAGACACTTCCATTTGTGACTTCACACACCACAATTTTGACTTCAAACACCTTCATTCTGTGACTTCACACACCTCCATTCTGTGACTTCACACACCTCCATTTTGACTTCACACACTGCCATTCTTTGACTTAACACACCTGCATTCTGTGACTTCACACCCCACCATTGTTTGACTTCACAACCTATGTTCTTGGACTTCACACACCTCCATTCCATGACTTCGCACATCTCCATTTTATGAGTTCACACACCTCCATTTTGACTTCACACACCTCCATTCTATGACTTCACACACCTTCATTCTACTTCAGAAACATCCATTCTATAACTTCACACACCTCCATTCTATGACTTCACAAACCTCCATTCTGTGACTTCACACACCTCCATTCTGAGTTCACACACCTCAATTCCGTGACTTCACACCCCTCAATTCTCCCTTCACACACCTCCATTCTATGACTTCACACAATTCCATTCTGTGACTTCACACACCACAATTCTCTGATTTCACACACCTCCATTGTGAGTTCACACACCTCCATTCTGTGACTTCACACACCTCCATTCTGTGACTTCACACACCTCCATTCTGTGACTTCACACACCTCCATTCTATGATTTCTCACACCTCCATTCTATTAATTCACACAACTCTATTCTGTGACTTCACACAACTCCATTCTATGACTTCACACACCTCCATTCTGTGACTTCACACACCTCCAGTCTGAGTTCACAAACCTCCATTCTGTGACTTAACGCAACTTCATTCTGTTACTTCACACACCTCCATTCTATGACTTCACACACCTCCATTCTATGAGTTCACACACCCCCATTCTGTGACTTCACACACCTCCAGTCTTTGACTTCACACCCCTCCATTCTGTGACTTCACACACCTCCATTCTATAACTTCACACACCTCCATTGTGACTTCCCACACCTCCAATCTGAGTTCACACACCTCCGTTCTGACTTCACACACCTCCATTCTGTGACTTCACACACCTCCATTCTGTGACTTCATACACCTGAATTCTGTGATTTCACACGCCTCCATTATGACTTCCCACACCTCCATTCTATGACTTCACACACCTCCATTCTATGACTTCACACACCTAGATTCTGTGACTTCACACACCTCCATTCTGAGTTCACACACCTCCATTCTGTGACTTCACACACCTCCATTCTGACTTCACACAGCTCCATAAAATGACTTCACACACCTCCATTCTGTGACTGCGCACACCTCAATTCTGACTTCACACAGCTCCATTCTCTGACTTCCCAAACATCCATTCTATGATTTCACACACCTCCATTCAATGACTTCACACACCTCCATTCAATGACTTCACACACCTCCATTCTGAGTTCCAAAACCTCCGTTCTGTGACTTAAGACACCTCCATTCTGTGACTTCACACACCTCCACTCTGTGCGTTCTCACACCTCCATTCTATGATTTAACACACCTTCATTCTTACTTAACAAACATCCATTCTGTGGCTTCACACACCTCCATTCTATGACTTCACACACCTCCATTCTATGACTTCACACACCTCCATTCTGTGACTTCACACACCTCAATTCTGTGACTTCACACACCTCCATTATGACTTCACACACATCCATTCTATGACTTCACACACCTCCATTCTATGACTTCACACACCTCCATTCTGTGACTTCACACACCTCCATTCTGAGTTCACACACCTCCATTCTGTGACTTCACACACCTCCAATCTGACTTCACACAGCTCCATTCTATGATTCACACACCTCCATTCTGTGACTTCACACACCTCCATACTATGACTTCACACACCTCCATTGTGACTTCACACACCTCCATTCTATGACTTCACACAAGTCCATTCTCACTTCACACACCTCCATTCTTTGACTTCACACACCTCCCTTATATGACTTTACATACCTCCATTCTGTGACTTCACACACCTCCATTCTATGACTTCACACACCTCCATTCTGTGATTTCACACACCTACATTGTGACTTCACAGACCTCCATTCTATGAATTCACACAAATGCATTGTGAATTCACACACCTACATTCTGACTTCACACACCTCCATTCTGACTTCACACACCTCAATTCTGTGACTTAACACAACTCCATTCTATGATTTCACACACCTCCATTCTATGACTGCACACACCTCCATTCTATGACTTCACACACCTCCTTTCTGAGTTGACACACCTCCATTCTATGACTTCACACACCTCCAATCTGACTTCACACACCTCCATTTTATGACTTCACACACTTCCATTCTGTGACTTCAAAAACCTCCATTCTATGACTTCACACACCTCCATTGTGACTTCACACACCATCATTCTATGAGTTCACACACCGCAATTCTGACTTCACTCACCTCCATTCTATGACTTCACACAGCTCCATTCTGACTACACACACCTCCATTATATGACTTCGCACACATCTATTCTGACTTCACACACCTCCATTCTGTGACTTCAGACACCTCCATTCTGATTTCACACACCTCCATTCTCTGACGTCAAACACTTCCATTCTGTGACTTCACACACCTCCATTCTATGACTTCACACACCTCCATTCTATGACTTCACACACCCCCATTATGTGACTTCACACACCTCCATTCTATGACTTCACACACCTCCATTCTGTGACTTCACACACTTCCATTCTGAGTTCACATACCTCCATTTTGTAATTTCACACACCTCCATTCTGTGACTTCACACACCTCCATTCTATGACTTCACACACCTAAATTCTATGACTTCACAAACCTCCATTCTATGACTTCACACACCTCCATTCTGTGACTTCACACACCTCCATTCTATGACTTCACACACCTCCATTCTGTGACTTCACACACCTGCATTCTATGACCTCACACACCTCCATTCTATGACTTCGCACACCTGCACTGTGACTTCACACACCTCCATTCTATGACTTCACACACCTCCATTCTGACTTCACACACCTCCATTCTATGACTTCACACCCCTCCATTCTTACTTCACACACCTCCATTCTATGACTTCACACAACTCCATCTGACTTCACACACCTCCATTCTGACTTCACAAACCTCAATTCTTTGACTTCACACACCTCCATTCTATGATTTCACACACTTCCGTTCTATGAATTCACACACCTCCATTCTATGACTTCACATACCCCAATTCAATTGTGACTTCACACACTCCATTCCATGAATTCACACACCTCCATTGGATGAATTCACACACCTCCATTCTTTGTCTTCATGCACCTCCAATCTATGAGTTCACACACCTCCATTCTGTGACTTCACACACCTTTATTTTTTGACTTCACACACCTCCATTCTTTGACTTCACACACCTACGATCCATGACTTCACACACCTCCATTCTATGAGTTCACACACCTCCATTATATGAGTTCACACACCTCCATTTTGACTTCACACACCTCCATTCTGTGACTTCACAAACCTCCGTTCTGTGACCACACACCTCCATTCTGAGTTCCAACACCTCCACTCTGTGACTTCACCCACCTCTATCCTGACTTCACACACCTCCATTCTGACTTCACAAACCTCAATTCTTTGACTTCACACACCTCCATTCTATGATTTCACAAACTTCCATTCTATGAATTCACACACCTCCATTATATGACTTCACACACCTCATTTCTGAGTTGACACACATCCATTCTGTGATTTCACACACCTCCAATTTGACTTCATACACCACCATTCTATAACTTCACACACCCCCATTGTGACTTCACACACTCCATTCTATGAGTTCACACACCTCCATTCTGACTTCACACACCTCCATTCTATGGCTTCAAACAGCTGCATTCTGACTTCAGACACCTTCATTCTGTGACTTCACACACCTCCCTTCTGTGACTTCACACAGCTCCATTTTGACTTCACATACTTCCATTCTTTGACTTAACAAACCTGCATTCTGTGACTTCACACACCACCATTGTTTGACTTCACACACATATATTCTTGGACTTCACACACCTCCATTCCATGACTTCACACATCTCCATTTTATGAGTTCACACACCTCCTTTTTGACTTCACACACCTCCATTCTATGACTTCACACACCTCCATTCTGTGACTTCACACACCTCCTTTCTGAGTTCACACACCTCAATTCCGTGACTTCACACACCTCAATTCTCACTTCACACACCTCCATTCTATGACTTCACACAATTCCATTCTATGACTTCACACACCTCCATTCTTTGACTTCACACACCTCCACTGTGAGTTCACACACCTCTATTCTATGACATCACACACCTCCACTCTGTGACTTCACACACCTCCATTCTGTGACTTCACGCACCTCTATTCTATGATTTCTCACACCTCCATTCTATTAATTCACACACCTCCATTCTGTGACTTCACACAACTCCATTCTATGACTTCCCACACCTCCATTCTGTGACTTCACACACCTCCATTCTGAGTTCACAAACCTCCATTCTGTGACGTAACGCACCTTCATTCTTTGACTTCACACACCTCCATTCTATGACTTCACACACCTCCATTCTATGAGTTCACACACCTCCAGTCTTTGACTTCACACCCCTCCATTCTGTGACTTCACACACCTCCATTCTATAACTACACACACCTCCATTGTGACTTCCCACACCTCCCATCTGAGTTCACACACCTCCGTTCTGACTTCACACACTTCCATTCTATGACTTCACACACCTCCATTCTGTGACTTCACACACCTCAATTCTGTGACTTCACACGCCTCCATTCTGAGTTCACACACCTCCACTCTGTGACTTAACACACCTCCATTCTGTGACTTCACACACCTCCATTCTGAGTTCACACACCTCCATTCTGTGACTTCACACACCTCCATTCTGACTTCACACAGCTCCATTCTATGACTTCACACACCTCCATTCTGTGCCTTCACACACCTCCATTCTATGACTTAACACACCTTCATTCTTACTTAACAAACATCCATTCTATGACTTCACACACCTCCATTCTATGACTTCACACACCTCCACTCTATGACTTCACACACCTCCATTAAATGACTTCACACACCTCCATTCTGTGACTTCACACACCTCAATTCTGTGACTTCACACACCTCCATTATGACTTCACACACATCCATTCTATGACTTCACACACCTCCATTCTATGACTTCACACACCTCCATTCTGTGATTTCACACACCTCCATTCTGAGTTCACACACCTCCATCTGTGACTTCACACACCTCCAATCTGACTTCACACACCTCCATTTTATGACTTCACACACTTCCATTCTGTGACTTCAAAAACCTCCATTCTATGACTTCACACACCTCCATTGTGACTTCACACACCATCATTCTATGAGTTCACGCACCGCAATTCTGACTTCACTCACCTCCATTCTATGACTTCACACAGCTCCATTCTGACTACACACAGCTCCATTCTATGACGTCCCACACATCTATTCTGACTTCACACACCTCCATTCTGTGACTTCACACACCTCCATTCTGATTTCACACACCTCCATTCTCTGACGTCAAACACTTCCATTCTGTGACTTCACACACCTCCATTCTATGACTTCACACACCTCCATTCTATGACTTCATACAACCCCATTGTGTGACTTCACACACCTCCATTCTATGACTTCACACACCTCCATTCTGTGACTTCACACACCTCCATTCTGAGTTCACACACCTCCATTTTGTAATTTCACACACCTCCATTCTGTGACTTCACACACCTCCATTCTATGACTTCACACACCTAAATTCTATGACTTCACAAACCTCCATTCTATGACTTCACACACCTCCATTCTGTGACTTCACACACCTCCATTCTATGACTTCACACACCTCCATTCTGTGACTTCACACACCTGCATTCTATGACCTCACACACCTCCATTCTATGACTTCGCACACCTGCATTGTGACCTTCACACACCTCCATTCTATGAGTTCACACACCTCCATTCTGACTTCACACACCTCCATTCTATGACTTCACACCCCTCCATTCTGACTTCACACACCTCCATTCTATGACTTCACACAACTCCATCTGACTTCACACACCTCCATTCTGACTTCACAAACCTCAATTCTTTGACTTCACACACCTCCATTCTATGATTTCACACACTTCCATTCTATGAATTCACACACCTCCATTCTATGACTTCACACACCCCAATTGTGACTTCACACACTCCATTCCATGAATTCACACACCTCCATTGGATGAATTCACACACCTCCATTCTTTGTCTTCATGCACCTCCATTCTATGAGTTCACACACCTCCATTCTGTGACTTCACACACCTTTATTGTTTGACTTCACACACCTCCATTCTTTGACTTCACACACCTACGTTCCATGACTTCACACACCTCCATTCTATGAGTTCACGCACCTCCATTATATGAGTTCACACACCTCCATTTTGACTTCACACACCTCCATTCTTTGACTTCATACACCTTTATTCTCACTTCAGAAACATCCATTCTATGACTTCACGCACCTCCATTCTATGACTTCACAAACCTCCGTTCTGTGACCACACACCTCCATTCTGAGTTCCCACACCTCCATTCTGTGACTTGACCCACCTCTATCCTGACTTCACACACCTCCTTTCTGAGTTCACAAACCTCAATTCTTTGACTTCACACACCTCCATTCTATGATTTCACACACTTCCATTCTATGAATTCACACACCTCCATTCTATGACTTCACACACCTCATTTCTGAGTTGACACACATCCATTTTGTGATTTCACACACCTCCAATTTGACTTCACACACCCCAATTCTATAACTTCACACACCCCCGTTGTGACTTCACACACTCCATTCAATGAGTTCACACACCTCCATTCTGACTTCACACACCTCCATTCTATGACTTCACACAGCTGCATTCTGACTTCAGACACCTTCATTCTGTGACTTCACACACCTCCATTCTGTGACTTCACACAGCTCCATTTTGACTTCACATACTTCCATTCTTTGACTTAACAAACCTGCATTCTGTGACTTCACACACCACCATAGTTTGACTTCACACACATATATTCTTGGACTTCACACACCTCCATTCCATGACTTCACACATCTCCATTTTATGAGTTCACACACCTCCATTTTGACTTCACACACCTCCATTCTATGACTTCACACACCTCCATTCTGTGACTTCACACACCTCCATTCTGAGTTCACACAACTCAATTCCGTGACTTCACACACCTCAATTCTCACTTCACACACCTCCATTCTATGACTTCACACAATTCCATTCTATGACTTCACACATCTCCATTCTTTGACTTCACACACCTCCATTGTGAGTTCAGACACCTCTATTCTGTGACTTCACACACCTCCACTCTGTGACTACACACACCTTCATTCTGTGACTTCACGCACCTCTATTCTATGATTTCTCACACCTCCATTCTATTAATTCACACACCTCCATTCTGTGACTTCACACAACTCCATTCTATGACTTCCCACACCCCCATTCTGTGACTTCACACACCTCCATTCTGAGTTCACAAACCTCCATTCTGTGACGTAACGCACCTTCATTCTGTGACTTCACACACCTCCATTCTATGACTTCACACACCTCCATTCTATGAGTTCACACACCTCCAGTCTTTGACTTCACACCCCTCCATTCTGTGACTTCACACACCTCCATTCTATAACTTCACACACCTCCATTGTGACTTCCCACACCTCCCATCTGAGTTCACACACCTCCGTTCTGACTTCACACACTTCCATTCTATGACTTCAAACACCTTCGTTCTGTGACTTCACACACCTCAATTCTGTGACTTCACACGCCTCCATCTGAGTTCACACACCTCCACTCTGTGACTTAACACACCTCCATTCTGTGACTTCACACACCTCCATTCTGAGTTCACACACCTCCATTCTGTGACTTCACACACCTCCATTATGACTTCACACAGCTCCATTTTATGACTTCACACAACTCCATTCTTTGCCTTCACACACCTCCATTCTATGACTTAACACACCTTCATTCTTACTTAACAAACATCCATTCTAAGACTTCACACACCTCCATTCTATGACTTCACACACCTCCACTCTATGACTTCACACACCTCCACTAAATGACTTCACACACCTCCATTCTGTGACTTCACACACCTCAATTCTGTGACTTCACACACCTCCATTATGACTTCACACACATCCAATCTATACTTCACACACCTCCAGTCTATGACTTCAAACACCTCCATTCTGTGATTTCACACACATCCATTCTGAGTTCACACACCTCCATCTGTGACTTCACACACCTCCAATATGACTTCACACAGCTCCATTCTATGACTTCACACACCGCCATTCTGTGACTTCACACACCTCCATTCTATGACTTCACACAACTCCTTTGTAACTTCACACAGTTCCATTCTATGACTTCACACACCTCCATTCTGACTTCACACACCTCCATTCTATGACTTCACACAACTCCATTCTGAATTCACACACACTGATTCTGTGACTTCACACACCTCCATTATATGACTTCACACAACTCCATTCTGTGACTTCAGACACCTCCATTCTATGACTTCACACACCTCCATTCTGTGACTTCACACATCTACATTGTGACTTCACACACCTCCATTCTGTGTCTTCACACACCTCCATTCTATGACCTCACAGACCTCCATTCTATGACTTCACAGACCTGCATTGTGACTTCACACACTTCCATTCTATGAGTTCACACACCTCCATTCTGACTTCACACACCTCCATTCTATTACTTCACACAAATCCATTCTGACTTCACACACCTCCATTCTATGACTTCACACAACTCCATCTGACTTCACACACCTCCATTCCATGACTTCACACACCTCCATTCGATGAGTTCACACACCTCCATTCTGACTTCACACACCTCCATTCTATGACTTCACACAACTCCATTCTGAATTCACACACACTGATTCTGTGACTTCACACACCTCCATTATATGACTTCACACAACTCCATTCTGTGACTTCAGACACCTCCATTCTATGACTTCACACACCTCCATTCTGTGACTTCACACATCTACATTGTGACTTCACAGACCTCCATTCTATGAGTTCACACAAATGCATTCTGAATTCACACACCTCCATTCTATGACTTCACACACCTCCATTCTATGACTTCACACACCTTCTTTCTGAGTTGACACACCTCCATTCTATGACTTCACACACCTCCAATCTGACATCACACACCTCCATTCTATGACTTCACACACTTCCATTCTGTGACTTCAAAAACCTCCATTCTATGACTTCACACACCTCCATTGTGACTTCACACAACCTCATTCTATGTTCACACACCGCCATTCTGACTTCACTCACCTCCATTCTATGACTTCACACAGCTTCATTCTGACTTCACACAGCTCCATTCTATGACTTCGCACACATCTATTCTGACTTCACAGACCTCCATTCTGTGACTTCACACACCTCCATTCTGATTTCACACACCTCCATTCTCTGACGTCAAACACCTCCATTCTGTGACTTCACACACCTCAATTCTATGACTTCACACACCTCCATTCTATGACGTCACACACCCCCATTGTGTGACTTCACACACCTCCACTATATGACTTCACAGACCTCCATTCTGTTACCTCACACACCTCCATTCTGAGTTCACACGCCCCCATTTTGTGATTTCACACACCTCCATTCTGTGACTTCACACACCTCGATTCTATGACTTCACACAGCTAAATTCTATGACTTCACAAACCTCCATTCTATGACTGCACACACCTCCATTCTGTGACTTCACACACCTCCATTATATGACTTCACACACCTCCATTCTGTGTCTTCACACACCTCCATTCTATGACCTCACAGACCTCCATTCTATGACTTCACAGACCTGCATTGTGACTTCACAAACTTCCATTCTATGAGTTCACACACCTCCATTCTGACTTCACACACCTCCATTCTATTACTTCACACAAATCCATTCTGACTTCACACACCTCCATTCTATGACTTCACACAACTCCATCTGACTTCACACACCTCCATTCCATGACTTCACACACCTCCATTCGATGAGTTCACACACCTCCATTCTGACGTCACACACCTCCATTCTATGGCTTCACACAGCTGCATTCTGACTTCAGACACCTTCATTCTGTGACTTCACACACCTCCATTCTTTGACTTCACACACCACCATTGTTTGACTTCACACACATATATTCTTGGAGTTCACACACCTCCATTCCATGACTTCACACATCTCCATTTTATGAGTTCACACACCTCCTTTTTGACTTCACACACCTCCATTCTATGACTTCACACACCTCCATTCTGTGACTTCACACACCTCCATTCTGAGTTCACACACCTCAGTTCCGTGACTTCACACACCTCAATTCTCACTTCACACACCTCCGTTCTATGACTTCACACAATTCCATTCTATGACTTCACACACCTCCATTCTTTGACTTCACACACCTCCATTGTGAGTTCACACACCTCTACTCTGTGACTTCACACACCTCCACTCTGTGACTTCACACACCTCCATTCTGTGACTTCACGCACCTCTGTTCTATGATTTCTCACACCTCCATTCTATTAATGCACACACCTCCATTCTGTGACTTCACACAACTCCATTCTATGACTTCCCACACCTCCATTCTGTGACTTCACACACCTCCATTCTGAGTTCACAAACCTCCATTCTGTGACGTAACGCACCTTCATTCTGTGACGTCACACACCTCCATTCTATGACTTCACACACCTCCATTCTATGAGTTCACACACCTCCAGTCTTTGACTTCACACCCCTCCATTCTGTGACTTCACAAACCTCCATTCTATAACTTCACACACCTCCATTGTGACTTCCCACACCTCCCATCTGAGTTCACACACCTCCGTTCTGACTTCACACACTTCCATTCTATGACTTCACACACCTCCGTTCTGTGACTTCACACACCTCAATTCTGTGACTTCACACTCCTCCATTCTGAGTTTACACACCTCCACTCTGTGACTTAACACACCTCCATTCTGTGACTTCACACACCTCCATTCTGTGTTCACACACCTCCATTCTGTGACTTCACACACCTCCATTCTGACTTCACACAGCTCCATTCTATGACTTCACACACCTCCATTCTGTGCCTTCACACACCTCCATTCTAGGACTTAACACACCTTCATTCTTACTTCACAAACATCCATTCTATGACTTCACACACCTCCATTCTATGACTTCACACACCTCCACTCTATGACTTCACACACCTCCATTAAATGACTTCACACACCTCCATTCTGTGACTTCACACACCTCAATTCTGTGACTTCACACACCTCCATTATGACTTCACACACATCCATTCTATGACTTCACACACCTCCATTCTATGACTTCACACACCTCCATTCTGTGATTTCACACACCTCCATTCTGAGTTCACACACCTCCATCTCTGACATCACACACCTCCAATCTGACTTCACACAGCTCCATTCTATGACTTCACACACCTCCATTCTGTGACTTCACATACCTCCATTCTATGACTTCACACACCTCCATTGTGACTTCACACACCTCCATTCTATGACTTCACACAACTCCATTCTGACTTCACACACCTCCATTCTATGACTTCACACAACTCCATTCTGACTTCACACACCTTGATTCTGTGACTTCACCGACGTCCATTCTATGAGTTCACACAAATGCATTCTGAATTCACACACCTCCATTCTATGACTTCACACACCTCCATTCTGTGACTTCACACACCTCCATTCTATGACTTCACACACCTCCATTTTGACTTCACACACCTCCATTATATGACTTCACACACCTCCATTCTGTGACTTCAGACACCTCCATTCTATGACTTCACACACCTCCATTCTGTGACTTCACACACCTACATTGTGACTTCACAGACGTCCATTCTATGAGTTCACACAAATGCATTCTGAATTCACACACCTCCATTCTATGACTTCACACACCTCCATTCTATGACTTCACACACCTCCTTTCTGAGTTGACACACCTCCATTCTATGACTTCACCCACCTCCAATCTGACATCACACACCTCCATTCTATGACTTCACACAATTCCATTCTTTGACTTCAAAAACCTCCATTCTATGACTTCGCACACATCTATTCTGACTTCACACACCTCCATTCTGTGACTTCACACACCTCCATTCTGATTTCACACACCTCCATTCTCTGACGTCAAAAACCTCCATTCTGTGACTTCACACACCTCCATTCTATGACTTCACACACCTCCATTCTATGACGTCACACACCCCCATTGTGTGACTTCACACACCTCCATTCTATGACTTCACACACCTCCATTCTATGACTTCACACACCTCCATTCTGACTTCACACACCTCCATTCTATGACTTCACACAACTCCATCTGACTTCACACACCTCCATTCCATGACTTCACACACCTCCATTCGATGAATTCACACACCTCCATTCTTTGACTGCATGCACCTCCATTCTATGAGTTCACACACCTCCATTTTGTGACTTCACACACCTTTATTGTTTGACTTCACACACCTCCATTCTTTGACTTCACACACCTCCATTCCATGACTTCACGCACCTCCATTCTATGAGTTCACACACCTCCATTCTATGATTCACACACCTCGATTTTGACTTCACAGACCTCCATTCTTTGAATCATACACCTTCGTTCTCACTTCAGAAACATCCATTCTATGACTTCAGGCACCTCCATTCTATGACTTCACAAACCTCCGTTCTGTGACCACACACCTCCATTCTGAGTTCCCACACCTCCATTCTGTGACTTCACCCACCTCCATCCTGACTTCACACACCTCCATTCTGACTTCACAAACCTCAATTCTTTGACTTCACACACCTCCATTCTATGATTTCACACTCTTCCATTCTATGACTTCACACACCTCATTTTTGAGTTGACACACCTCCATTCTGTGATTTCACACACCTCCAATTTGACTTCACACACCCCCATTCTATGACTTCACACACCCCCATTGAGACTTTACACACTCCATTGTATGAGTTCACACACCTCCATTCTGTGACTTCACACACCGCCATTCTGAGTTCGCACACCTCCATTCTGTGACTTCACACACCTCCATTATGACATCACAAAGCTCCATTCTATGACTTCACACACCTCCACTCTGTGCGTTCACACACCTCCATTCTATGACTTAACACACCTTCATTCTTACTTAAAAAACATCCATTCTATGACTTCACACACCTCCATTCTATGACTTCACACACCTCCATTCTATGACTTCACACACCTCCATTCTGTGACTTCACACACCTCAATTCTGTGACTTCACACACCTCCATTATGACTTCACACACATCCATTCTATGACTTCACACACCTCCATTCTATGACTTCACACACGTCCATTCTGTGACTTCACACACCTCCATTCTGAGTTCACACACCTCCATTCTGTGACTTCACACACCTCCAATCTGACTTCACACAGCTCCATTCTATGACTTCACACACCTCCATTCTGTGACTTCACACACCTCCATTCTATGACTTCAGACACTTCCATTGTGACTTCACACACCTCCATTCTATGAGTTCACACACCTCCATTCTGGCTCCACACACCTCCATTCTATGACTTCACACAACTCCATTCTCACTTCACACACCTCCATTCTTTGACTTCACACACCTCCCTTATATGACTTTACACACCTCCATTCTGTGACTTCACACACCTCCATTCTATGACTTCACACACCTCCATTCTGTGATTTCACACACCTACATTGTGACTTCACAGACCTCCATTCTATGAGTTCACACAAATGCATTGTGAATTCACACACCTCCATTCTGACTTCACACACCTCCATTCTGACTTCACACACCTCAATTCTGTGACTTAACACAACTCCATTCTATGATTTCACCCACCTCCATTCTATGACTGCACACACCTCCATTTTATGACTTCACACACCTCCTTTCTGAGTTGACACACCTCCATTCTATGACTTCACACACCTCCAATCTGACTTCACACACCTCCATTTTATGACTTCACACACTTCCATTGTGTGACTTCAAAAACCTCCATTCTATGACTTCACACACCTCCATTGTGACTTCACACACCATCATTCTATGAGTTCACACACCGCAATTCTGACTTCACTCACCTCCATTCTATGACTTCACACAGCTCCATTATGACTACACACAGCTCCATTCTATGACTTCGCACACATCTATTCTGACTTCACACACCTCCATTCTTTGACTTCACACACCTCCATTCTGAGCTCACTCACCTCCATTCTGTGACTTCACACACCTCCATTCTGTGACTTCACACACCTCCATTCTATGACTTCACACACCTAAATTCTATGACTTCACAAACCTCCATTCTATGACTTCACACACCTCCATTCTGTGACTTCACACACCTCCATTCTATGACTTCACACACCTCCATTCTGTGACTTCACACACCTGCATTCTATGACCTCACACACCTCCATTCTATGACTTCGCATACCTGCATTGTGACTTCACACACCTCCATTCTATGAGTTCACACACCTGCATTCTGACATCACACACCTCCATTCTATGACTTCACACCCCTCCATTCTGACTTCACACACCTCCATTCTATGACTTCACACAACTCCATCTGACTTCACACACCTCCATTCTCACTTCACAAACCTCAATTCTTTGACTTCACACACCTCCATTCTATGATTTCACACACTTCCATTCTATGAATTCACACACCTCCATTCTATGACTTCACATACCCCCATTGTGACTTCACACACTCCATTCCATGAATTCACACACCTCCATTGGATGAATTCACACACCTCCATTCTTTGTCTTCATGCACCTCCATTCTATGAGTTCACACACCTCCTTTCTGTGACTTCACACACCTTTATTGTTTGACTTCACACACCTCCATTCTTTGACTTCACACACCTACGTTCCATGACTTCACACACCTCCATTCTATGAGTTCACACACCTCCATTATATGAGTTCACACACCTCCATTCTTTGACTTCATACACCTACATTCTCACTTCAGAAACATCCATTGTATGACTTCACGCACCTCTATTCTATGACTTCACAAACCTCCGTTCTGTGACCACACACCTCCATTCTGAGTTCCCACACCTCCATTCTGTGACTTCACCCACCTCCATCCTGACTTCACACACCTCCATTCTAACTTCACAAACCTCAATTCTTTGACTTCACACACCTCCATTCTATGATTCACACACTTCCATTCTATGAATTCACATACCTCCATTCTATGACTTCACACACCTCATTTCTGAGTTGACACACATCCATTCTGTGATTTCACACACCTCCAATTTGACTTCACACACCCCCATTCTATAAATTCACACACCCCCATTGTGACTTCACACACTCCATTCTATGAGTTCACACACCTCCATTCTGACTTCACACACCTCCATTCTATGGCTTCACACAGCTGCATTCTGACTTCAGACACCTTCATTCTGTGACTTCACACACCTCCATTCTGTGACTTCACACACCTCCATTTTGACTTCACACACTTCCATTCTTTGACTTAACAAACCTGCATTCTGTGACTTCACACACCACCATTGTTTGACTTCACACACATATATTCTTGGACTTCACACACCTCCATTCCATGACTTCACACATCTCCATTTTATGAGTTCACACACCTCCATTTTGACTTCACACACCTCCATTCTATGACTTCACACACCTCCATTCTGTGACTTCACACACCTCCAGTCTGAGTTCACAAACCTCCATTCTGTGACTTAACGCACCTTCATTCTGTGACTTTGCACACCTCCATTCTATGACTTCACACACCTCCATTCTATGACTTCACACACCTCCATTCTATGACTTCACACACCTCCAGTCTTTGACTTCACACCCCTCCATTCTGTGACTTCACACACCTCCATTCTATAACTTCACACGCATCCATTGTGACTTCCCACACTTCCAATCTGAGTTCACACACCTCCGTTCTGACTTAACACACCTTCATTCTGTGACTTCACACACCTGAATTCTGTGACTTCACACGCCTCCATTATGACTTCACACACCTCCATTCTATGACTTCACACACCTCCATTCTGACTTCCCACACCTCCATTCTATGACTTCACACAACTCCATCTGACTTCACACACCTCCATTCCATGACTTCACACACCTCCATTCGATGACTTCACACACCTCCATTCTTTGACTGCATGCACCTCCATTCTATGAGTTCACACACCTCCATTCTGTGACTTCACACACCTTTATTGTTTGACTTCACACACCTCCATTCTTTGACTCCACACACCTCCATTCCATGACTTCACACACCTCCATTCTATGAGTTCACACACCTCCATTCTATGATTCACACACCTCCATTTTGACTTCACACACCTCCATTCTTTGACTTCCTACACCTTC
Organism: Megascapheus bottae; assembly: GCA_024803745.1. Taxonomy (NCBI): domain Eukaryota; kingdom Metazoa; phylum Chordata; class Mammalia; order Rodentia; family Geomyidae; genus Megascapheus; species Megascapheus bottae. The sequence continues at coordinate 135,342 of JANJXV010000888.1, forward strand.
GTTCTCACTTCAGAAACACCCATTCTATGACTTCAGGCACCTCCATTCTATGACTTCACAAACCTCCGTTCTGTGACCACACACCTCCATTCTGAGTTCCCACACCTCCATTCTGTGACTTCACCCACCTCCATCCTGACTTCACACACCTCCATTCTGACTTCACAAACCTCAATTCTTTGACTTCACACACCTCCATTCTATGATTTCACACTCTTCCATTCTATGAATTCACACACCTCCATTCTACGACTTTACACACCTCATTTCTGAGTTGACACACCTCCATTCTGTGATTTCACACACATCCAATTTGTTTTCACACACCCCCATTCTATGACTTCACACACCCCCATTGTGACTTCACACACTCCATTCTATGAGTTCACACACCTCCATTCTGACTTCATACACCTCCTTTCTATGGCTTCACACAGCTGCATTCTGACTTCAGACACCTCCATTTGTGACTTCACACACCACAATTTTGACTTCAAACACCTTCATTCTGTGACTTCACAGAACTCCATTCTGTGACTTCACACACCTCCCTTTTGACTTCACACACCTCCATTCTATGACTTCACACACCTTCATTCTACTTCAGAAACATCCATTCTATGACTTCACACACCTCCATTCTATGACTTCACAAACCTCCATTCTGTGACTTCACACACCTCCATTCTGAGTTCACACACCTCAATTCCGTGACTTCACACACCTCAATTCTGTGACTTCACACACCTCCATTCTATGATTTCACACACTTCCATTCTATGAATTCACACTCCTCCATTCTATGACTTCACACACCTCATTTCTGAGTTGACACACCTCCATTCTCTGATTTCACACACCTCCAATTTGACTTCACACACCCCCATTCTATGACTTCACACACCCCCATTGTGACTTCACACACTCCATTTTATTAGTTCACACACCTCCATTCTGACTTCACACACCTCCATTCTATGGCTTCACACAGCTGCATTCTGACTTCAGACACCTTCATTCTGTGACTTCACACACCTCCATTCTGTGACTTCACACACCTCCATTTTGACTTCACACACTTCCATTCTTTGACTTAACACACCTGCATTCTGTGACTTCACACACCACCATTGTTTGACTTCACACACCTATATTCTTGGACTTCACACACCTCCATTCCATGACTTCACAATCTCCATTTTATGAGTTCACACACCTCCATTTTGACTTCACACACCTCCATTCTATGACTTCACACACCTTCATTCTACTTCAGAAAAATCCATTCTATGACTTCACACGCCACCATTCTATGACTTCACAAACCTCCATTCTGTGACTTCACACACCTCCACTCTGAGTTTACACACCTCAATTCCGTGACTTCACACACCTCAATTTTCACTTCACACACCTCCATTCTATGACTTCACAGAATTCCATTCTATGACTTCACACACCTCCATTCTTTGACTTCACACACCTCCATTGTGAGTTCACACACCTCCATTCTGTGACTTCACACGCCTCCATTCTGAGTTCACACACCTCCATTCTGTGACTTCATGCACCTCCATTCTATGATTTCTCACACCTCCATTCTATTAATTCACACAACTCCATTCTGTGACTTCACACAACTCCATTCTATGACTTCCCACACCTCCATTCTGTTACTTCACACACCTCCATTCTGAGTTCACAAACCTCCATTCTGTGACTTAACGCACCTTCTTTCTGTGACTTCACACACCTCCATTCTTTGAGTTCACACACCTCCATTCTATGACTTCACACACCTCCAGTCTTTGACTTCACACGCCTCCATTCTTTGACTTCACACACCTCCATTCTATAACTTCACACACCTCCATTGTGACTTCCCACACCTCCAATCTGAGTTCACACACTTTCGTTCTGACTTCACACACTTCAATTCTATGAGTTCACACACCCCCATTCTGTGACTTCACACACCTTCAATCTGTGACTTGACACTCCTCCATTCTATTACTTCACACACCTCCATTCTATGACTTCACAAACCTCCAATATATGACTTCATACACCTCCATTCTGTGACTTCACACAGCTACATTGTGACTTCACAGACCTCCATTCTATGAGTTCACACAAATGCATTGTGAATTCACACACCTCCATTCTATGACTCCACACACCTCCATTCTGACTTCACACACCTCCATTCTGATTTCACACACCTCACTTCTGTGACTTCACACACCTCCATTCTATGATTTCACACGCCTCCATTCTATGACTTCACACACCTACATTCTATGCCTTCACACACGTCCTTTTGAGTTGACACACCTCCATTCTATGACTTCACACACCTCCAATCTGACTTCACACACCTCCATTCTATGACTTCACACGCCTCCATTCTGTGACTTCAGAAACCTCCATTCTATGACTTCACACAACTCCATTGTGAATTCACACACCATCATTCTATGAGTTCACACACTGCCATTCTGACTTCACTCACCTCCATTCTATGACTTCACACAGCTCCATTCTGACTTCACACAAGTCCATTCTATGACTTCGCACACATCTATTCTGACTTCACACACCTCCATTCTGTGACTTCACACACCTCCATTCTATGACTTCACACACCTCCATTCTATGACTTCTCACACCCCCATTGTGTGACTTCACACAACTCCATTCTATGACTTCACACATCTCCATTCTGTGACTTCACACACCTCCATTCTGAGTTCACAAACCTCCATTCTGTGACGTAACGCACCTTCATTCTGTGACTTCACACACCTCCATTCTATGAATTCACACACCTCCATTCTATGAGTTCACACACCTCCAGTCTTTGACTTCACACCCCTCCATTCTGTGACTTCACACACCTCCATTCTATAACTTCACACACCTCCATTGTGACTTCCCACACCTCCAATCTGAGTTCACACACCTTCGTTCTGACTTCACACACTTCCATTCTATGACTTCACACACCTCCATTCTGTGACTTCACACACCTCCTTTCTGAGTTCACACACCCCCATTCTGTGACTTCATACACCTTCAATCTGTGACTTGACACACCTCCATTCCATTACTTCACACACCTCCAATCTATGACTTCAAAAACCTCCAATATATGACTTCACACACCTCCATTCTGTGACTTTACACACCTCTATTCTATGACTTCACACCCCTCCATTCTGTGACTTCACACACCTACATTGTGACTTCAGAGACCTCCATTCTATGAGTTCACACAAATGCATTGTGAATTCACACACCTCCATTCTATGACTTCACACAACTCCATTGTGAATTCACACACCATCATTCTATGAGTTCACACACTGCCATTCTGACTTCACTCACCTCCATTCTATGACTTCACACAGCTCCATTCTGACTTCACACAACTCCATTCTATGACTTCGCACACATCTATTCTGACTTCACACACCTCCATTCTGTGACTTCACACACCTCCATTCTATGACTTCACACACCTCCATTCTATGACTTCACACACCCCCATTGTGTGACTTCACAAACCTCCATTCTATGATTTCACACACCTCCATTCTATGACTTCACACACCTACATTCTATGCCTTCACACACCTCCTTTTGAGTTGACACACCTCCATTCTATGACTTCACACACCTCCAATCTGACTTCACACACCTCCATTCTATGACTTCACACACCTCCATTCTGTGACTTCAGAAACCTCCATTCTATGACTTCACACACCTCCATTGTGAATTCACACACCATCATTCTATGAGTTCACACACCGCCATTCTGACTTCACTCACCTCCATTCTATGACTTCACACAGCTCCATTCTGACTTCACACAGCTCCATTCTATGACTTCGCACACATCTATTCTGACTTCACACACCTCCATTCTGTGACTTCACACACCTCCATTCGATGACTTCACACACCTCCATTCTATGACTTCACACACCCCCATTGTGTGACTTCACACAACTCCATTCTATGACTTCACACATCTCCATTCTGTGACTTCACACACCTCCATTCTGAGTTCACACACCTCCATTTTGTGATTTCACACACCTCCATTCTCTGACTTCAAACACCTCCATTCTATGACTTCACACACCTAAATTCTATGACTTCACACACCTCCATTCTATGACTTCACACACCTCCATTCTGTGACTTCACACACCTCCATTCTATGACTTCACACACCTCCATTCTGTGACTTCACACACCTCCATTCTATGACCTCACACACCTCCATTCTGTGACTTCACCCACCTCCATCCTGACTTCACACACCTCCATTCTGACCTCAAAACCTCAATTCTTTGACTTCACACACCTCCATTCTATCATTTCACACACTTCCATTCTATGAATTCACACATCTCCATTCTATGACTTCACACACCTCATTTCTGAGTTGACACACCTCCATTCTCTGATTTCACACACCTCCAATTTGACTTCACACACCCCCATTCTATGACTTCACACACCCCCATTGTGACTTCACACACTCCATTCTATGAGTTCACACACCTCCATTCTGACTTCACACACCTCCATTCTATGGCTTCACACAGCTGCATTCTGACTTCAGACACCTTCATTCTGTGACTTCACACACCTCCATTCTGTGACTTCACACACCTCCATTTTTACTTCACACACTTCCATTCTTTGACTTAACACACCTGCATTCTGTGACTTCACACACCACCATTGTTTGACTTCACACACCTATATTCTTGGACTTCACACACCTCCATTCCATGACTTCACACATCTCCATTTTATGAGTTCACACACCTCCATTTTGACTTCACACACCTCCATTCTATGACTTCACACACCTTCATTCTACTTCAGAAACATCCATTCTATGACTTCACACACATCCATTCTATGACTTCACAAACCTCCATTCTGTGACATCACACACCTCCATTCTGAGTTCACAGACCTCAATTCCGTGACTTCACACACCTCAATTCTCACTTCACACACCTCCATTCTATGACTTCACACAATTCCATTCTACGACTTCACACACCTCCATTCTTTGACTTCACACACCTCCATTGTGAGTTCACACACCTCCATTCTGTGACTGCACACACCTCCATTCTGAGTTCACACACCTCCATTCTGTGACTTCACGCACCTCCATTCTATGATTTCTCACACCTCCATTCTATTAATTCACACACCTCTATTCTGTGACTTCATACAACTCCATTCTATGACTTCCCACACCTCCATTCTGTGACTTCACACACCTCCATTCTATGACTTCACACACCTCCATTCTGTGACTTCACACACCTCCATTCTATGACCTCACACACCTCCATTCTATGACTTCGCACACCAGCATTGTGACTTCACACACCTCCATTCTATGATTTCACACACCTCCATTCTGACTTCACACACCTCCATTCTATGACTTCACACACCTCCATTCTGACTTCACACACCTCCATTCTATGACTTCACACAACTCCATTCTCACTTCACACACCTCCATTCTTTGACTTCACACACCTCCCTTATATGACTTTACATACCTCCATTCTGTGACTTCACACACCTCCATTCTATGACTTCACACACCTCCATTCTGTGATTTCACACACCTACATTGTGACTTCACAGACCTCCATTCTATGAGTTCACACAAATGCATTGTGAATTCACACACCTCCATTCTGACTTCACACACCTCCATTCTGACTTCACACACCTCAATTCTGTGACTTAACACAACTCCATTCTATGATTTCACACACCTCCATTCTATGACTGCACACACCTCCATTCTATGACTTCACACACCTCCTTTCTGAGTTGACACACCTCCATTCTATGACTTCACACACCTCCAATCTGACTTCACACACCTCCATTTTATGACTTCACACACTTCCATTCTGTGACTTCAAAAACCTCCATTCTATGACTTCACACACCTCCATTCTGTGACTTCACACACCTCCATTCTGACTACACACACCTCCATTATATGACTTCGCACACATCTATTCTGACTTCACACACCTCCATTCTGTGACTTCAGACACCTCCATTCTGATTTCACACACCTCCATTCTCTGACGTCAAACACTTCCATTCTGTGACTTCACACACCTCCATTCTATGACTTCACACACCTCCATTCTATGACTTCACACACCCCCATTGTGTGACTTCACACACCTCCATTCTATGACTTCACACACCTCCATTCTGTGACTTCACACACCTCCATTCTGAGTTCACACACCTCCATTTTGTAATTTCACACACCTCCATTCTGTGACTTCACACACCTCCATTCTATGACTTCACACACCTAAATTCTATGACTTCACAAACCTCCATTCTATGACTTCACACACCTCCATTCTGTGACTTCACACACCTCCATTCTATGACTTCACACACCTCCATTCTGTGACTTCACACACCTGCATTCTATGACCTCACACACCTCCATTCTATGACTTCGCACACCTGCATTGTGACTTCACACACCTCCATTCTATGACTTCACACACCTCCATTCTGACTTCACACACCTCCATTCTATGACTTCACACCCCTTCATTCTTACTTCACACACCTCCATTCTATGACTTCACACAACTCCATCTGACTTCACACACCTCCATTCTGACTTCACAAACCTCAATTCTTTGACTTCACACACCTCCATTCTAGGATTTCACACACTTCCGTTCTATGAATTCACACACCTCCATTCTATGACTTCACACACCCCAATTCAATTGTGACTTCACACACTCCATTCCATGAATTCACACACCTCCATTGGATGAATTCACACACCTCCATTCTTTGTCTTCATGCACCTCCAATCTATGAGTTCACACACCTCCATTCTGTGACTTCACATACCTTTATTTTTTGACTTCACACACCTCCATTCTTTGACTTCACACACCTACGATCCATGACTTCACACACCTCCATTCTATGAGTTCACACACCTCCATTATATGAGTTCACACACCTCCATTTTGACTTCACACACCTCCATTCTGTGACTTCACAAACCTCCGTTCTGTGACCACACACCTCCATTCTGAGTTCCAACACCTCCACTCTGTGACTTCACCCACCTCTATCCTGACTTCACACACCTCCATTCTGACTTCACAAACCTCAATTCTTTGACTTCACACACCTCCATTCTATGATTTCACACACTTCCATTCTATGAATTCACACACCTCCATTCTATGACTTCACACACCTCATTTCTGAGTTGACACACATCCATTCTGTGATTTCACACACCTCCAATTTGACTTCATACACCACCATTCTATAACTTCACACACCCCCGTTGTGACTTCACACACTCCATTCTATGAGTTCACACACCTCCATTCTGACTTCACACACCTCCATTCTATGGCTTCACACAGCTGCATTCTGACTTCAGACACCTTCATTCTGTGACTTCACACACCTCCATTCTGTGACTTCACACAGCTCCATTTTGACTTCACATACTTCCATTCTTTGACTTAACAAACCTGCATTCTGTGACTTCACACACCACCATTGTTTGACTTCACACACATATATTCTTGGACTTCACACACCTCCATTCCATGACTTCACACATCTCCATTTTATGAGTTCACACACCTCCTTTTTGACTTCACACACCTCCATTCTATGACTTCACACACCTCCATTCTGTGACTTCACACACCTCCTTTCTGAGTTCACACACCTCAATTCCGTGACTTCACACACCTCAATTCTCACTTCACACACCTCCATTCTATGACTTCACACAATTCCATTCTATGACTTCACACACCTCCATTCTTTGACTTCACACACCTCCATTGTGAGTTCACACACCTCTATTCTATGACATCACACACCTCCACTCTGTGACTTCACACACCTCCATTCTGTGACTTCACGCACCTCTATTCTATGATTTCTCACACCTCCATTCTATTAATTCACACACCTCCATTCTGTGACTTCACACAACTCCATTCTATGACTTCCCACACCTCCATTCTGTGACTTCACACACCTCCATTCTGAGTTCACAAACCTCCATTCTGTGACGTAACGCACCTTCATTCTTTGACTTCACACACCTCCATTCTATGACTTCACACACCTCCATTCTATGAGTTCACACACCTCCAGTCTTTGACTTCACACCCCTCCATTCTGTGACTTCACACACCTCCATTCTATAACTACACACACCTCCATTGTGACTTCCCACACCTCCCATCTGAGTTCACACACCTCCGTTCTGACTTCACACACTTCCATTCTATGACTTCACACACCTCCATTCTGTGACTTCACACACCTCAATTCTGTGACTTCACACGCCTCCATTCTGAGTTCACACACCTCCACTCTGTGACTTAACACACCTCCATTCTGTGACTTCACACACCTCCATTCTGAGTTCACACACCTCCATTCTGTGACTTCACACACCTCCATTCTGACTTCACACAGCTCCATTCTATGACTTCACACACCTCCATTCTGTGCCTTCACACAACTCCATTCTATGACTTAACACACCTTCATTCTTACTTAACAAACTTCCATTCTATGACTTCACACACCTCCATTCTATGACTTCACACACCTCCACTCTATGACTTCACACACCTCCAATAAATGACTTCACACACCTCCATTCTGTGACTTCACACACCTCAATTCTGTGACTTCACACACCTCCATTATGACTTCACACACATCCATTCTATGACTTCACACACCTCCATTCTATGAATTCACACACCTCCATTCTGTGATTTCACACACCTCCATTCTGAGTTCACACACCTCCATCTGTGACTTCACACACCTCCAATCTGACTTCACACACCTCCATTTTATGACTTCACACACTTCCATTCTGTGACTTCAAAAACCTCCATTCTATGACTTCACACACCTCCATTGTGACTTCACACACCATCATTCTATGAGTTCACGCACCGCAATTCTGACTTCACTCACCTCCATTCTATGACTTCACACAGCTCCATTCTGACTACACACAGCTCCATTCTATGACGTCCCACACATCTATTCTGACTTCACACACCTCCATTCTGTGACTTCACACACCTCCATTCTGATTTCACACACCTCCATTCTCTGACGTCAAACACTTCCATTCTGTGACTTCACACACCTCCATTCTGAGTTCACACACCTCCATTTTGTAATTTCACACACCTCCATTCTGTGACTTCACACACCTCCATTCTATGACTTCACACACCTAAATTCTATGACTTCACAAACCTCCATTCTATGACTTCACACACCTCCATTCTGTGACTTCACACACCTCCATTCTATGACTTCACACACCTCCATTCTGTGACTTCACACACCTGCATTCTATGACCTCACACACCTCCATTCTATGACTTCGCACACCTGCATTGTGACTTCACACACCTCCATTCTATGAGTTCACACACCTCCATTCTGACTTCACACACCTCCATTCTATGACTTCACACCCCTCCATTCTGACTTCACACACCTCCATTCTATGACTTCACACAACTCCATCTGACTTCACACACCTCCATTCTGACTTCACAAACCTCAATTCTTTGACTTCACACACCTCCATTCTATGACTTCGCACACCAGCATTGTGACTTCACACACCTCCATTCTATGATTTCACACACCTCCATTCTGACTTCACACACCTCCATTCTATGACTTCACACACCTCCATTCTGACTTCACACACCTCCATTCTATGACTTCACACAACTCCATTCTCACTTCACACACCTCCATTCTTTGACTTCACACACCTCCCTTATATGACTTTACACACCTCCATTCTGTGACTTCACACACCTCCATTCTATGACTTCACACACCTCCATTCTGTGATTTCACACACCTACATTGTGACTTCACAGACCTCCATTCTATGAGTTCACACAAATGCATTGTGAATTCACACACCTACATTCTGACTTCACACACCTCCATTCTGACTTCACACACCTCAATTCTGTGACTTAACACAACTCCATTCTATGATTTCACACACCTCCATTCTATGACTGCACACACCTCCATTCTATGACTTCACACACCTCCTTTCTGAGTTGACACACCTCCATTCTATGACTTCACACACCTCCAATCTGACTTCACACACCTCCATTTTATGACTTCACACACTTCCATTCTGTGACTTCAAAAACCTCCATTCTATGACTTCACACACCTCCATTGTGACTTCACACACCATCATTCTATGAGTTCACACACCGCAATTCTGACTTCACTCACCTCCATTCTATGACTTCACACAGCTCCATTCTGACTACACACACCTCCATTATATGACTTCGCACACATCTATTCTGACTTCACACACCTCCATTCTGTGACTTCAGACACCTCCATTCTGATTTCACACACCTCCATTCTCTGACGTCAAACACTTCCATTCTGTGACTTCACACACCTCCATTCTATGACTTCACACACCTCCATTCTATGACTTCACACACCCCCATTGTGTGACTTCACACACCTCCATTCTATGACTTCACACACCTCCATTCTGTGACTTCACACACCTCCATTCTGAGTTCACACACCTCCATTTTGTAATTTCACACACCTCCATTCTGTGACTTCACACACCTCCATTCTATGACTTCACACACCTAAATTCTATGACTTCACAAACCTCCATTCTATGACTTCACACACCTCCATTCTGTGACTTCACACACCTCCATTCTATGACTTCACACACCTCCATTCTGTGACTTCACACACCTGCATTCTATGACCTCACACACCTCCATTCTATGACTTCGCACACCTGCATTGTGACTTCACACACCTCCATTCTATGACTTCACACACCTCCATTCTGACTTCACACACCTCCATTCTATGACTTCACACCCCTTCATTCTTACTTCACACACCTCCATTCTATGACTTCACACAACTCCATCTGACTTCACACACCTCCATTCTGACTTCACAAACCTCAATTCTTTGACTTCACACACCTCCATTCTATGATTTCACACACTTCCGTTCTATGAATTCACACACCTCCATTCTATGACTTCACACACCCCAATTCAATTGTGACTTCACACACTCCATTCCATGAATTCACACACCTCCATTGGATGAATTCACACACCTCCATTCTTTGTCTTCATGCACCTCCAATCTATGAGTTCACACACCTCCATTCTGTGACTTCACATACCTTTATTTTTTGACTTCACACACCTCCATTCTTTGACTTCATACACCTACGATCCATGACTTCACACACCTCCATTCTATGAGTTCACACACCTCCATTATATGAGTTCACACACCTCCATTTTGACTTCACACACCTCCATTCTGTGACTTCACAAACCTCCGTTCTGTGACCACACACCTCCATTCTGAGTTCCAACACCTCCACTCTGTGACTTCACCCACCTCTATCCTGACTTCACACACCTCCATTCTGACTTCACAAACCTCAATTCTTTGACTTCACACACCTCCATTCTATGATTTCACACACTTCCATTCTATGAATTCACACACCTCCATTCTATGACTTCACACACCTCATTTCTGAGTTGACACACATCCATTCTGTGATTTCACACACCTCCAATTTGACTTCATACACCACCATTCTATAACTTCACACACCCCCGTTGTGACTTCACACACTCCATTCTATGAGTTCACACACCTCCATTCTGACTTCACACACCTCCATTCTATGGCTTCACACAGCTGCATTCTGACTTCAGACACCTTCATTCTGTGACTTCACACACCTCCATTCTGTGACTTCACACAGCTCCATTTTGACTTCACATACTTCCATTCTTTGACTTAACAAACCTGCATTCTGTGACTTCACACACCACCATTGTTTGACTTCACACACATATATTCTTGGACTTCACACACCTCCATTCCATGACTTCACACATCTCCATTTTATGAGTTCACACACCTCCTTTTTGACTTCACACACCTCCATTCTATGACTTCACACACCTCCATTCTGTGACTTCACACACCTCCTTTCTGAGTTCACACACCTCAATTCCGTGACTTCACACACCTCAATTCTCACTTCACACACCTCCATTCTATGACTTCACACAATTCCATTCTATGACTTCACACACCTCCATTCTTTGACTTCACACACCTCCATTGTGAGTTCACACACCTCTATTCTATGACATCACACACCTCCACTCTGTGACTTCACACACCTCCATTCTGTGACTTCACGCACCTCTATTCTATGATTTCTCACACCTCCATTCTATTAATTCACACACCTCCATTCTGTGACTTCACACAACTCCATTCTATGACTTCCCACACCTCCATTCTGTGACTTCACACACCTCCATTCTGAGTTCACAAACCTCCATTCTGTGACGTAACGCACCTTCATTCTTTGACTTCACACACCTCCATTCTATGACTTCACACACCTCCATTCTATGAGTTCACACACCTCCAGTCTTTGACTTCACACCCCTCCATTCTGTGACTTCACACACCTCCATTCTATAACTACACACACCTCCATTGTGACTTCCCACACCTCCCATCTGAGTTCACACACCTCCGTTCTGACTTCACACACTTCCATTCTATGACTTCACACACCTCCATTCTGTGACTTCACACACCTCAATTCTGTGACTTCACACGCCTCCATTCTGAGTTCACACACCTCCACTCTGTGACTTAACACACCTCCATTCTGTGACTTCACACACCTCCATTCTGAGTTCACACACCTCCATTCTGTGACTTCACACACCTCCATTCTGACTTCACACAGCTCCATTCTATGACTTCACACACCTCCATTCTGTGCCTTCACACAACTCCATTCTATGACTTAACACACCTTCATTCTTACTTAACAAACTTCCATTCTATGACTTCACACACCTCCATTCTATGACTTCACACACCTCCACTCTATGACTTCACACACCTCCAATAAATGACTTCACACACCTCCATTCTGTGACTTCACACACCTCAATTCTGTGACTTCACACACCTCCATTATGACTTCACACACATCCATTCTATGACTTCACACACCTCCATTCTATGACTTCACACACCTCCATTCTGTGATTTCACACACCTCCATTCTGAGTTCACACACCTCCATCTGTGACTTCACACACCTCCAATCTGACTTCACACACCTCCATTTTATGACTTCACACACTTCCCTTCTGTGACTTCAAAAACCTCCATTCTATGACTTCACACACCTCCATTGTGACTTCACACACCATCATTCTATGAGTTCACGCACCGCAATTCTGACTTCACTCACCTCCATTCTATGACTTCACACAGCTCCATTCTGACTACACACAGCTCCATTCTATGACGTCCCACACATCTATTCTGACTTCACACACCTCCATTCTGTGACTTCACACACCTCCATTCTGATTTCACACACCTCCATTCTCTGACGTCAAACACTTCCATTCTGTGACTTCACACACCTCCATTCTATGACTTCACACACCTCCATTCTATGACTTCACACAACCCCATTGTGTGACTTCACACACCTCCATTCTATGACTTCACACACCTCCATTCTGTGACTTCACACACCTCCATTCTGAGTTCACACACCTCCATTTTGTAATTTCACACACCTCCATTCTGTGACTTCACACACCTCCATTCTATGACTTCACACACCTAAATTCTATGACTTCACAAACCTCCATTCTATGACTTCACACACCTCCATTCTGTGACTTCACACACCTCCATTCTATGACTTCACACACCTCCATTCTGTGACTTCACACACCTGCATTCTATGACCTCACACACCTCCATTCTATGACTTCGCACACCTGCATTGTGACTTCACACACCTCCATTCTATGAGTTCACACACCTCCATTCTGACTTCACACACCTCCATTCTATGACTTCACACCCCTCCATTCTGACTTCACACACTCCATTCTATGACTTCACACAACTCCATCTGACTTCACACACCTCCATTCTGACTTCACAAACCTCAATTCTTTGACTTCACACACCTCCATTCTATGATTTCACACACTTCCATTCTATGAATTCACACACCTCCATTCTATGACTTCACACACCCCCATTGTGACTTCACACACTCCATTCCATGAATTCACACACCTCCATTGGATGAATTCACACACCTCCATTCTTTGTCTTCATGCACCTCCATTCTATGAGTTCACACACCTCCATTCTGTGACTTCACACACCTTTATTGTTTGACTTCACACACCTCCATTCTTTGACTTCACACACCTACGTTCCATGACTTCACACACCTCCATTCTATGAGTTCACGCACCTCCATTATATGAGTTCACACACCATCATTTTGACTTCACACACCTCCATTCTTTGACTTCATACACCTTTATTCTCACTTCAGAAACATCCATTCTATGACTTCACTCACCTCCATTCTATGACTTCACAAACCTCCGTTCTGTGACCACACACCTCCATTCTGAGTTCCCACACCTCCATTCTGTGACTTGACCCACCTCTATCCTGACTTCACACACCTCCATTCTGAGTTCACAATCCTCAATTCTTTGACTTCACACACCTCCATTCTATGATTTCACACACTTCCATTCTATGAATTCACACACCTCCATTCTATGACTTCACACACCTCATTTCTGAGTTGACACACATCCATTCTGTGATTTCACACACCTCCAATTTGACTTCACACACCCCAATTCTATAACTTCACACACCCCCGTTGTGACTTCACACACTCCATTCAATGAGTTCACACACCTCCATTCTGACTTCACACACCTCCATTCTATGGCTTCACACAGCTGCATTCTGACTTCAGACACCTTCATTCTGTGACTTCACACACCTCCATTCTGTGACTTCACACACCTCCATTCTATGACCTCACACACCTCCATTCTATGACTTCACAGACCTGCATTGTGACTTCACACACCTCCATTCTATGAGTTTACACACCTCCATTCTGACTTCACACACCTCCATTCTATTACTTCACACAAATCCATTCTGACTTCACACACCTCCATTCTATGACTTCACACAACTCCATCTGACTTCACACACCTCCATTCCATGACTTCACACACCTCCATTCGATGAGTTCACACACCTCCATTCTGACGTCACACACCTCCATTCTATGGCTTCACACAGCTGCATTCTGACTTCAGACACCTTCATTCTGTGACTTCACACACCTCCATTCTGTGACTTCACACACCTCCATTTTGACTTCACATACTTCCATTCTTTGACTTAACAAACCTGCATTCTTTGACTTCACACACCACCATTGTTTGACTTCACACACATATATTCTTGGACTTCACACACCTCCATTCCATGACTTCACACATCTCCATTTTATGAGTTCACACACCTCCTTTTTGACTTCACACACCTCCATTCTATGACTTCACACACCTCCATTCTGTGACTTCACGCACCTCTATTCTGAGTTCACACACCTCAATTCCGTGACTTCACACACCTCAATTCTCACTTCACACACCTCCGTTCTATGACTTCACACAATTCCATTCTATGACTTCACACACCTCCATTCTTTGACTTCACACACCTCCATTGTGAGTTCACACACCTCTACTCTGTGACTTCACACATCTCCACTCTGTGACTTCACACACCTCCATTCTGTGACTTCACGCACCTCTATTCTATGATTTCTCACACCTCCATTCTATTAATTCACACACCTCCATTCTGTGACTTCACACAACTCCATTCTATGACTTCCCACACCTCCATTCTGTGACTTCACACACCTCCATTCTGAGTTCACAAACCTCCATTCTGTGACGTAACGCACCTTCATTCTGTGACGTCACACACCTCCATTCTATGACTTCACACACCTCCATTCTATGAGTTCACACACCTCCAGTCTTTGACTTCACACCCCTCCATTCTGTGACTTCACACACCTCCATTCTATAACTTCACACACCTCCATTGTGACTTCCCACACCTCCCATCTGAGTTCACACACCTCCGTTCTGACTTCACACACTTCCATTCTATGACTTCACACACCTCCGTTCTGTGACTTCACACACCTCAATTCTGTGACTTCACACGCCTCCATTCTGAGTTCACACACCTCCACTCTGTGACTTAACACACCTCCATTCTGTGACTTCACACACCTCCATTCTGTGTTCACACACCTCCATTCTGTGACTTCACACACCTCCATTCTGACTTCACACAGCTCCATTCTATGACTTCACACACCTCCATTCTTTGCCTTCACACACCTCCATTCTAGGACTTAACACACCTTCATTCTTACTTAACAAACCTCCATTCTATGACTTCACACACCTCCATTAAATGACTTCACACACCTCCATTCTGTGACTTCACACACCTCAATTCTGTGACTTCACACACCTCCATTATGACTTCACACACATCCATTCTATGACTTCACACACCTCCATTCTATGACTTCACACACCTCCATTCTGTGATTTCACACACCTCCATTCTGAGTTCACACACCTCCATCTCTGACATCACACACCTCCAATCTGATTTCACACAGCTCCATTCTATGACTTCACACACCTCCATTCTGTGACTTCACATACCTCCATTCTATGACTTCACACACCTCCATTGTGACTTCACACACCTCCATTCTATGACTTCACACAACTCCATTCTGACTTCACACACCTCCATTCTATGACTTCACACAACTCCATTCTGACTTCACACACCTTGATTCTGTGACTTCACCGACGTCCATTCTATGAGTTCACACAAATGCATTCTGAATTCACACACCTCCATTCTATGACTTCACACACCTCCATTCTGTGACTTCACACACCTCCATTCTATGACTTCACACACCTCCATTTTGACTTCACACACCTCCATTATATGACTTCACACACCTCCATTCTGTGACTTCAGACACCTCCATTCTATGACTTCACACACCTCCATTCTGTGACTTCACACACCTACATTGTGACTTCACAGACGTCCATTCTATGAGTTCACACAAATGCATTCTGAATTCACACACCTCCATTCTATGACTTCACACACCTCCATTCTATGACTTCACACACCTCCTTTCTGAGTTGACATACCTCCATTCTATGACTTCACCCACCTCCAATCTGATATCACACACCTCCATTCTATGACTTCACACAATTCCATTCTGTGACTTCAAAAACCTCCATTCTATGACTTCGCACACATCTATTCTGACTTCACACACCTCCATTCTGTGACTTCACACACCTCCATTCTGATTTCACACACCTCCATTCTCTGACATCAAAAACCTCCATTCTGTGACTTCACACACCTCCATTCTATGACTTCACACACCTCCATTCTATGACGTCACACACCCCCATTGTGTGACTTCACACACCTCCATTCTATGACTTCACACACCTCCATTCTATGACTTCACACACCTCCATTCTGACTTCACACACCTCCATTCTATGACTTCACACAACTCCATCTGACTTCACACACCTCCATTCCATGACTTCACACACCTCCATTCGATGAATTCACACACCTCCATTCTTTGACTGCATGCACCTCCATTCTATGAGTTCACACACCTCCATTTTGTGACTTCACACACCTTTATTGTTTGACCTCACACACCTCCATTCTTTGACTTCACACACCTCCATTCCATGACTTCACGCACCTCCATTCTATGAGTTCACACACCTCCATTCTATGATTCACACACCTCGATTTTGACTTCACAGACCTCCATTCTTTGAATCATACACCTTCGTTCTCACTTCAGAAACATCCATTCTATGACTTCAGGCACCTCCATTCTATAACTTCACAAACCTCCGTTCTGTGACCACACACCTCCATTCTGAGTTCCCACACCTCCATTCTGTGACTTCACCCACCTCCATCCTGACTTCACACACCTCCATTCTGACTTCACAAACCTCAATTCTTTGACTTCACACACCTCCATTCTATGATTTCACACTCTTCCATTCTATGACTTCACACACCTCATTTCTGAGTTGACACACCTCCATTCTGTGATTTCACACACCTACAATTTGACTTCACACACCCCCATTCTATGACTTCACACACCCCCATTGTGACTTCACACACTCCATTCTATGAGTTCACACACCTCCATTCTGACTTCACACACCTCCATTCTATGGTTTCACAGCGCTGTATTCTGACTTCAGACACCTCCATTTGTGACTTCACACACCACAATTTTGACTTCAAACACCTTCATTCTGTGACTTCACACACCTCCATTCTGTGACTTCACACACCTCCATTTTGCCTTCACACACTTCCATTCTTTGACTTAACACACCTGCATTCTGTGACTTCACACCCCACCATTGTTTGACTTCACAACCTATATTCTTGGACTTCACACACCTCCATTCCATGACTTCGCACATCTCCATTTTATGAGTTCACACACCTCCATTTTGACTTCACACACCTCCATTCTATGACTTCACACACCTTCATTCTACTTCAGAAACATCCATTCTATGACTTCACACACCTCCATTCTATGACTTCACAAACCTCCATTCTGTGACTTCACACACCTCCATTCTGAGTTCACACACCTCAATTCCGTGACTTCACACACCTCAATTCTCACTTCACACACCTCCATTCTATGACTTCACACAATTCCATTCTATGACTTCACACACCTCCATTCTTTGACTTCACACACCTCCATTGTGAGTTAACACACCTCCATTCTGAGTTCACACACCTCCATTCTGTGAGTTCTCGCACCTCCATTCTATGATTTCTCACACCTCCATTCTATTAATTCACACACCTCCATTCTGTGACTTCACACAACTCCATTCTATGACTTCCCACACCTCCATTCTATGACTTCACACACCTCCATTCTGACTTCACACACCTCCATTCTATGACTTCACACAACTCCATCTGACTTCACACACCTCCATTCCATGACTTCACACACCTCCATTCGATGAATTCACACACCTCCATTCTTTGACTGCATGCACCTCCATTCTATGAGTTCACACACCTCCATTCTGTGACTTCACACACCTTTATTGTTTGACTTCACACACCTCCATTCTTTGACTTCACACACCTCCATTCCATGACTTCACACACCTCTATTCTATGAGTTCACACACCTCCATTCTATGAATCACACACCTCGATTTTGACTTCACAGACCTCCATTCTTTGACTTCATACACCTTCGTTCTCACTTCAGAAACATCCATTCTATGACTTCAGGCACCTCCATTCTATGACTTCACAAACCTCCGTTCTGTGACCACACACCTCCATTCTGAGTTCCCACACTTCCATTCTTTGACTTAACACACCTGCATTCTGTGACTTCACACCCCACCATTGTTTGACTTCACAACCTATATTCTTGGACTTCACACACCTCCATTCCATGACTTCGCACATCTCCATTTTATGAGTTCACACACCTCCATTTTGACTTCACACACCTCCATTCTATGACTTCACACACCTTCATTCTACTTCAGAAACATCCATTCTATGACTTCACACACCTCCATTCTATGACTTCACAAACCTCCATTCTGTGACTTCACACACCTCCATTCTGAGTTCACACACCTCAATTCCGTGACTTCACACACCTCAATTCTCACTTCACACACCTCCATTCTATGACTTCACACAATTCCATTCTATGACTTCACACACCTCCATTCTTTGACTTCACACACCTCCATTGTGAGTTAACACACCTCCATTCTGAGTTCACACACCTCCATTCTGTGAGTTCTCGCACCTCCATTCTATGATTTCTCACACCTCCATTCTATTAATTCACACACCTCCATTCTGTGACTTCACACAACTCCATTCTATGACTTCCCACACCTCCATTCTATGACTTCACACACCTCCATTCTGACTTCACACACCTCCATTCTATGACTTCACACAACTCCATCTGACTTCACACACCTCCATTCCATGACTTCACACACCTCCATTCGATGAATTCACACACCTCCATTCTTTGACTGCATGCACCTCCATTCTATGAGTTCACACACCTCCATTCTGTGACTTCACACACCTTTATTGTTTGACTTCACACACCTCCATTCTTTGACTTCACACACCTCCATTCCATGACTTCACACACCTCTATTCTATGAGTTCACACACCTCCATTCTATGAATCACACACCTCGATTTTGACTTCACAGACCTCCATTCTTTGACTTCATACACCTTCGTTCTCACTTCAGAAACATCCATTCTATGACTTCAGGCACCTCCATTCTATGACTTCACAAACCTCCGTTCTGTGACCACACACCTCCATTCTGAGTTCCCACACTTCCATTCTGTGACTTCACCCACCTCCATCCTGACTTCACACACCTCCATTCTGAATTCCCAAACCTCAATTCTTTGACTTCACACACCTCCATTCTATGATTTCACACTCTTCCATTCTATGACTTCACACACCTCATTTCTGAGTTGACACACCTCCATTCTGTGATTTCACACACCTCCAATTTGACTTCACACACCCCCATTCTATGACTTCACACACCCCCATTGTGACTTCACACACTCCATTCTATGAGTTCACACACCTCCATTCTGACTTCACACACCTCCATTCTATGGTTTCACAGAGCTGTATTCTGACTTCAGACACCGCCATTTGTGACTTCACACACCACAATTTTGACTTCAAACACCTTCATTCTGTGACTTCACACACCTCCATTCTGTGACTTCACACACCTCCATTTTGACTTCACACACTGCCATTCTTTGACTTAACACACCTGCATTCTGTGACTTCACACCCCACCATTGTTTGACTTCACAACCTATATTCTTGGACTTCACACACCTCCATTCCATGACTTCCCACATCTCCATTTTTGAGTTCACACACCTCCATTTTGACTTCACACACCTCCATTCTATGACTTCACACACCTTCATTCTACTTCAGAAACATCCATTCTATGACTTCACACACCTCCATTCTATGACTTCACAAACCTCCATTCTGTGACTTCACGCACTTCCATTCTGAGTTCACACACATCAATTCCGTGACTTCACACACCTCAATTCTCACTTCACACACCTCCATTCTATGACTTCACACAATTCCATTCTATGACTTAACACACCACAATTCTCTGATTTCACACACCTCCATTGTGAGTTCACACACCTCCATTCTGTGACTTCACACACCTCCATTCTGTGACTTCACACACCTCCATTCTATGATTTCTCAAACCTCCATTCTATTAATTCACACAACTCCATTCTGTGACTTCACACAACTCCATTCTATGAATTCCCACACCTCCATTCTGTGACTTCACACACCTACAGTCTGAGTTCACAAACCTCCATTCGGTGACTTAACGCACCTTCATTCTGTGACTTCACACACCTCCCTAAAATGACTTCACACACCTCCATTCTGTGACTTCGCACACCTCTATTCTGACTTCACACAGCTCCATTCTCTGACTTCCCACACCTCCATTCTATGATTTCACACACCTCCATTCTATGACTTCACACACCTCCATTCTGTGACTTCACACACCTCCATTCTGAGTTCCAAAACCTCCGTTCTGTGACTTAACACACCTCCATTCTGTGACTTCACACACCGCCAATCTGAGTTCGCACACCTCCATTCTGTGACTTCACACACCTCCATTATGACATCACAAAGCTCCATTCTATGACTTCACACACCTCCACTCTGTGCGTTCACACACCTCCATTCTATGACTTAACACACCTTCATTCTTACTTAAAAAACATCCATTCTATGACTTCACACACCTCCATTCTATGACTTCACACACCTCCATTCTATGACTTCACACACCTCCATTCTGTGACTTCACACACCTCAATTCTGTGACTTCACACACCTCCATTATGACTTCACACACATCCATTCTATGACTTCACACACCTCCATTCTATGACTTCACACACGTCCATTCTGTGACTTCACACACCTCCATTCTGAGTTCACACACCTCCATTCTGTGACTTCACACACCTCCAATCTGACTTCACACAGCTCCATTCTATGACTTCACACACCTCCATTCTGTGACTTCACACACCTCCATTCTTTGACTTCAGACACTTCCATTGTGACTTCACACACCTCCATTCTATGAGTTCACACACCTCCATTCTGGCTCCACACACCTCCATTCTATGACTTCACACAACTCCATTCTCACTTCACACACCTCCATTCTTTGACTTCACACACCTCCCTTATATGACTTTACACACCTCCATTCTGTGACTTCACACACCTCCATTCTATGACTTCACACACCTCCATTCTGTGATTTCACACACCTACATTGTGACTTCACAGACCTCCATTCTATGAGTTCACACAAATTCATTTTGAATTCACACACCTACATTCTGACTTCACACACCTCCATTCTGACTTCACACACCTCAATTCTGTGACTTAACACAACTCCATTCTATGATTTCACCCACCTCCATTCTATGACTGCACACACCTCCATTTTATGACTTCACACACCTCCTTTCTGAGTTGACACACCTCCATTCTATGACTTCACACACCTCCAATCTGACTTCACACACCTCCATTTTATGACTTCACACACTTCCATTCTGTGACTTCAAAAACCTCCATTCTATGACTTCACACACCTCCATTGTGACTTCACACACCATCATTCTATGAGTTCACACACCGCAATTCTGACTTCACTCACCTCCATTCTATGACTTCACACAGCTCCATTATGACTACACACAGCTCCATTCTATGACTTCGCACACATCTATTCTGACTTCACACACCTCCATTCTGTGACTTCACACACCTCCATTCTGAGCTCACACACCTCCATTTTGTGATTAAACACACCTCCATTCTGTGACTTCACACACCTCCATTCTATGACTTCACACACCTAAATTCTATGACTTCACAAACCTCCATTCTATGACTTCACACACCTCCATTCTGTGACTTCACACACCTCCATTCTATGACTTCACACACCTCCATTCTGTGACTTCACACACCTGCATTCTATGACCTCACACACCTCCATTCTATGACTTCGCACACCTGCATTGTGACTTCACACACCTCCATTCTATGAGTTCACACACCTGCATTCTGACATCACACACCTCCATTCTATGACTTCACACCCCTCCATTCTGACTTCACACACCTCCATTCTATGACTTCACACAACTCCATCTGACTTCACACACCTCCATTCTCACTTCACAAACCTCAATTCTTTGACTTCACACACCTCCATTCTATGATTTCACACACTTCCATTCTATGAATTCACACAACTCCATTCTATGACTTCACACACCTCCATTCTGTGATTTCACACACCTACATTGTGACTTCACAGACCTCCATTCTATGAGTTCACACAAATGCATTTTGAATTCACACACCTACATTCTGACTTCACACACCTCCATTCTGACTTCACACACCTCAATTCTGTGACTTAACACAACTCCATTCTATGATTTCACCCACCTCCATTCTATGACTGCACACACCTCCATTCTATGACTTCACACACCTCCTTTCTGAGTTGACACACCTCCATTCTATGACTTCACACACCTCCAATCTGACTTCACACACCTCCATTTTATGACTTCACACCCTTCCATTCTGTGACTTCAAAAACCTCCATTCTATGACTTCACACACCTCCATTGTGACTTCACACACCATCATTCTATGAGTTCACACACCGCAATTCTGACTTCACTCACCTCCATTCTATGACTTCACACAGCTCCATTATGACTACACACAGCTCCATTCTATGACTTCGCACACATCTATTCTGACTTCACACACCTCCATTCTGTGACTTCACACACCTCCATTCTGAGCTCACACACCTCCATTTTGTGATTAAACACACCTCCATTCTGTGACTTCACACACCTCCATTCTATGACTTCACACACCTAAATTCTATGACTTCACAAACCTCCATTCTATGACTTCACACACCTCCATTCTGTGACTTCACACACCTCCATTCTATGACTTCACACACCTCCATTCTGTGACTTCACACACCTGCATTCTATGACCTCACACACCTCCATTCTATGACTTCGCACACCTGCATTGTGACTTCACACACCTCCATTCTATGAGTTCACACACCTGCATTCTGACATCACACACCTCCATTCTATGACTTCACACCCCTCCATTCTGACTTCACACACCTCCATTCTATGACTTCACACAACTCCATCTGACTTCACACACCTCCATTCTCACTTCACAAACCTCAATTCTTTGACTTCACACACCTCCATTCTATGATTTCACCCACCTCCATTCTATGACTGCACACACCTCCATTTTATGACTTCACACACCTCCTTTCTGAGTTGACACACCTCCATTCTATGACTTCACACACCTCCAATCTGACTTCACACACCTCCATTTTATGACTTCACACACTTCCATTCTGTGACTTCAAAAACCTCCATTCTATGACTTCACACACCTCCATTGTGACTTCACACACCATCATTCTATGAGTTCACACACCGCAATTCTGACTTCACTCACCTCCATTCTATGACTTCACACAGCTCCATTATGACTACACACAGCTCCATTCTATGACTTCGCACACATCTATTCTGACTTCACACACCTCCATTCTGTGACTTCACACACCTCCATTCTGAGCTCACACACCTCCATTTTGTGATTAAACACACCTCCATTCTGTGACTTCACACACCTCCATTCTATGACTTCACACACCTAAATTCTATGACTTCACAAACCTCCATTCTATGACTTCACACACCTCCATTCTGTGACTTCACACACCTCCATTCTATGACTTCACACACCTCCATTCTGTGACTTCACACACCTGCATTCTATGACCTCACACACCTCCATTCTATGACTTCGCACACCTGCATTGTGACTTCACACACCTCCATTCTATGAGTTCACACACCTGCATTCTGACATCACACACCTCCATTCTATGACTTCACACCCCTCCATTCTGACTTCACACACCTCCATTCTATGACTTCACACAACTCCATCTGACTTCACACACCTCCATTCTCACTTCACAAACCTCAATTCTTTGACTTCACACACCTCCATTCTATGATTTCACACACTTCCATTCTATGAATTCACACAACTCCATTCTATGACTTCACACACCTCCATTCTGTGATTTCACACACCTACATTGTGACTTCACAGACCTCCATTCTATGAGTTCACACAAATGCATTTTGAATTCACACACCTACATTCTGACTTCACACACCTCCATTCTGACTTCACACACCTCAATTCTGTGACTTAACACAACTCCATTCTATGATTTCACCCACCTCCATTCTATGACTGCACACACCTCCATTCTATGACTTCACACACCTCCTTTCTGAGTTGACACACCTCCATTCTATGACTTCACACACCTCCAATCTGACTTCACACACCTCCATTTTATGACTTCACACCCTTCCATTCTGTGACTTCAAAAACCTCCATTCTATGACTTCACACACCTCCATTGTGACTTCACACACCATCATTCTATGAGTTCACACACCGCAATTCTGACTTCACTCACCTCCATTCTATGACTTCACACAGCTCCATTATGACTACACACAGCTCCATTCTATGACTTCGCACACATCTATTCTGACTTCACACACCTCCATTCTGTGACTTCACACACCTCCATTCTGAGCTCACACACCTCCATTTTGTGATTAAACACACCTCCATTCTGTGACTTCACACACCTCCATTCTATGACTTCACACACCTAAATTCTATGACTTCACAAACCTCCATTCTATGACTTCACACACCTCCATTCTGTGACTTCACACACCTCCATTCTATGACTTCACACACCTCCATTCTGTGACTTCACACACCTGCATTCTATGACCTCACACACCTCCATTCTATGACTTCGCACACCTGCATTGTGACTTCACACACCTCCATTCTATGAGTTCACACACCTGCATTCTGACATCACACACCTCCATTCTATGACTTCACACCCCTCCATTCTGACTTCACACACCTCCATTCTATGACTTCACACAACTCCATCTGACTTCACACACCTCCATTCTCACTTCACAAACCTCAATTCTTTGACTTCACACACCTCCATTCTATGATTTCACACACTTCCATTCTATGAATTCACACACCTCCATTCTATGACTTCACATACCCCCATTGTGACTTCACACACTCCATTCCATGAATTCACACACCTCCATTGGATGAATTCACATACCTCCATTCTTTGTCTTCATGCACCTCCATTCTATGAGTTCACACACCTCCTTTCTGTGACTTCACACACCTTTATTGTTTGACTTCACACACCTCCATTCTATGACTTCACACACCTACGTTCCATGACTTCACACACCTCCATTCTATGAGTTCACACACCTCCATTATATGAGTTCACACACCTCCATTCTTTGACTCCATACACCTACATTCTCACTTCAGAAACATCCATTCTATGACTTCACGCACCTCTATTCTATGACTTCACAAACCTCCGTTCTGTGACCACACACCTCCATTCTGAGTTCCCACACCTCCATTCTGTGACTTCACCCACCTCCATCCTGACTTCACACACCTCCATTCTGACTTCACAAACCTCAATTCTTTGACTTCACACACCTCCATTCTATGATTTCACACACTTCCATTCTATGAATTCACACACCTCCATTCTATGACTTCACACACCTCATTTCTGAGTTGACACACATCCATTCTGTGATTTCACACACCTCCAATTTGACTTCACACACCCCCATTCTATAAATTCACACACCCCCATTGTGACTTCACACACTCCATTCTATGAGTTCACACACCTCCATTCTGACTTCACACACCTCCATTCTATGGCTTCACACAGCTGCATTCTGACTTCAGACACCTTCATTCTGTGACTTCACACACCTACATTCTGTGACTTCACACACCTCCATTTTGACTTCACACACTTCCATTCTTTGACTTAACAAACCTGCATTCTGTGACTTCACACACCACCATTGTTTGACTTCACACACATATATTCTTGGACTTCACACACCTCCATTCCATGACTTCACACATCTCCATTTTATGAGTTCACACACCTCCATTTTGACTTCACACACCTCCATTCTATGACTTCACACACCTCCATTCTGTGACTTCACACACCTCCAGTCTGAGTTCACAAACCTCCATTCTGTGACTTAACGCACCTTCATTCTGTGACTTTGCACACCTCCATTCTATGACTTCACACACCTCCATTCTATGACTTCACACACCTCCAGTCTTTGACTTCACACCCCTCCATTCTGTGACTTCACACACCTCCATTCTATAACTTCACACGCATCCATTGTGACTTCCCACACCTCCAATCTGAGTTCACACACCTCCGTTCTGACTTAACACACCTCCATTCTGTGACTTCACACACCTGAATTCTGTGACTTCACACGCCTCCATTATGACTTCACACACCTCCATTCTATGACTTCACACACCTCCATTCTGACTTCCCACACCTCCATTCTATGACTTCACACAACTCCATCTGACTTCACACACCTCCATTCCATGACTTCACACACCTCCATTCGATGACTTCACACACCTCCATTCTTTGACTGCATGCACCTCCATTCTATGAGTTCACACACCTCCATTCTGTGACTTCACACACCTTTATTGTTTGACTTCACACACCTCCATTCTTTGACTCCACACACCTCCATTCCATGACTTCACACACCTCCATTCTATGAGTTCACACACCTCCATTCTATGATTCACACACCTCCATTTTGACTTCACACACCTCCATTCTTTGACTTCCTACACCTTCGTTCTCACTTCAGAAACATCCATTCTATGACTTCAGGCACCTCCATTCTATGACTTCACAAACTTCCGTTCTGTGACCACACACCTCCATTCTGAGTTCCCACACCTCCATTCTGTGACTTCACCCACCTCCATCCTGACTTCACACACCTCCATTCTGACTTCACAAACCTCAATTCTTTGACTTCACACACCTCCATTCTATGATTTCACACTCTTCCATTCTATGAATTCACACACCTCCATTCTACGACTTCACACACCTCATTTCTGAGTTGACACACCTCCATTCTGTGATTTCACACACATCCAATTTGTTTTCACACACCCCCATTCTATGACTTCACACACCCCCATTGTGACTTCACACACTCCATTCTATGAGTTCACACACCTCCATTCTGACTTCATACACCTCCTTTCTATGGCTTCACACAGCTGCATTCTGACTTCAGACACCTCCATTTGTGACTTCACACACCACAATTTTGACTTCAAACACCTTCATTCTGTGACTTCACAGAACTCCATTCTGTGACTTCACACACCTCCATTTTGACTTCACACACCTCCATTCTATGACTTCACACACCTTCATTCTACTTCAGAAACATCCATTCTATGACTTCACACACCTCCATTCTATGACTTCACAAACCTCCATTCTGTGACTTCACACACCTCCATTCTGAGTTCACACACCTCAATTCCGTGACTTCACACACCTCAATTCTGTGACTTCACACACCTCCATTCTATGATTTCACACACTTCCATTCTATGAATTCACACTCCTCCATTCTATGACTTCACACACCTCATTTCTGAGTTGACACACCTCCATTCTCTGATTTCACACACCTCCAATTTGACTTCACACACCCCCATTCTATGACTTCACACACCCCCATTGTGACTTCACACACTCCATTTTATTAGTTCACACACCTCCATTCTGACTTCACACACCTCCATTCTATGGCTTCACACAGCTGCATTCTGACTTCAGACACCTTCATTCTGTGACTTCACACACCTCCATTCTGTGACTTCACACACCTCCATTTTGACTTCACACACTTCCATTCTTTGACTTAACACACCTGCATTCTGTGACTTCATACACCACCATTGTTTGACTTCACACACCTATATTCTTGGACTTCACACACCTCCATTCCATGACTTCACAATCTCCATTTTATGAGTTCACACACCTCCATTTTGACTTTACACACCTCCATTCTATGACTTCACACACCTTCATTCTACTTCAGAAAAATCCATTCTATGACTTCACACACCTCCATTCTATGACTTCACAAACCTCCATTCTGTGACTTCACACACCTCCACTCTGAGTTCACACACCTCAATTCCGTGACTTCACACACCTCAATTCTCACTTCACACACCTCCATTCTATGACTTCACACAATTCCATTCTATGACTTCACACACCTCCATTCTTTGACTTCACACACCTCCATTGTGAGTTCACACACCTCCATTCTGTGACTTCACACACCTCCATTCTGAGTTCACACACCTCCATTCTGTGACTTCATGCACCTCCATTCTATGATTTCTCACACCTCCATTCTATTAATTCACACAACTCCATTCTGTGACTTCACACAACTCCATTCTATGACTTCCCACACCTCCATTCTGTTACTTCACACACCTCCATTCTGAGTTCACAAACCTCCATTCTGTGACTTAACGCACCTTCTTTCTGTGACTTCACACACCTCCATTCTTTGAGTTCACACACCTCCATTCTATGACTTCACACACCTCCAGTCTTTGACTTCACACCCCTCCATTCTTTGACTTCACACACCTCCATTCTATAACTTCACACACCTCCATTGTGACTTCCCACACCTCCAATCTGAGTTCACACACCTTCGTTCTGACTTCACACACTTCAATTCTATGAGTTCACACACCCCCATTCTGTGACTTCACACACCTTCAATCTGTGACTTGACACTCCTCCATTCTATTACTTCACACACCTCCATTCTATGACTTCACAAACCTCCAATATATGACTTCACACACCTCCATTCTGTGACTTCACACACCTCTATTCTATGACTTCACACACCTCCATTCTGTGACTTCACACACCTACATGGTGACTTCACAGACCTCCATTCTATGAGTTCACACAAATGCATTGTGAATTCACACACCTCCATTCTATGACTCCACACACCTCCATTCTGACTTCACACACCTCCATTCTGACTTCACACACCTCACTTCTGTGACTTCACACACCTCCATTCTATGATTTCACACGCCTCCATTCTATGACTTCACACACCTACATTCTATGCCTTCACACACCTCCTTTTGAGTTGACACACCTCCATTCTATGACTTCACACACCTCCAATCTGACTTCACACACCTCCATTCTATGACTTCACACGCCTCCATTCTGTGACTTCAGAAACCTCCATTCTATGACTTCACACAACTCCTTTGTGAATTAACACACCATCATTCTATGAGTTCACACACTGCCATTCTGACTTCACTCACCTCCATTCTATGACTTCACACAGCTCCATTCTGACTTCACACAACTCCATTCTATGACTTCGCACACATCTATTCTGACTTCACACAACTCCATTCTGTGACTTCACACACCTCCATTCTATGAATTCACACACCTCCATTCTATGACTTCACACACCCCCATTGTGTGACTTCACACAACTCCATTCTATGACTTCACACATCTCCATTCTGTGACTTCACACACCTCCATTCTGAGTTCACAAACCTCCATTCTGTGACGTACCGCACCTTCATTCTGTGACTTCACACACCTCCATTCTATGACTTCACACACCTCCATTCTATGAGTTCACACACCTCCAGTCTTTGACTTCACACCCCTCCATTCTGTGACTTCATGCACCTCCATTCTATCATTTCTCACACCTCCATTCTATTAATTCACACAACTCCATTCTGTGACTTCACACAACTCCATTCTATGACTTCCCACACCTCCATTCTGTTACTTCACACACCTCCATTCTGAGTTCACAAACCTCCATTCTGTGACTTAACGCACCTTCTTTCTGTGACTTCACACACCTCCATTCTTTGAGTTCACACACCTCCATTCTATGACTTCACACACCTCCAGTCTTTGACTTCACACCCCTCCATTCTTTGACTTCTCACACCTCCATTCTATAACTTCACACACCTCCATTGTGACTTCCCACACCTCCAATCTGAGTTCACACACCTTCGTTCTGACTTCACACACTTCAATTCTATGAGTTCACACACCCCCATTCTGTGACTTCACACACCTTCAATCTGTGACTTGACACTCCTCCATTCTATTACTTCACACACCTCCATTCTATGACTTCACAAACCTCCAATATATGACTTCACACACCTCCATTCTGTGACTTCACACACCTCTATTCTATGACTTCACACACCTCCATTCTGTGACTTCACACACCTACATGGTGACTTCACAGACCTCCATTCTATGAGTTCACACAAATGCATTGTGAATTCACACACCTCCATTCTATGACTCCACACACCTCCATTCTGACTTCACACACCTCCATTCTGACTTCACACACCTCACTTCTGTGACTTCACACACCTCCATTCTATGATTTCACACGCCTCCATTCTATGACTTCACACACCTACATTCTATGCCTTCACACACCTCCTTTTGAGTTGACACACCTCCATTCTATGACTTCACACACCTCCAATCTGACTTCACACACCTCCATTCTATGACTTCGCACGCCTCCATTCTGTGACTTCAGAAACCTCCATTCTATGACTTCACACAACTCCTTTGTGAATTAACACACCATCATTCTATGAGTTCACACACTGCCATTCTGACTTCACTCACCTCCATTCTATGACTTCACACAGCTCCATTCTGACTTCACACAACTCCATTCTATGACTTCGCACACATCTATTCTGACTTCACACAACTCCATTCTGTGACTTCACACACCTCCATTCTATGAATTCACACACCTCCATTCTATGACTTCACACACCCCCATTGTGTGACTTCACACAACTCCATTCTATGACTTCACACATCTCCATTCTGTGACTTCACACACCTCCATTCTGAGTTCACAAACCTCCATTCTGTGACGTAACGCACCTTCATTCTGTGACTTCACACACCTCCATTCTATGACTTCACACACCTCCATTCTATGAGTTCACACACCTCCAGTCTTTGACTTCACACCCCTCCATTCTGTGACTTCATGCACCTCCATTCTATCATTTCTCACACCTCCATTCTATTAATTCACACAACTCCATTCTGTGACTTCACACAACTCCATTCTATGACTTCCCACACCTCCATTCTGTTACTTCACACACCTCCATTCTGAGTTCACAAACCTCCATTCTGTGACTTAACGCACCTTCTTTCTGTGACTTCACACACCTCCATTCTTTGAGTTCACACACCTCCATTCTATGACTTCACACACCTCCAGTCTTTGACTTCACACCCCTCCATTCTTTGACTTCACACACCTCCATTCTATAACTTCACACACCTCCATTGTGACTTCCCACACCTCCAATCTGAGTTCACACACCTTCGTTCTGACTTCACACACTTCAATTCTATGAGTTCACACACCCCCATTCTGTGACTTCACACACCTTCAATCTGTGACTTGACACTCCTCCATTCTATTACTTCACACACCTCCATTCTATGACTTCACAAACCTCCAATATATGACTTCACACACCTCCATTCTGTGACTTCACACACCTCTATTCTATGACTTCGCACACCTCCATTCTGTGACTTCACACACCTACATTGTGACTTCACAGACCTCCATTCTATGAGTTCACACAAATGCATTGTGAATTCACACACCTCCATTCTATGACTCCACACACCTCCATTCTGACTTCACACACCTCCATTCTGACTTCACACACCTCACTTCTGTGACTTAACACACCTCCATTCTATGATTTCACACGCCTCCATTCTATGACTTCACACACCTACATTCTATGCCTTCACACACCTCATTTTGAGTTGACACACCTCCATTCTATGACTTCACACACCTCCAATCTGACTTCACACACCTCCATTCTATGACTTCGCACGCCTCCATTCTGTGACTTCAGAAACCTCCATTCTATGACTTCACACAACTCCATTGTGAATTCACACACCATCATTCTATGAGTTCACACACTGCCATTCTGACTTCACTCACCTCCATTCTATGACTTCACACAGCTCCATTCTGACTTCACACAACTCCATTCTATGACTTCGCACACATCTATTCTGACTTCACACACCTCCATTCTGTGACTTCACACACCTCCATTCTATGACTTCACACACCTCCATTCTATGACTTCACACACCCCCATTGTGTGACATCACACAACTCCATTCTATGACTTCACACATCTCCATTCTGTGACTTCACACACCTCCATTCTGAGTTCACAAACCTCCATTCTGTGACGTAACGCACCTTCATTCTGTGACTTCACACACCTCCATTCTATGACTTCACACACCTCCATTCTATGAGTTCACACACCTCCCGTCTTTGACTTCACACCCCTCCATTCTGTGACTTCACACACCTCCATTCTATAACTTCACACACCTCCATTGTGACTTCCCACACCTCCAATCTGAGTTCACACACCTTCGTTCTGACTTCACACACTTCCATTCTATGACTTCACACACCTCCATTCTGTGACTTCACACACCTCCTTTCTGAGTTCACACACCCCCATTCTGTGACTTCATACACCTTCAATCTGTGACTTGACACACCTCCATTCCATCACTTCACACACCTCCAATCTATGACTTCACAAACCTCCAATATATGACTTCACACACCTCCATTCTGTGACTTTACACACCTCTATTCTATGACTTCACACCCCTCCATTCTGTGACTTCACACACCTACATTGTGACTTCAGAGACCTCCATTCTATGACTTCACACACCTCCATTCTGTGACTTCAGAAACCTCCATTCTATGACTTCACACACCTCCATTGTGAATTCACACACCATCATTCTATGAGTTCACACACCGCCATTCTGACTTCACTCACCTCCATTCTATGACTTCACACAGCTCCATTCTATGACTTCGCACACATCTATTCTGACTTCACACACCTCCATTCTGTGACTTCACACACCTCCATTCTATGACTTCACACACCTCCATTCTATGACTTCACACACCCCCATTGTGTGACTTCACACAACTCCTTTCTATGACTTCACACATCTCCATTCTGTGACTTCACACACCTCCATTCTGAGTTCACACACCTCCATTTTGTGATTTCACACACCTCCATTCTCTGACTTCAAACACCTCCATTCTATGACTTCACACACCTAAATCTATGACTTCACACACCTCCATTCTATGACTTCACACACCTCCATTCTGTGACTTCACACACCTCCATTCTATGACTTCACACACCTCCATTCTGTGACTTCACACACCTCCATTCTATGACCTCACACACCTCCATTCTGTGACTTCACCCACCTCCATCCTGACTTCACACACCTCCATTCTGACCTGAAAACCTCAATTCTTTGACTTCACACACCTCCATTCTATGATTTCACACACTTCCATTCTATGAATTCACACATCTCCATTCTATGACTTCACACACCTCATTTCTGAGTTGACACACCTCCATTCTCTGATTTCACACACCTCCAATTTGACTTCACACAACCCCATTCTATGACTTCACCCACCCCCATTGTGACTTCACACACTCCATTCTATGAGTTCACACACCTCCATTCTGACTTCACACACCTCCATTCTATGGCTTCACACATCTGCATTCTGACTTCAGACACCTTCATTCTGTGACTTCACACACCTCCATTCTGTGACTTCACACACCTCCATTTTGACTTCACACACTTCCATTCTTTGACTTAACACACCTGCATTCTGTGACATCACACACCACCATTGTTTGACTTCACACACCTATATTCTTGGACTTCACACACCTCCATTCCATGACTTCACACATCTCCATTTTATGAGTTCACACACCTCCATTTTGACTTCACACACCTCCATTCTATGACTTCACACACCTTCATTCTACTTCAGAAACATCCATTCTATGACTTCACACACATCCATTCTATGACTTCACAAACCTCCATTCTGTGACATCACACACCTCCATTCTGAGTTCACAGACCTCAATTCCGTGACTTCACACACCTCAATTCTCACTTCACACACCTCCATTCTATGACTTCACACAATTCCATTCTACGACTTCACACACCTCCATTCTTTGACTTCACACATCTCCATTGTGAGTTCACACACCTCCATTCTGTGACTGCACACACCTCCATTCTGAGTTCACACACCTCCATTCTGTGACTTCACGCACCTCCATTCTATGATTTCTCACACCTCCATTCTATTAATTCACACACCTCTATTCTGTGACTTCACACAACTCCATTCTATGACTTCCCACACCTCCATTCTGTGACTTCACACACCTCCATTCTATGACTTCACACACCTCCATTCTGTGACTTCACACACCTCCATTCTATGACCTCACACACGTCCATTCTATGACTTCGCACACCAGCATTGTGACTTCACACACCTCCATTCTATGATTTCACACACCTCCATTCTGACTTCACACACCTCCATTCTATGACTTCAGACAACTCCATTCTGACTTCACACACCTCCATTCTATGACTTCACACAACTCCATCTGACTTCACACACCTCCATTCCATGACTTCACACACCTCAATTCGATGAATTCACACACCTCTATTCTATGATTTCACACACCTCCATTCTGACTTCACACACCTCCATTCTATGACTTCACACACCTCCATTCTGACTTCACACACCTCCATTCTATGACTTCACACAACTCCATCTGACTTCACACACCTCCATTCCATGACTTCACACACCTCCATTCGATGAATTCACACACCTCCATTCTTTGACTGCATGTACCTCCATTCTATGAGTTCACACACCTCCATTCTGTGACTTCACACACCTTTATTGTTTGACTTCACACACCTCCATTCTTTGACTACACACACCTCCATTCCATGACTTCACACACCTCCATTCTATGAGTTCACACACCTCCATTCTATGATTCACACACCTCCATTTTGACTTCACACACATCCATTCTTTGACTTCATACACCTTCGTTCTCACTTCAGAAACATCCATTCTATGACTTCACGCACCTCCATTCTATGACTTCACAAACTTCCGTTCTGTGACCACACACCTCCTTTCTGAGTTCCCACACCTCCATTCTGTGACTTCACCCACCTCCATCCTGACTTCACACACCTCCATTCTGACTTCACAAACCTCAATTCTTTGACTTCACACACCTCCATTCTATGATTTCACACTCTTCATTCTACTACTTCACACACCTCATTTCTGAGTTGACACACCTCCATTCTGTGATTTCACACACCTCCAATTTGACTTCACACACCCCCATTCTATGACTTCACACACCCCCATTGTGACTTCACACACTCCATTCTATGAGTTCACACTCCTCCATTCTGACTTCACACACCTCCATTCTATGGTTTCACACAGCTGCATTCTGACTTCAGACACTTCCATTTGTGACTTCACACACCACAATTTTGACTTCAAACACCTTCATTCTGTGACTTCACACACCTCCATTCTGTGACTTCACACACCTCCATTTTGACTTCACACACTGCCATTCCTTGACTTAACACACCTGCATTCTGTGACTTCACACCCCACCAAAGTTTGACTTCACAACCTATGTTCTTGGACTTCACACACCTCCATTCCATGACTTCACAATCTCCATTTTATGAGTTCACACACCTCCATTTTGACTTCACACACCTCCATTCTATGACTTCACACACCTTCATTCTACTTCAGAAACATCCATTCTATAACTTCACACACCTCCATTCTATGACTTCACAAACCTCCATTCTGTGACTTCACACACCTCCATTCTGATTTCACACACCTCAATTCCGTGACTTCACACCCCACAATTCTCCCTTCACACACCTCCATTCTATGACTTCACACAATTCCATTCTGTGACTTCACACACCACAATTCTCTGATTTCACACACCTCCATTGTGAGTTCACACACCTCCATTCTGTGACTTCACACACCTCCATTCTGTGACTTCACACACCTCCATTCTGTGACTTCACACACCTCCATTCTATGATTTCTCACACCTCCATTCTATTAATTCACACAACTCCATTCTGTGACCTCACACAACTCCATTCTATGACTTCCCACACCTCCATTCTGTGACTTCACACACCTCCAGTCTGAGTTCACAAACCTCCATTCTGTGACTTAACGCAACTTCATTCTGTTACTTCACACACCTCCATTCTATGACTTCACTCACCTCCATTCTATTAGTTCACACACCCCCATTCTATGACTTCACACACCTCCAGTCTTTGACTTCACACCCCTCCATTCTGTGACTTCACACACCTCCATTCTATAACTTCACACACCTCCATTGTGACTTCCCACACCTCCAATCTGAGTTCACACACCTCCGTTCTGACTTCACACACCTCCATTCTGTGACTTCACACACCTCCATTCTGTGACTTCACACACCTGAATTCTGTGACTTCACATGCCTCCATTATGACTTCCCACACCTCCATTCTATTACTTCACACACCTCCATTCTATGACTTCACACACCTAGATTCTGTGACTTCACACACCTCCATTCTGAGTTCACACACCTCCATTCTGTGACTTCACACACCTCCATTCTGACTTCACACAGCTCCATAAAATGACTTCACACACCTCCATTCTGTGACTGCGCACACCTCAATTCTGACTTCACACAGCTCCATTCTCTGACTTCCCAAACATCCATTCTATGATTTCACACACCTCCATTCAATGACTTCACACACCTCCATTCTGTGACTTCACACACCTCCATTCTGAGTTCCAAAACCTCCGTTCTGTGACTTAACACACCTCCATTCTGTGACTTCACACACCTCCACTCTGTGCGTTCTCACACCTCCATTCTATGATTTAACACACCTTCATTCTTACTTAACAAACATCCATTCTATGGCTTCACACACCTCCATTCTATGACTTCACACACCTCCATTCTATGACTTCACACCCCTCCATTCTGTGACTTCACACACCTCCATTCTATAACTTCACACACCTCCATTGTGACTTCCCACACCTCCAATCTGAGTTCACACACCTCCGTTCTGACTTCACACACCTCCATTCTGTGACTTCACACACCTCCATTCTGTGACTTCACACACCTGAATTCTGTGACTTCACACGCCTCCATTATGACTTCCCACACCTCCATTCTATGACTTCACACACCTCCATTCTATGACTTCACACACCTAGATTCTGTGACTTCACACACCTCCATTCTGAGTTCACACACCTCCATTCTGTGACTTCACACACCTCCATTCTGACTTCACACAGCTCCATAAAATGACTTCACACACCTCCATTCTGTGACTGCGCACACCTCAATTCTGACTTCACACAGCTCCATTCTCTGACTTCCCAAACATCCATTCTATGATTTCACACACCTCCATTCAATGACTTCACACACCTCCATTCTGTGACTTCACACACCTCCATTCTGAGTTCCAAAACCTCCGTTCTGTGACTTAACACACCTCCATTCTGTGACTTCACACACCTCCATTCTGTGCGTTCTCACACCTCCATTCTATGATTTAACACACCTTCATTCTTACTTAACAAACATCCATTCTATGGCTTCACACACCTCCATTCTATGACTTCACACACCTCCATTCTATGACTTCACACACCTCCATTCTGTGACTTCACACACCTCAATTCTGTGACTTCACACACCTCCATTATGACTTCACACACATCCATTCTATGACTTCACACACCTCCATTCTATGACTTCACACACCTCCATTCTGTGACTTCACACACCTCCATTCTGAGTTCACACACCTCCATTCTGTGACTTCACACACCTCCAATCTGACTTCACACAGCTCCATTCTATGATTCACACACCTCCATTCTGTGACTTCACACACCTCCATACTATGACTTCACACACCTCCATTGTGACTTCACACACCTCCATTCTATGACTTCACACAACTCCATTCTCACTTCACACACCTCCATTCTTTGACTTCACACACCTCCCTTATATGACTTTACATGCCTCCATTCTGTGACTTCACACACCTCCATTCTATGACTTCA
Organism: Megascapheus bottae; assembly: GCA_024803745.1. Classification (NCBI taxonomy): domain Eukaryota; kingdom Metazoa; phylum Chordata; class Mammalia; order Rodentia; family Geomyidae; genus Megascapheus; species Megascapheus bottae. The sequence goes on from JANJXV010000888.1 coordinate 175,095, forward strand.
CACACCTCCATTCTGTGATTTCACACACCTACATTGTGACTTCACAGACCTCCATTCTATGAGTACACACAAATGCATTGTGAATTCACACACCTACATTCTGACTTCACACACCTCCATTCTGACTTCACACACCTCAATTCTGTGACTTAACACAACTCCATTCTATGATTTCACACACCTCCATTTTATGACTGCACACAGCTCCATTCTATGACTTCACACACCTCCTTTCTGAGTTGACACACCTCCATTCTATGACTTCACACACCTCCAATCTGACTTCACACACCTCCATTTTATGACTTCACACACTTCCATTCTGTGACTTCAAAAACCTCCATTCTATGACTTCACACACCTCCATTGTGACTTCACACACCATCATTCTATGAGTTCACACACCGCAATTCTGACTTCACTCACCTCCATTCTATGACTTCACACAGCTCCATTCTGACTACACACAGCTCCATTCTATGACTTCGCACACATCTATTCTGACTTCACACACCTCCATTCTGTGACTTCAGACACCTCCATTCTGATTTCACACACCTCCATTCTCTGACGTCAAACACTTCCATTCTGTGACTTCACACACCTCCATTCTATGACTTCACACACCTCCATTCTATGACTTCACACACCCCCATTGTGTGACTTCACACACCTCCATTCTATGACTTCACACACCTCCATTCTGTGACTTCACACACCTCCATTCTGAGTTCACACACCTCCATTTTGTAATTTCACACACCTCCATTCTGTGACTTCACACACCTCCATTCTATGACTTCACACACCTAAATTCTATGACTTCAGAAACCTCCATTCTATGACTTCACACACCTCCATTCTGTGACTTCACACACCTCCATTCTATGACTTCACACACCTCCATTCTGTGACTTCACACACCTGCATTCTATGACCTCACACACCTCCATTCTATGACTTCGCACACCTGCATTGTGACTTCACACACCTCCATTCTATGACTTCACACACCTCCATTCTGACTTCACACACCTCCATTCTATGACTTCACACCCCTCCATTCTGACTTCACACACCTGCATTCTATGACTTCACACAACTCCATCTGACTTCACACACCTCCATTCTGACTTAACAAACCTCAATTCTTTGACTTCACACACCTCCATTCTATGATTTCACACACTTCCGTTCTATGAATTCACACACCTCCATTCTATGACTTCACACACCCCCATTGTGACTTCACACACTCCATTCCATGAATTCACACACCTCCATTGGATGAATTCACACACCTGCATTCTTTGTCTTCATGCACCTCCATTCTATGAGTTCACACACCTCCATTCTGTGACTTCACACACCTTTATTGTTTGACTTCACACACCTCCATTCTTTGACTTCACACACCTACGTTCCATGACTTCACACACCTCCATTCTATGAGTTCACACACCTCCATTATATGAGTTCACACACCTCCATTTTGACTTCACACACCTCCATTCTGGGACTTCACAAACCTCCGTTCTGTGACCACACACCTCCATTCTGAGTTCCCACACCTCCATTCTGTGACTTCACCCACCTCTATCCTGACTTCACACACCTCCATTCTGACTTCACAAACCTCAATTCTTTGACTTCACACACCTCCATTCTATGATTTCACACACTTCCATTCTATGAATTCACACACCTCCATTCTATGACTTCACACACCTCATTTCTGAGTTGACACACATCCATTCTGTGATTTCACACACCTCCAATTTGACTTCATACACCACCATTCTATAACTTCACACACCCCCATTGTGACTTCACACACTCAATTCTATGAGTTCACACACCTCCATTCTGACTTCACACACCTCCATTCTATGGCTTCACACAGCTGCATTCTGACTTCAGACACCTTCATTCTGTGACTTCACACACCTCCATTCTGTGACTTCACACAGCTCCATTTTGACTTCACACACTTCCATTCTTTGACTTAACAAACCTGCATTCTGTGACTTCACACACCACCATTGTTTGACTTCACACACATATATTCTTGGACTTCACACACCTCCATTCCATGACTTCACATATCTCCATTTTATGAGTTCACACACCTCCTTTTTCACTTCACACACCTCCATTCTATGACTTCACACACCTCCATTCTGTGACTTCACACACCTCCTTTCTGAGTTCACACACCTCAATTCCGTGACTTCACACACCTCAATTCTCACTTCACACACCTCCATTCTATGACTTCACACAATTCCATTCTATGACTTCACACACCTCCATTCTTTGACTTCACACACCTCCATTGTGAGTTCACACACCTCTATTCTATGACATCACACACCTCCACTCTGTGACTTCACACACCTCCATTCTGTGACGTCACGCACCTCTATTCTATGATTTCTCACACCTCCATTCTATTAATTCACACACCTCCATTCTGTGACTTCACACAACTCCATTCTATGACTTCCCACACCTCCATTCTGTGACTTCACACATCTCCATTCTGAGTTCACAAACCTCCATTCTGTGACGTAACGCACCTTCATTCTTTGACTTCACACACCTCCATTGTATGACTTCACACACCTCCATTCTATGAGTTCACACACCTCCAGTCTTTGACTTCACACCCCTCCATTCTGTGACTTCACACACCTCCATTCTATAACTTCACACACCTCCATTGTGACTTCCCACACCTCCCATCTGAGTTCACACACCTCCGTTCTGACTTCACACACTTCCATTCTATGACTTCACACACCTCCGTTCTGTGACTTCACACACCTCAATTCTGTGACTTCACACGCCTCCATTCTGAGTTCACACACCTCCACTCTGTGACTTAACACACCTCCATTCTGTGACTTCACACACCTCCATTCTGAGTTCACACACCTCCATTCTGTGACTTCACACACCTCCATTCTGACTTCACACAGCTCCATTCTATGACTTCACACAACTCCATTCTGTGCCTTCACACACCTCCATTCTATGACTTAACACACCTTCATTCTTACTTAACAAACATCCATTCTATGACTTCACACACCTCCATTCTATGACTTCACACACCTCCACTCTATGACTTCACACACCTCCATTAAATGACTTCACACACCTCCATTCTGTGACTTCACACACCTCAATTCTGTGACTTCACACACCTCCATTATGACTTCACACACATCCATTCTATGACTTCACACACCTCCATTCTATGACTTCACACACCTCCATTCTGTGATTTCACACACCTCCATTCTGAGTTCACACACCTCCATCTGTGACTTCACACACCTCCAATCTGACTTCACACAGCTCCATTTTATGACTTCACACACTTCTATTCTGTGACTTCAAAAACCTCCATTCTATGACTTCACACACCTCCATTGTGACTTCACACACCATCATTCTATGAGTTCACACACCGCAATTCTGACTTCACTCACCTCCATTCTATGACTTCACACAGCTCCATTCTGACTACACACAGCTCCATTCTATGACGTCGCACACATCTATTCTGACTTCACACACCTCCATTCTGTGACTTCACACACCTCCATTCTGATTTCACACACCTCCATTCTCTGACGTCAAACAGTTCCATTCTGTGACTTCACACACCTCCATTCTATGACTTCACACACCTCCATTCTATGACTTCACACAACCCCATTGTGTGACTTCACACACCTCCATTCTATGACTTCACACACCTCCATTCTGTGACTTCACACACCTCCATTCTGAGTTCACACACCTCCATTTTGTAATTTCACACACCTCCATTCTGTGACTTCACACACCTCCATTCTATGACTTCACACACCTAAATTCTTGACTTCACAAACCTCCATTCTATGACTTCACACACCTCCATTCTGTGACTTCACACACCTCCATTCTATGACTTCACACACCTCCATTCTGTGACTTCACACACCTGCATTCTATGACCTCACACACCTCCATTCTATGACTTCGCACACCTGCATTGTGACTTCACACACCTCCATTCTATGAGTTAACACACCTCCATTCTGACTTCACACACCTCCATTCTATGACTTCACACCCCTCCATTCTGACTTCACACACCTCCATTCTATGACTTCACACAACTCCGTCTGACTTCACACACCTCCATTCTGACTTCACAAACCTCAATTCTTTGACTTCACGCACCTCTATTCTATGATTTCTCACACCTCCATTCTATGAATTCACACACCTCCATTCTATGACTTCACACAACCCCATTGTGACTTCACACACTCCATTCCATGAATTCACACACCTCCATTGGATGAATTCACACACCTCCATTCTTTGTCTTCATGCACCTCCATTCTATGAGTTCACACACCTCCATTCTGTGACTTCACACACCTTTATTGTTTGACTTCACACACCTCCATTCTTTGACTTCACACACCTACGTTCCATGACTTCACACACCTCCATTCTATGAGTTCACACACCTCCATTATATGAGTTCACACACCTCCATTTTGACTTCACACACCTCCATTCTTTGACTTCATACACCTTCATTCTCACTTCAGAAACATCCATTCTATGACTTCACGCACCTCCATTCTATGACTTCACAAACCTCCGTTCTGTGACCACACACCTTCATTCTGAGTTCCCACACCTCCATTCTGTGACTTGACCCACGTCTATCCTGACTTCACACACCTCCATTCTGAGTTCACAAACCTCAATTCTTTGACTTCACACACCTCCATTCTATGATTTCACACACTTCCATTCTATGAATTCACACACCTCCATTCTGTGACTTCACACACCTCCATTCTGAGTTCACACACCTCCATTTTGTAATTTCACACACCTCCATTCTGTGACTTCACACACCTCCATTCTATGACTTCACACACCTAAATTCTTGACTTCACAAACCTCCATTCTATGACTTCACACACCTCCATTCTGTGACTTCACACACCTCCATTCTATGACTTCACACACCTCCATTCTGTGACTTCACACACCTGCATTCTATGACCTCACACACCTCCATTCTATGACTTCGCACACCTGCATTGTGACTTCACACACCTCCATTCTATGACTTCGCACACCTCCATTCTGACTTCACACACCTCCATTCTATGACTTCACACCCCTCCATTCTGACTTCACACACCTCCATTCTATGACTTCACACAACTCCATCTGACTTCACACACCTCCATTCTGACTTCACAAACCTCAATTCTTTGACTTCACACACCTCCATTCTATGATTTCACACACTTCCATTCTATGAATTCACACACCTCCATTCTATGACTTCACACAACCCCATTGTGACTTCACACACTCCATTCCATGAATTCACACACCTCCATTGGATGAATTCACACACCTCCATTCTTTGTCTTCATGCACCTCCATTCTATGAGTTCACACACCTCCATTCTGTGACTTCACACACCTTTATTGTTTGACTTCACACACCTCCATTCTTTGACTTCACACACCTACGTTCCATGACTTCACACACCTCCATTCTATGAGTTCACACACCTCCATTATATGAGTTCACACACCTCCATTTTGACTTCACACACCTCCATTCTTTGACTTCATACACCTTCATTCTCACTTCAGAAACATCCATTCTATGACTTCACGCACCTCCATTCTATGACTTCACAAACCTCCGTTCTGTGACCACACACCTTCATTCTGAGTTCCCACACCTCCATTCTGTGACTTGACCCACCTCTATCCTGACTTCACACACCTCCATTCTGAGTTCACAAACCTCAATTCTTTGACTTCACACACCTCCATTCTATGATTTCACACACTTCCATTCTATGAATTCACACACCTCCATTCTATGACTTCACACACCTCATTTCTGAGTTGACACACATCCATTCTGTGATTTCACACACCTCCAATTTGACTTCACACACCCTAATTCTATAACTTCACACAACCCCGTTGTGACTTCACACACTCCATTCTATGAGTTCACACACCTCCATTCTGACTTCACACACCTCCATTCTATGGCTTCACACAGCTGCATTCTGACTTCAGACACCTTCATTCTGTGACTTCACACACCTCCATTCTGTGACTTCACACAGCTCCATTTTGACTCCACATACTTCCATTCTTTGACTTAACAAACCTGCATTCTGTGACTTCACACACCACCATTGTTTGACTTCACACACATATATTCTTGGACTTCACACACCTCCATTCCATGATTTCACACATCTCCATTTTATGAGTTCACACACCTCCATTTTGACTTCACACACCTCCATTCTATGACTTCACACACCTCCATTCTGTGACTTCACACACCTCCAGTCTGAGTTCACAAACCTCCATTCTGTGACTTCACACACCTCAATTCTCACTTCACACACCTCCATTCTATGACTTCACACAATTCCATTCTATGACTTCACACACCTCCATTCTTTGACTTCACACACCTCCATTGTGAGTTCACACACCTCTATTCTGTGACTTCACACACCTCCACTCTGTGACTACACACACCTCCATTCTGTGACTTCACGCACCTCTATTCTATGATTTCTCACACCTCCATTCTATTAATTCACACACCTCCATTCTGTGACTTCACACAACTCCATTCTATGACTTCCCACACCCCCATTCTGTGACTTCACACACCTCCATTCTGAGTTCACAAACCTCCATTCTGTGACGTAACGCACCTTCATTCTGTGACTTCACACACCTCCATTCTATGAGTTCACACACCTCCATTCTATGAGTTCACACACCTCCAGTCTTTGACTTCACACCCCTCCATTCTGTGACTTCACACACCTCCATTCTATAACTTCACACACCTCCATTGTGACTTCCCACACCTCCCGTCTGAGTTCACACACCTCCGTTCTGACTTCACACACTTCCATTCTATGACTTCAAACACCTTCGTTCTGTGACTTCACACACCTCAATTCTGTGACTTCACACGCCTCCATCTGAGTTCACACACCTCCACTCCGTGAATTAACACACCTCCATTCTGTGACTTCACACACCTCCATTCTGAGTTCACACACCTCCATTCTGTGACTTCACACACCTCCATTATGACTTCACAAAGCTCCATTCTATGACTTCACACAACTCCATTCTGTGCCTTCACACACCTCCATGTTATGACTTAACACACCTTCATTCTTACTTAACAAACATCCATTCTATGACTTCACACACCTCCATTCTATGACTTCACACACCTCCACTCTGTGACTTCACACACCTCCATTAAATGACTTCACACACCTCCATTCTGTGACTTCACACACCTCAATTCTGTGACTTCACACACCTCCATTATGACTTCACACACATCCATTCTATACTTCACACACCTCCATTCTATGACTTCAAACACCTCCATTCTGTGATTTCACACACCTCAATTCTGAGTTCACACACCTCCATCTGTGACTTCACACACCTCCAATCTGACTTCACACAGCTCCATTCTATGACCTCACATACCTCCATTCTGTGACTTCACACACCTCCATTCTACGACTTCACACACCTCCTTTGTGACTTCACACAGCTCCATTCTATGACTTCACAGACCTCCATTCTGACTTCACACACCTCCATTCTATGACTTCACACAACTCCATTCTGACTTCACACACATTGATTCTGTGACTTCACACACCTCCATTATATGACTTCACACACCTCCATTCTGTGACTTCAGACACCTCCATTCTATGACTTCACACACCTCCATTCTGTGACTTCACACATCTACATTGTGACTTCACAGACCTCCATTCTATGTGTTCACACAAATGCATTCGGAATTTACACACCTCCACTCTATGACTTCACACACCTCCATTCTATGACTTCACACACCTCCTTTCTGAGTTCACACACCTCAATTCCGTGACTTCACACACCTCAATTCTCACTTCACACACCTCCATTCTATGACTTCACACAATTCCATTATATGACTTCACACACCTCGATTCTTTGACTTCACACACCTCCATTGTGAGTTCACACACCTCTATTCTATGACATCACACACCTCCACTCTGGTACTTCACACACCTCCATTCTTTGACTTCACGCACCTCTATTCTATGATTTCTCACACCTCCATTCTATTAATTCACACACCTCCATTCTGTGACTTCACACAACTCCATTCTATGACTTCCCACACCTCCATTCTGTGACTTCACACACCTCCATTCTGAGTTCACAAACCTACATTCTGTGACGTAACGCACCTTCATTCTGTGACTTCACACACCTCCATTCTATGACTTCACACACCTCCATTCTATGAGTTCATACACCTCCAGTCTTTGACTTCATACCCCTCCATTCTGTGACTTCACACACCTCCATTCTATAACTTCACACACCTCCATTGTGACTTCCCACACCTCCCATCTGAGTTCACACACCTCCGTTCTGACTTCACACACTTCCATTCTATGACTTCACACACCTCCGTTCTGTGACTTCACACACCTCAATTCTGTGATTTCACACGCCTCAATTCTGAGTTCACACACCTCCACTCTGTGACTTAACACACCTCCATTCTGTGACTTCACACACCTCCATTCTGAGTTCACACACCTCCATTCTGTGACTTCACACACCTCCATTCTGACTTCACACAGCTCCATTCTATGACTTGACACACCTCCATTCTGTGCCTTCACACACCTCCATTCTATGACTTAACACACCTTCATTCTTACTTAACAAACATCCATTCTATGACTTCACACACCTCCATTCTATGACTTCACACACCTCCACTCTATGACTTCACACACCTCCATTAAATGACTTCACACACCTCCATTCTGTGACTTCACACACCTCAATTCTGTGAATTCACACACCTCCATTATGACTTCACACACATCCATTCTATGACTTCACACACCTCCATTCTATGACTTCACACACCTCCATTCTGTGTTCACACACCTCCATCTGTGACTTCACACATCTACATTGTGACTTCACAGACCTCCATTCTATGAGTTCACACAAATGCATTCTGAATTCACACACCTCCATTCTATGACTTCACACACCTCCATTCTATGACTTCACACACCTCCTTTCTGAGTTGACACACCTCCATTCTATGACTTCACACACCTCCAATCTGACATCACACACCTCCATTCTATGACTTCACACACTTCCATTCTGTGACTTCAAAAACCTCCATTCTATGACTTCACACACCTCCATTGTGACTTCACACAACATCATTCTATGTTCACACACCGCAATTCTGACTTCACTCACCTCCATTCTATGACTTCACACAGCTCCATTCTGACTTCACACAGCTCCATTCTATGACTTCGCACACATCTATTCTGACTTCACACAACTCCATTCTGTGACTTCACACACCTCCATTCTGATTTCACACACCTCCATTCTCTGACGTCAAACACCTCCATTCTGTGACTTCACACACCTCAATTCAATGACTTCACACACCTCCATTCTATGACTTCACAGACCTCCATTCTGTTACCTCACACACCTCCATTCTGAGTTCACACGCCCCCATTTTGTGATTTCACACACCTCCATTCTGTGACTTCACACACCTCCATTCTATGACTGCACACACCTCCATTCTGTGACTTCACACACCTCCATTCTATGACTTCACACACCTCCATTCTGTGACTTCACACACCTCCATTCTATGACCTCACACAACTCCATTCTATGACTTCACAGACCTGCATTGTGACTTCACACACCTCCATTCTATGAGTTCACACACCTCCATTCTGACTTCACACACCTCCATTCTATGACTTCACACCCCTCCATTCTGACTTCACACACCTCCATTCTATGACTTCACACAACTCCATCTGACTTCACACACCTCCATTCCCTGACTTCACACACCTCCATTCGATGAGTTCACACACCTCCATTCTGACGTCACACACCTCCATTCTATGGCTTCACACAGCTGCATTCTGACTTCAGACACCTTCATTCTGTGACTTCACACACCTCCATTCTGTGACTTCACACACCTCCATTTTGACTTCACATACTTCCATTCTTTGACTTAACAAACCTGCATTCTTTGACTTCACACACCACCATTGTTTGACTTCACACACATATATTCTTGGACTTCACACACCTCCCTTCCATGACTTCACACACCTCCATTTTATGAGTTCACACACCTCCTTTTTGACTTCACACACCTCCATTCTATGACTTCACACACCTCCATTCTGTGACTTCACACACCTCCATTCTGAGTTCACACACCTCAATTCCGTGACTTCACACACCTCAATTCTCACTTCACACACCTCCATTCTATGACTTCACACAATTCCATTCTATGACTTCACACACCTCCATTCTTTGACTTCACACACCTCCATTGTGAGTTCACACACCTCTATTCTGTGACTTCACACACCTCCACACTGTGACTTCACACACCTCCATTCTGTGACTTCACGCACCTCTATTCTATGATTTCTCACACCTCCATTCTATTAATTCACACACCTCCATTCTGTGACTTCACACAACTCCATTCTATGACTTCCCACACCTCCATTCTGTGACTTCACACACCTCCATTCTGAGTTCACAAACCTCCATTCTGTGACGTAACGCCCCTTCATTCTGTGACTTCACACACCTCCATTCTATGACTTCACACACCTCCATTCTATGACTTCACACACCTCCAGTCTTTGACTTCACACCCCTCCATTCTGTGACTTCACACACCTCCATTCTATAACTTCAAACACCTCCATTGTGACTTCCCACACCTCCCATCTGAGTTCACACACCTCCGTTCTGACTTCACACACTTCCATTCTATGACTTCACACACCTCCGTTCTGTGACTTCACACACCTCAATTTTGTGACTTCACACGCCTCCATTCTGAGTTCACACACCTCCACTCTGTGACTTAACACACCTCCATTCTGTGACTTCACACACCTCCATTCTGTGTTCACACACCTCCATTCTGTGACTTCACACACCTCCATTCTGACTTCACACAGCTCCATTCTATGACTTCACACAACTCCATTCTGTGCCTTCACACACCTCCATTCTATGACTTCACACACCTCCATTCTGTGATTTCACACACCTCCATTCTGAGTTCACACACCTCCATTTCTGACATCACACACCTCCAATCTGACTTCACACAGCTCCATTCTATGACTTCACACACCTCCATTCTGTGACTTCACACACCTCCATTCTATGACTTCACACAACTCCATTCTGACTTCACACACCTTGATTCTGTGACTTCACAGACGTCCATTCTATGAGTTCACACAAATGCATTCTGAATTCACACACCTCCATTCTATGACTTCACACACCTCCATTCTGTGACTTCACACACCTCCATTCTATGACTTCACACACCTCCATTGTGACTTCACACACCTCCATTATATGACTTCACACACCTCCATTCTGTGACTTCACACACCTCCATTCTATGACTTCACACACCTCCATTCTGTGACTTCACACACCTACATTGTGACTTCACAGACGTCCATTCTATGAGTTCACACAAATGCATTCTGAATTCACACACCTCCATTCTATGACTTCACACAATTCCATTCTGTGACTTCAAAAACCTCCATTGTATGACTTCGCACACATCTTTTCTGACTTCACACACCTCCATTCTGTGACTTCACACACCTCCATTCTGATTTTACACACCTCCATTCTCTGACGTCAAACACCTCCATTCTGTTACTTCACACACCTCCATTCTGAGTTCACACGCCCCCATTTTGTGATTTCACACACCTCCATTCTGTGACTTCACACACCTCGATTCTATGACTTCACACAGCTAAATTCTATGACTTCACAAACCTCCATTCTATGACTGCACACACCTCCATTCTGTGACTTCACATACCTCCATTCTATGACTTCACACACCTCCATTCTGTGACTTCACACACCTCCATTCTATGACCTCACAAACCTCCATTCTATGACTTCGCAGACCTGCATTGTGACTTCACACACCTCCATTCTATGAGTTCACACACCTCCATTCTGACTTCACACACCTCCATTCTATTACTTCACACAAATCCATTCTGACTTCACACACCTCCATTCTATGACTTCACACAACTCCATCTGACTTCACACACCTCCATTCCATGTCTTCACACACCTCCATTCGATGAGTTCACACACCTCCATTCTGACGTCACACACCTCCATTCTATGGCTTCACACAGCTGCATTCTGACTTCAGACACCTTCATTCTGTGACTTCACACACCTCCATTCTGTGACTTCACACACCTCCATTTTGACTTCACATACTTCCATTCTTTGACTTAACAAACCTGCATTCTTTGACTTCACACACCACCATTGTTTGACTTCACACACATATATTCTTGGACTTCACACACCTCCATTCCATGACTTCACACATCTCCATTTTATGAGTTCACACACCTCCTTTTTAACTTCACACACCTCCATTCTATGACTTCACACACCTCCATTCTGTGACTTCACACACCTCCATTCTGAGTTCACACACCTCAATTCCGTGACTACACACACCTCAATTCTCACTTCACACACCTCCATGCTATTACTTCACACAATTCCATTCTATGACTTCACACACCTCCATTCTTTGACTTCACACACCTCCATTGTGAGTTCACACACCTCTATTCTGTGACTTCACACACCTCCACACTGTGACTTCACACACCTCCATTCTGTGACTTCACGCACCTCTATTCTATGATTTCTCACACCTCCATTCTATTAATTCACACACCTCCATTCTGTGACTTCACACAACTCCATTCTATGACTTCCCACACCTCCATTCTGTGACTTCACACACCTCCATTCTGAGTTCACAAACCTCCATTCTGTGAAGTAACGCACCTTCATTCTGTGACTTCACACACCTCCATTCTATGACTTCACACACCTCCATTCTATGAGTTCACACATCTCCAGTCTTTGACTGCACACCCCTCCATTCTGTGACTTCACACACCTCCATTCTATAACTTCACACACCTCCATTGTGACTTCCCACACCTCCCATCTGAGTTCACACACCTCCGTTCTGACTTCACACACTTCCATTCTATGACTTCACACACCTCCGTTCTGTGACTTCACACACCTCAATTCTGTGACTTCACACGCCTCCATTCTGAGTTCACACACCTCCACTCTGTGACTTAACACACCTCCATTCTGTGACTTCACACACCTCCATTCTGAGTTCACACACCTCCATTCTGTGACTTCACACACCTCCATTCTGACTTCACAGAGCTCCATTCTATGACTTAACACACCTTCATTCTTACTTAACAAACATCCATTCTATGACTTCACACACCTCCATTCTATGACTTCACACACCTCCAATCTATGACTTCACACACCTCCATTAAATGACTTCACACACCTCCATTCTGTGACTTCACACACCTCCATTCTGTGACTTCACACACCTCCATTCTGAGTTCACACACCTCCATTCTGTGACTTCACACACCTCCATTCTGTGCCTTCACACACCTCCATTCTATGACTTAACACACCTTCATTCTTACTTAACAAACATCCATTCTATGACTTCACACACCTCCATTCTGTGACTTCACACACCTCAGTTCTGTGACTTCACACACCTCCATTATGACTTCACACACATCCATTCTATGACGTCACACACCTCCATTCTATGACTTCACACACCTCCATTCTGTGATTTCACACACCTCCATTCTGAGTTCACACACCTCCATCTCTGACTTCACACACCTCCAATCTGACTTCACACAGCTCCATTCTATGTCTTCACACACCTCCATTCTGTGACTTCACACACCTCCATTCTATGACTTCACACACCTTCATTCTTACTTCAAAAACCTCAATTCTATGACTTCACACACCTCCATTCTATGACTTCACACACCTCCATTTTGTGACTTCACACACCTCCATTATATGATTTCACACACCTCCATTGTGACTTCACACACCTCCATTCTATGAGTTCACAAACCTCCATTCTGACTTCACACACCTCCATTCTATGACTTCACACACCTCCATTCTGACTTCACACAGCTCCATTCTGTGACTTCACAAAACTCCATTCTATGATTTCACACACGTCCATACTATGACTTCACACACCTCCATCTATGACTTCACACACCTCCATTCTGAGTTCACACACCTCCATTCTGTGACTTCACACACCTCACTTCTATTACTTCACACACTTCCATTGTGACGCACACACCTCCATTTTATGAGTTCACACTTCTCCATTCTATGATTTCACACACCTCCATTCTGACTTCACACACCTCCATTCTATGACATCACACACTGCCATTCTATGACTTCACACACCTCCATTCTGACGTCACAATCCCCCATTCTGTGACTTCACACACCTCCATTCTATGAGTTCACACACCTAAATTCTATGACTTCACACAACTTCATTCTATGACTTCACACACCTCCATTCTGTGACTTCACACACCTCCATTCTATGACTTCAAACACCTAAATTCTATGACTTCACACAACTCCATTCTATGACTTCACACACCTCTATTCTGTGACTTCACACACCTCCATTCTGACTTCACACACCTCTATTCTGTGTCTTCACATACCTCAATTCTTTGACTTCACACACCTCCATTCTATGACTTCACACAACTCCTTTGTGACTTCACACAGCTCCATTCTATGACTTCACACACCTCCATTCTGACTTCACACACCTCCATTCTATGACTTCACACAACTCCATTCTGACTTCACACACATTGATTCTGTGACTTCACACACCTCCATTATATGACTTCACACACCTCCATTCTGTGACTTCAGACACCTCCATTCTATGACTTCACACACCTCCATTCTGTGACTTCACACATCAACATTGTGACTTCACAGACCTCCATTCTATGAGTTCACACAAATGCATTCGGAATTTACACACCTCCACTCTATGACTTCACACACCTCCATTCTATGACTTCACACACCTCCTTTCTGAGTTCACACACCTCAATTCCGTGACTTCACACACCTCAATTCTCACTTCACACACCTCCATTCTATGACTTCACACAATTCCATTATATGACTTCACACACCTCGATTCTTTGACTTCACACACCTCCATTGTGAGTTCACACACCTCTATTCTATGACATCACACACCTCCACTCTGGTACTTCACACACCTCCATTCTTTGACTTCACGCACCTCTATTCTATGATTTCTCACACCTCCATTCTATTAATTCACACACCTCCATTCTGTGACTTCACACAACTCCATTCTATGACTTCCCACACCTCCATTCTGTGACTTCACACACCTCCATTCTGAGTTCACAAACCTACATTCTGTGACGTAACGCACCTTCATTCTGTGACTTCACACACCTCCATTCTATGACTTCACACACCTCCATTCTATGAGTTCATACACCTCCAGTCTTTGACTTCATACCCCTCCATTCTGTGACTTCACACACCTCCATTCTATAACTTCACACACCTCCATTGTGACTTCCCACACCTCCCATCTGAGTTCACACACCTCCGTTCTGACTTCACACACTTCCATTCTATGACTTCACACACCTCCGTTCTGTGACTTCACACACCTCAATTCTGTGATTTCACACGCCTCAATTCTGAGTTCACACACCTCCACTCTGTGACTTAACACACCTCCATTCTGTGACTTCACACACCTCCATTCTGAGTTCACACACCTCCATTCTGTGACTTCACACACCTCCATTCTGACTTCACACAGCTCCATTCTATGACTTGACACACCTCCATTCTGTGCCTTCACACACCTCCATTCTATGACTTAACACACCTTCATTCTTACTTAACAAACATCCATTCTATGACTTCACACACCTCCATTCTATGACTTCACACACCTCCACTCTATGACTTCACACACCTCCATTAAATGACTTCACACACCTCCATTCTGTGACTTCACACACCTCAATTCTGTGAATTCACACACCTCCATTATGACTTCACACACATCCATTCTATGACTTCACACACCTCCATTCTATGACTTCACACACCTCCATTCTGTGTTCACACACCTCCATCTGTGACTTCACACATCTACATTGTGACTTCACAGACCTCCATTCTATGAGTTCACACAAATGCATTCTGAATTCACACACCTCCATTCTATGACTTCACACACCTCCATTCTATGACTTCACACACCTCCTTTCTGAGTTGACACACCTCCATTCTATGACTTCACACACCTCCAATCTGACATCACACACCTCCATTCTATGACTTCACACACTTCCATTCTGTGACTTCAAAAACCTCCATTCTATGACTTCACACACCTCCATTGTGACTTCACACAACATCATTCTATGTTCACACACCGCAATTCTGACTTCACTCACCTCCATTCTATGACTTCACACAGCTCCATTCTGACTTCACACAGCTCCATTCTATGACTTCGCACACATCTATTCTGACTTCACACAACTCCATTCTGTGACTTCACACACCTCCATTCTGATTTCACACACCTCCATTCTCTGACGTCAAACACCTCCATTCTGTGACTTCACACACCTCAATTCAATGACTTCACACACCTCCATTCTATGACTTCACAGACCTCCATTCTGTTACCTCACACACCTCCATTCTGAGTTCACACGCCCCATTTTGTGATTTCACACACCTCCATTCTGTGACTTCACACACCTCCATTCTATGACTGCACACACCTCCATTCTGTGACTTCACACACCTCCATTCTATGACTTCACACACCTCCATTCTGTGACTTCACACACCTCCATTCTATGACCTCACACAACTCCATTCTATGACTTCACAGACCTGCATTGTGACTTCACACACCTCCATTCTATGAGTTCACACACCTCCATTCTGACTTCACACACCTCCATTCTATGACTTCACACCCCTCCATTCTGACTTCACACACCTCCATTCTACGACTTCACACAACTCCATCTGACTTCACACACCTCCATTCCATGACTTCACACACCTCCATTCGATGAGTTCACACACCTCCATTCTGACGTCACACACCTCCATTCTATGGCTTCACACAGATGCATTCTGACTTCAGACACCTTCATTCTGTGACTTCACACACCTCCATTCTGTGACTTCACACACCTCCATTTTGACTTCACATACTTCCATTCTTTGACTTAACAAACCTGCATTCTTTGACTTCACACACCACCATTGTTTGACTTCACACACATATATTCTTGGACTTCACACACCTCCCTTCCATGACTTCACACACCTCCATTTTATGAGTTCACACACCTCCTTTTTGACTTCACACACCTCCATTCTATGACTTCACACACCTCCATTCTGTGACTTCACACACCTCCATTCTGAGTTCACACACCTCAATTCCGTGACTTCACACACCTCAATTCTCACTTCACACACCTCCATTCTATGACTTCACACAATTCCATTCTATGACTTCACACACGTCCATTCTTTGACTTCACACACCTCCATTGTGAGTTCACACACCTCTATTCTCTGACTTCACACACCTCCACACTGTGACTTCACACACCTCCATTCTGTGACTTCACGCACCTCTATTCTATGATTTCTCACACCTCCATTCTATTAATTCACACACCTCCATTCTGTGACTTCACACAACTCCATTCTATGACTTCCCACACCTCCATTCTGTGACTTCACACACCTCCATTCTGAGTTCACAAACCTCCATTCTGTGACGTAACGCCCCTTCATTCTGTGACTTCACACACCTCCATTCTATGACTTCACACACCTCCATTCTATGACTTCACACACCTCCAGTCTTTGACTTCACACCCCTCCATTCTGTGACTTCACACACCTCCATTCTATAACTTCAAACACCTCCATTGTGACTTCCCACACCTCCCATCTGAGTTCACACACCTCCGTTCTGACTTCACACACTTCCATTCTATGACTTCACACACCTCCGTTCTGTGACTTCACACACCTCAATTTTGTGACTTCACACGCCTCCATTCTGAGTTCACACACCTCCACTCTGTGACTTAACACACCTCCATTCTGTGACTTCACACACCTCCATTCTGTGTTCACACACCTCCATTCTGTGACTTCACACACCTCCATTCTGACTTCACACAGCTCCATTCTATGACTTCACACAACTCCATTCTGTGCCTTCACACACCTCCATTCTATGACTTCACACACATCCATTCTGTGATTTCACACACCTCCATTCTGAGTTCACACACCTCCATTTCTGACATCACACACCTCCAATCTGACTTCACACAGCTCCATTCTATGACTTCACACACCTCCATTCTGTGACTTCACACACCTCCATTCTATGACTTCACACAACTCCATTCTGACTTCACACACCTTGATTCTGTGACTTCACAGACGTCCATTCTATGAGTTCACACAAATGCATTCTGAATTCACACACCTCCATTCTATGACTTCACACACCTCCATTCTGTGACTTCACACACCTCCATTCTATGACTTCACACACCTCCATTGTGACTTCACACACCTCCATTATATGACTTCACACACCTCCATTCTGTGACTTCACACACCTCCATTCTATGACTTCACACACCTCCATTCTGTGACTTCACACACCTACATTGTGACTTCACAGACGTCCATTCTATGAGTTCACACAAATGCATTCTGAATTCACACACCTCCATTCTATGACTTCACACAATTCCATTCTGTGACTTCAAAAACCTCCATTGTATGACTTCGCACACATCTTTTCTGACTTCACACACCTCCATTCTGTGACTTCACACACCTCCATTCTGATTTTACACACCTCCATTCTCTGACGTCAAACACCTCCATTCTGTTACTTCACACACCTCCATTCTGAGTTCACACGCCCCCATTTTGTGATTTCACACACCTCCATTCTGTGACTTCACACACCTCGATTCTATGACTTCACACAGCTAAATTCTATGACTTCACAAACCTCCATTCTATGACTGCACACACCTCCATTCTGTGACTTCACATACCTCCATTCTATGACTTCACACACCTCCATTCTGTGACTTCACACACCTCCATTCTATGACCTCACAAACCTCCATTCTATGACTTCGCAGACCTGCATTGTGACTTCACACACCTCCATTCTATGAGTTCACACACCTCCATTCTGACTTCACACACCTCCATTCTATTACTTCACACAAATCCATTCTGACTTCACACACCTCCATTCTATGACTTCACACAACTCCATCTGACTTCACACACCTCCATTCCATGACTTCACACACCTCCATTCGATGAGTTCACACACCTCCATTCTGACGTCACACACCTCCATTCTATGGCTTCACACAGATGCATTCTGACTTCAGACACCTTCATTCTGTGACTTCACACACCTCCATTCTGTGACTTCACACACCTCCATTTTGACTTCACATACTTCCATTCTTTGACTTAACAAACCTGCATTCTTTGACTTCACACACCACCATTGTTTGACTTCACACACATATATTCTTGGACTTCACACACCTCCATTCCATGACTTCACACATCTCCATTTTATGAGTTCACACACCTCCTTTTTAACTTCACACACCTCCATTCTATGACTTCACACACCTCCATTCTGTGACTTCACACACCTCCATTCTGAGTTCACACACCTCAATTCCGTGACTACACACACCTCAATTCTCACTTCACACACCTCCATGCTATTACTTCACACAATTCCATTCTATGACTTCACACACCTCCATTCTTTGACTTCACACACCTCCATTGTGAGTTCACACACCTCTATTCTGTGACTTCACACACCTCCACACTGTGACTTCACACACCTCCATTCTGTGACTTCACGCACCTCTATTCTATGATTTCTCACACCTCCATTCTATTAATTCACACACCTCCATTCTGTGACTTCACACAACTCCATTCTATGACTTCCCACACCTCCATTCTGTGACTTCACACACCTCCATTCTGAGTTCACAAACCTCCATTCTGTGAAGTAACGCACCTTCATTCTGTGACTTCACACACCTCCATTCTATGACTTCACACACCTCCATTCTATGAGTTCACACATCTCCAGTCTTTGACTGCACACCCCTCCATTCTGTGACTTCACACACCTCCATTCTATAACTTCACACACCTCCATTGTGACTTCCCACACCTCCCATCTGAGTTCACACACCTCCGTTCTGACTTCACACACTTCCATTCTATGACTTCACACACCTCCGTTCTGTGACTTCACACACCTCAATTCTGTGACTTCACACGCCTCCATTCTGAGTTCACACACCTCCACTCTGTGACTTAACACACCTCCATTCTGTGACTTCACACACCTCCATTCTGAGTTCACACACCTCCATTCTGTGACTTCACACACCTCCATTCTGACTTCACAGAGCTCCATTCTATGACTTAACACACCTTCATTCTTACTTAACAAACATCCATTCTATGACTTCACACACCTCCATTCTATGACTTCACACACCTCCACTCTATGACTTCACACACCTCCATTAAATGACTTCACACACCTCCATTCTGTGACTTCACACACCTCCATTCTGTGACTTCACACACCTCCATTCTGAGTTCACACACCTCCATTCTGTGACTTCACACACCTCCATTCTGTGCCTTCACACACCTCCATTCTATGACTTAACACACCTTCATTCTTACTTAACAAACATCCATTCTATGACTTCACACACCTCCATTCTATGACTTCACACACCTCCACTCTATGACTTCACACACCTCCATTAAATGACTTCACACACCTCCATTCTGTGACTTCACACACCTCAGTTCTGTGACTTCACACACCTCCATTATGACTTCACACACATCCATTCTATGACGTCACACACCTCCATTCTATGACTTCACACACCTCCATTCTGTGATTTCACACACCTCCATTCTGAGTTCACACACCTCCATCTCTGACTTCACACACCTCCAATCTGACTTCACACAGCTCCATTCTATGTCTTCACACACCTCCATTCTGTGACTTCACACACCTCCATTCTATGACTTCACACACCTTCATTCTTACTTCAAAAACCTCAATTCTATGACTTAACACACCTCCTTTCTATGACTTCACACACCTCCATTTTGTGACTTCACACACCTCCATTATATGATTTCACACACCTCCATTGTGACTTCACACACCTCCATTCTATGAGTTCACAAACCTCCATTCTGACTTCACACACCTCCATTCTATGACTTCACACACCTCCATTCTGACTTCTCACAGCTCCATTCTGTGACTTCACAAAACTCCATTCTATGATTTCACACACGTCCATACTATGACTTCACACACCTCCATCTATGACTTCACACACCTCCATTCTGAGTTCACACACCTCCATTCTGTGACTTCACACACCTCACTTCTATGACTTCACACACTTCCATTGTGACGCACACACCTCCATTTTATGAGTTCACACTTCTCCATTCTATGATTTCACACACCTCCATTCTGACTTCACACACCTCCATTCTATGACATCACACACTGCCATTCTATGACTTCACACACCTCCATTCTGACGTCACAATCCCCCATTCTGTGACTTCACACACCTCCATTCTATGAGTTCACACACCTAAATTCTATGACTTCACACAACTTCATTCTATGACTTCACAGACCTCCATTCTATGAGTTCACACAAATGCATTCGGAATTTACACACCTCCACTCTATGACTTCACACACCTCCATTCTATGACTTCACACACCTCCTTTCTGAGTTCACACACCTCAATTCCGTGACTTCACACACCTCAATTCTCACTTCACACACCTCCATTCTATGACTTCACACAATTCCATTATATGACTTCACACACCTCGATTCTTTGACTTCACACACCTCCATTGTGAGTTCACACACCTCTATTCTATGACATCACACACCTCCACTCTGTGACTTCACACACCTCCATTCTTTGACTTCACGCACCTCTATTCTATGATTTCTCACACCTCCATTCTATTAATTCACACACCTCCATTCTGTGACTTCACACAACTCCATTCTATGACTTCCCACACCTCCATTCTGTGACTTCACACACCTCCATTCTGAGTTCACAAACCTACATTCTGTTACGTAACGCACCTTCATTCTGTGACTTCACACACCTCCATTCTATGACTTCACACACCTCCATTCTATGAGTTCATACACCTCCAGTCTTTGACTTCATACCCCTCCATTCTGTGACTTCACACACCTCCATTCTATAACTTCACACACCTCCATTGTGACTTCCCACACCTCCCATCTGAGTTCACACACCTCCGTTCTGACTTCACACACTTCCATTCTATGACTTCACACACCTCCGTTCTGTGACTTCACACACCTCAATTCTGTGATTTCACACGCCTCAATTCTGAGTTCACACACCTCCACTCTGTGACTTAACACACCTCCATTCTGTGACTTCACACACCTCCATTCTGAGTTCACACACCTCCATTCTGTGACTTAACACACCTCCATTCTGACTTCACACAGCTCCATTCTGTGACTTCACACACCTCCATTCTGTGCCTTCACACACCTCCATTCTATGACTTAACACACCTTCATTCTTACTTAACAAACATCCATTCTATGACTTCACACACCTCCATTCTATGACTTCACACACCTCCACTCTATGACTTCACACACCTCCATTAAATGACTTCACACACCTCCATTCTGTGACTTCACACACCTCAATTCTGTGAATTCACACACCTCCATTATGACTTCACACACATCCATTCTATGACTTCACACACCTCCATTCTATGACTTCACACACCTCCATTCTGTGTTCACACACCTCCATCTGTGACTTCACACATCTACATTGTGACTTCACAGACCTCCATTCTATGAGTTCACACAAATGCATTCTGAATTCACACACCTCCATTCTATGACTTCACACACCTCCATTCTATGACTTCACACACCTCCTTTCTGAGTTGACACACCTCCATTCTATGACTTCACACACCTCCAATCTGACATCACACACCTCCATTCTATGACTTCACACACTTCCATTCTGTGACTTCAAAAACCTCCATTCTATGACTTCACACACCTCCATTGTGACTTCACACAACATCATTCTATGTTCACACACCGCAATTCTGACTTCACTCACCTCCATTCTATGACTTCACACAGCTCCATTCTGACTTCACACAGCTCCATTCTATGACTTCGCACACATCTATTCTGACTTCACACAACTCCATTCTGTGACTTCACACACCTCCATTCTGATTTCACACACCTCCATTCTCTGACGTCAAACACCTCCATTCTGTGACTTCTCACACCTCAATTCAATGACTTCACACACCTCCATTCTATGACTTCACAGACCTCCATTCTGTTACCTCACACACCTCCATTCTGAGTTCACACGCCCCCATTTTGTGATTTCACACACCTCCATTCTGTGACTTCACACACCTCCATTCTATGACTGCACACACCTCCATTCTGTGACTTCACACACCTACATTCTATGACTTCACACACCTCCATTCTGTGACTTCACACAGCTCCATTCTATGACCTCACACACCTCCATTCTATGACTTCACAGACCTGCATTGTGACTTCACACACCTCCATTCTATGAGTTCACACACCTCCATTCTGACTTCACACACCTCCATTCTATGACTTCACACCCCTCCATTCTGACTTCACACACCTCCATTCTATGACTTCACACAACTCCATCTGACTTCACACACCTCCATTCCATGACTTCACACACCTCCATTCGATGAGTTCACACACCTCCATTCTGACGTCACACACCTCCATTCTATGGCTTCACACAGCTGCATTCTGACTTCAGACACCTTCATTCTGTGACTTCACACACCTCCATTCTGTGACTTCACACACCTCCATTTTGACTTCACATACTTCCATTCTTTGACTTAACAAACCTGCATTCTTTGACTTCACACACCACCATTGTTTGACTTCACACACATATATTCTTGGACTTCACACACCTCCCTTCCATGACTTCACACATCTCCATTTTATGAGTTCACACACCTCCTTTTTGACTTCACACACCTCCATTCTATGACTTCACACACCTCCATTCTGTGACTTCACACA
This sequence comes from Megascapheus bottae, assembly GCA_024803745.1. Lineage (NCBI taxonomy): Eukaryota > Metazoa > Chordata > Mammalia > Rodentia > Geomyidae > Megascapheus > Megascapheus bottae. Next base: position 199,637 of record JANJXV010000888.1, read on the forward strand.
CCTCCATTCTGAGTTCACACACCTCAATTCCGTGACTTCACACACCTCAATTCTCACTTCACACACCTCCATTCTATGACTTCACACAATTCCATTCTATGACTTCACACACCTCCATTCTTTGACTTCACACACCTCCATTGTGAGTTCACACACCTCTATTCTGTGACTTCACACACCTCCACACTGTGACTTCACACACCTCCATTCTGTGACTTCACGCACCTCTATTCTATGATTTCTCACACCTCCATTCTATTAATTCACACACCTCCATTCTGTGACTTCACACAACTCCATTCTATGACTTCCCACACCTCCATTCTGTGACTTCACACACCTCCATTCTGAGTTCACAAACCTCCATTCTGTGAAGTAACGCACCTTCATTCTGTGACTTCACACACCTCCATTCTATGACTTCACACACCTCCATTCTATGAGTTCACACATCTCCAGTCTTTGACTGCACACCCCTCCATTCTGTGACTTCACACACCTCCATTCTATAACTTCACACACCTCCATTGTGACTTCCCACACCTCCCATCTGAGTTCACACACCTCCGTTCTGACTTCACACACTTCCATTCTATGACTTCACACACCTCCGTTCTGTGACTTCACACACCTCAAATCTGTGACTTCACACGCCTCCATTCTGAGTTCACACACCTCCACTCTGTGACTTAACACACCTCCATTCTGTGACTTCACACACCTCCATTCTGAGTTCACACACCTCCATTCTGTGACTTCACACACCTCCATTCTGACTTCACAGAGCTCCATTCTATGACTTAACACACCTTCATTCTTACTTAACAAACATCCATTCTATGACTTCACACACCTCCATTCTATGACTTCACACACCTCCACTCTATGACTTCACACACCTCCATTAAATGACTTCACACACCTCCATTCTGTGACTTCACACACCTCCATTCTGTGACTTCACACACCTCCATTCTGAGTTCACACACCTCCATTCTGTGACTTCACACACCTCCATTCTGTGCCTTCACACACCTCCATTCTATGACTTAACACACCTTCATTCTTACTTAACAAACATCCATTCTATGACTTCACACACCTCCATTCTATGACTTCACACACCTCCACTCTATGACTTCACACACCTCCATTAAATGACTTCACACACCTCCATTCTGTGACTTCACACACCTCAGTTCTGTGACTTCACACACCTCCATTATGACTTCACACACATCCATTCTATGACGTCACACACCTCCATTCTATGACTTCACACACCTCCATTCTGTGATTTCACACACCTCCATTCTGAGTTCACACACCTCCATCTCTGACTTCACACACCTCCAATCTGACTTCACACAGCTCCATTCTATGTCTTCACACACCTCCATTCTGTGACTTCACACACCTCCATTCTATGACTTCACACACCTTCATTCTTACTTCAAAAACCTCAATTCTATGACTTCACACACCTCCATTCTATGACTTCACACACCTCCATTTTGTGACTTCACACACCTCCATTATATGATTTCACACACCTCCATTGTGACTTCACACACCTCCATTCTATGAGTTCACAAACCTCCATTCTGACTTCACACACCTCCATTCTATGACTTCACACACCTCCATTCTGACTTCACACAGCTCCATTCTGTGACTTCACAAAACTCCATTCTATGATTTCACACACGTCCATACTATGACTTCACACACCTCCATCTATGACTTCACACACCTCCATTCTGAGTTCACACACCTCCATTCTGTGACTTCACACACCTCCCTTCTATGACTTCACACACTTCCATTGTGACGCACACACCTCCATTTTATGAGTTCACACTTCTCCATTCTATGATTTCACACACCTCCATTCTGACTTCACACACCTCCATTCTATGACATCACACACTGCCATTCTATGACTTCACACACCTCCATTCTGACGTCACAATCCCCCATTCTGTGACTTCACACACCTCCATTCTATGAGTTCACACACCTAAATTCTATGACTTCACACAACTTCATTCTATGACTTCACACACCTCCATTCTGTGACTTCACACACCTCCATTCTATGACTTCAAACACCTAAATTCTATGACTTCACACAACTCCATTCTATGACTTCACACACCTCTATTCTGTGACTTCACACACCTCCATTCTGACTTCACACACCTCTATTCTGTGTCTTCACACACCTCCATTCTGTGACTTCTTACACCTCCATTCTATGACTTCAAACACCTAAATTCTATGACTTCACACACCTCCATTCTATGACTTCACTCACCTCCATTCTGAATTCACACACCTCCATTCTGTGACTTCTCACACCTCCATTCTGACTTCACACACCTCCTTTCTATGACTTCACTCACCTCCATTCTAAATTCACACATCTCCATTCTGTGACCTCTCACACCTCCATTCTCACTTCACACACATCCTTTCCATGACTTCACACACCTCCATTCTATGAGTTCACGCACCTCCATTCTATGAGTTCACACACCTTCATTTTGACTTCACACACCTCCATTCTATGACTTCACACACCTTCATTCTTACTTCACAAACATCCATTCTATGACTTCACACACCTCCATTATATGACTTCATAAACCTCCCTTCTGTGACTTCACACACGTCCATTCTGAGTTCAGAGACCTCCATTCTGTGACTTCACACACCCCCATTTTGACTTCACACACCTCCATTCTATGACTTCACACACTTCAATTCTATGATTTCACACACCTCCATTCTGTGACTTCACACACCTCCATTGTGAGTTCACACACCTCCATTCTGTGACTTCACACACCTCCATTGTGACTTCACACACCTCCATTCTATGAGTTCACAAACCTCCATTCTGACTTCACACACCTCCATTCTATGACTTCACACACCTCCATTCTGACTTCACACAGCTCCATTCTGTGACTTCACAAAACTCCATTCTATGATTTCACACACGTCCATACTATGACTTCACACACCTCCATCTATGACTTCACACACCTCCATTCTGAGTTCACACACCTCCATTCTGTGACTTCACACACCTCCCTTCTATGACTGCACACACTTCCATTGTGACGCACACACCTCCATTTTATGAGTTCACACTTCTCCATTCTATGATTTCACACACCTCCATTCTGACTTCACACACCTCCATTCTATGACTTCACACACCGCCATTCTATGACTTCACACACCTCCATTCTGACGTCACAATCCTCCATTCTGTGACTTCACACACCTCCATTCTATGAGTTCACACACCTAAATTCTATGACTTCACACAACTTCATTCTATGACTTCACACACCTCCATTCTGTGACTTCACACACCTCCATTCTAGAACTTCAAACACCTAAATTCTATGACTTCACACAACTCCATTCTATGACTTCACACACCTCTATTCTGTGACTTCACACACCTCCATTCTGACTTCACACACCTCTATTCTGTGTCTTCACATACCTCAATTCTTTGACTTCACACACTTCCATTCTGACTTCACACACCTCCATTCTATGATTTCACACACCTCCATTCTATGAGTTCACCCAGCTCCGTTCTATGACTTCACACACCTGCATTCTGAGACTTCACACACCTCAATTCTATGACTTCACACACCTCAATTCTGACTTCACACACCTCTATTCTGTGACTTCAAACACCTCCATTCTATGATTTCAGACACCTCCATTGTATGATGTCACACACCTCCATTCTATGACTTCACACACCTCCATTGTATGACTTCACTCACATCCATTCTGAATTCACACACCTCCATTCTGTGACTTCTCACACCTCCATTCTGACTTCACACACCTCCATTCTATGACTTCACTCACCTCCATTCTGAATTCACACACCTCCATTCTGTGACTTCTCACACCTCCATTCTGACTTCACACATAACCGTTCCATGACTTCACACACCTCCATTCTATGAGTTCACACACCTTCATTTTGACTTCACAGATCTCCATTCTATGACTTCACACTCCTTAATTCTTACTTCAGAAACATCCATTCTATGACTTCACACACCTCCATTATATGACTTCACAAACCTCCATTCTGTGACTTCACACACCTCCATTCTGAGTTCACACACCTCCATTCTGTGACTTCACACACCTCCATTTTGACTTCACACACCTCCATTCTATGACTTCACACACTTCAATTCTTTGAATTCTCACACCTCAATTCTGTGACTTCACTCACCTACATTCTGTGATTTCACGCACCTCCATTGTGAGTTCACACACCTCCATTCTGTGACTTCACACACCTCCATTCTGTGACTTCACACACCTCCATTCTATGACTTCACACACCTCCATTCTCTGACTTCACACACCTTCATTCTGTGACTTCACGCACCTCCATTCCATGACTTCACACACCTCCATTGTGACTTCACATACCATGATACTATGATTTCACACACCTCCATTCTGTGACTTCACTCACCTCCATTCTGTGACTTCACGCACCTCCATTGTGAGTTCACACACCTCCATTCTGTGACTTCACACACCTCCATTCTGTGACTTCACACACATCCATTCTATTGTTTCACACACCGCCATTCTGACTTCACACAGCTCCATTCTGTGACTTCACACACCTCCATTCTATGACTTCACACACCTCCATTCTATGACTTCACACACCTCCATTCTATGACTTCACACACCTGCATTCTGTGACTTCACACACCTCCATTCTATGACTTCACACACCTCCATTGTGATTTCACACACCTCCGTTCTATGAGTTCACACACCTCCATTCTGATTTCAAACACCTCAATTCTATGAATTCACACACCTCCATTCTGACTTCACACACCTCCATTGTATGACTTCACACACCTCCATTATATGACTTCACTCACCTCCATTCTGAATTCACACACCTCCATTCTGTGACTTCTCACACCTCCATTCTGACTTCACCCACCTCCATTCTTTGACTTCACTCACCTCCATTCTAAATTCACACACCTCCATTCTGTGACCTCTCACACCTCCATTCTGACTTCACACACATCCATTCCATGACTTCACACACCTCCATTCTATGAGTTCACACACCTTCATTTTGACTTCACACACCTCCATTCTATGACTTCACACACCTTCATTCTTACTTCACAAACATCCATTCTATGACTTCACACACCTCCATTATATGACTTCATAAACCTCCCTTCTGTGACTTCACACACCTCCATTCTGAGTTCAAACACCTCCATTCTGTGACTTCACACACCTCCATTTTGACTTCACACACCTCCATTCTATGACTTCACACACTTCAATTCTATGACTTCACACACCTCCATTCTGTGACTTCACACACCTCCATTGTGAGTTCACACACCTCCATTCTGTGACTTCACACACCTCCATTCTGTGACTTCACACACCTCCATTCCATGACCTCACACACCTCCATTCTATGACTTCACACACCTTCATTCTTACTTCAAAAACTTCAATTCTATGACTTCACACACCTCCATTCTATGACTTCACACACCTCCATTTTGTGACTTCACACACCTCCATTATATGATTTCACACACCTCCATGTGACTTCACACACCTCCATTCTATGAGTTCACACACCTCCATTCTGACTTCACACACCTCCATTCTATGACTTCATACACCTCCATTCTGACTTCACACAGCTCCATTCTGTGACTTCACAAAACTCCATTCTATGATTTCACACACGTCCATACTATGACTTCACACACCTCCATCTATGACTTCACACACCTCCATTCTGAGTTCACACACCTACATTCTGTGACTTCACACACCTCCCTTCTATGACTTCACTCACATCCAATGTGACGCACACACCTCCATTTATGAGTTCACACTTCCCCATTCTATGATTTCACACACCTCCATTCTGACTTCACACACCTCCATTCTATGACTTCACACACCGCCATTCTATGACTTCACACACCTCCATTCTGACGTCACAATCCTCCGTTCTGTGACTTCACACACCTCCATTCTATGAGTTCACACACCTAAATTCTATGACTTCACACAACTCCATTCTATGACTTCACACACCTCCATTCTGTGACTTCTTACACCTCCATTCTATGACTTCAAACACCTAAATTCTATGACTTCACACACCTCCATTCTATGACTTCACTCACCTCCATTCTGAATTCACACACCTCCATTCTGTGACTTCTCACACCTCCATTCTGACTTCACACACCTCCTTTCTATGACTTCACTCACCTCCATTCTAAATTCACACACCTCCATTCTGTGACCTCTCACACCTCCATTCTCACTTCACACACATCCTTTCCATGACTTCACACACCTCCATTCTATGAGTTCACGCACCTCCATTCTATGAGTTCACACACCTTCATTTTGACTTCACACACCTCCATTCTATGACTTCACACACCTTCATTCTTACTTCACAAACATCCATTCTATGACTTCACACACCTCCATTATATGACTTCATAAACCTCCCTTCTGTGACTTCACACACGTCCATTCTGAGTTCAGAGACCTCCATTCTGTGACTTCACAGACCCCCATTTTGACTTCACACACCTCCATTCTATGACTTCACACACTTCAATTCTATGATTTCACACACCTCCATTCTGTGACTTCACACACCTCCATTGTGAGTTCACACACCTCCATTCTGTGACTTCACACACCTCCATTGTGACTTCACACACCTCCATTCTATGAGTTCACAAACCTCCATTCTGACTTCACACACCTCCATTCTATGACTTCACACACCTCCATTCTGTGACTTCACACAGCTCCATTCTGTGACTTCACAAAACTCCATTCTATGATTTCACACACGTCCATACTATGACTTCACACACCTCCATCTATGACTTCACACACCTCCATTCTGAGTTCACACACCTCCATTCTGTGACTTCACACACCTCCCTTCTATGACTGCACACACTTCCATTGTGACGCACACACCTCCATTTTATGAGTTCACACTTCTCCATTCTATGATTTCACACACCTCCATTCTGACTTCACACACCTCCATTCTATGACTTCACACACCGCCATTCTATGACTTCACACACCTCCATTCTGACGTCACAATCCTCCATTCTGTGACTTCACACACCTCCATTCTATGAGTTCACACACCTAAATTCTATGACTTCACACAACTTCATTCTATGACTTCACACACCTCCATTCTGTGACTTCACACACCTCCATTCTAGAACTTCAAACACCTAAATTCTATGACTTCACACAACTCCATTCTATGACTTCACACACCTCTATTCTGTGACTTCACACAACTCCATTCTGACTTCACACACCTCTATTCTGTGTCTTCACATACCTCAATTCTTTGACTTCACACACCTCCATTCTATGACTTCACACACCTCCATTGTATGACTTCACTCACATCCATTCTGAATTCACACACCTCCATTCTGTGACTTCTCACACCTCCATTCTGACTTCACACACCTCCATTCTATGACTTCACTCACCTCCATTCTGAATTCACACACCTCCATTCTGTGACTTCTCACACCTCCATTCTGACTTCACACATAACCGTTCCATGACTTCACACACCTCCATTCTGTGAATTCACACACCTCCATTCTATGAGTTCACACACCTTCATTTTGACTTCACAGATCTCCATTCTATGACTTCACACTCCTTAATTCTTACTTCAGAAACATCCATTCTATGACTTCACACACCTCCATTATATGACTTCACAAACCTCCATTCTGTGACTTCACACACCTCCATTCTGAGTTCACACACCTCCATTCTGTGACTTCACACACCTCCATTTTGACTTCACACACCTCCATTCTATGACTTCACACACTTCAATTCTTTGAATTCTCACACCTCAATTCTGTGACTTCACTCACCTACATTCTGTGATTTCACGCACCTCCATTGTGAGTTCACACACCTCCATTCTGTGACTTCACACACCTCCATTCTGTGACTTCACACACCTCCATTCTATGACTTCACACACCTCCATTCTCTGACTTCACACACCTTCATTCTGTGACTTCACGCACCTCCATTCCATGACTTCACACACCTCCATTGTGACTTCACATACCATGATACTATGATTTCACACACCTCCATTCTGTGACTTCACTCACCTCCATTCTGTGACTTCACGCACCTCCATTGTGAGTTCACACACCTCCATTCTGTGACTTCACACACCTCCATTCTGTGACTTCACACACATCCATTCTATTGTTTCACACACCGCCATTCTGACTTCACACAGCTCCATTCTGTGACTTCACACACCTCCATTCTATGACTTCACACACCTCCATTCTATGACTTCACACACCTCCATTCTATGACTTCACACACCTGCATTCTGTGACTTCACACACCTCCATTCTATGACTTCACACACCTCCATTGTGATTTCACACACCTCCGTTCTATGAGTTCACACACCTCCATTCTGATTTCAAACACCTCAATTCTATGACTTCACACACCTCCATTCTGACTTCACACACCTCCATTGTATGACTTCACACACCTCCATTATATGACTTCACTCACCTCCATTCTGAATTCACACACCTCCATTCTGTGACTTCTCACACCTCCATTCTGACTTCACCCACCTCCATTCTTTGACTTCACTCACCTCCATTCTAAATTCACACACCTCCATTCTGTGACCTCTCACACCTCCATTCTGACTTCACACACATCCATTCCATGACTTCACACACCTCCATTCTATGAGTTCACGCACCTCCATTCTATGAGTTCACACACCTTCATTTTGACTTCACACACCTCCATTCTATGACTTCACACACCTTCATTCTTACTTCACAAACATCCATTCTATGACTTCACACACCTCCATTATATGACTTCATAAACCTCCCTTCTGTGACTTCACACACCTCCATTCTGAGTTCAAACACCTCCATTCTGTGACTTCACACACCTCCATTTTGACTTCACACACCTCCATTCTATGACTTCACACACTTCAATTCTATGACTTCACACACCTCCATTCTGTGACTTCACACACCTCCATTGTGAGTTCACACACCTCCATTCTGTGACTTCACACACCTCCATTCTGTGACTTCACACACCTCCATTCCATGACCTCACACACCTCCATTCTATGACTTCACACACCTTCATTCTTACTTCAAAAACTTCAATTCTATGACTTCACACACCTCCATTCTATGACTTCACACACCTCCATTTTGTGACTTCACACACCTCCATTATATGATTTCACACACCTCCATGTGACTTCACACACCTCCATTCTATGAGTTCACACACCTCCATTCTGACTTCACACACCTCCATTCTATGACTTCATACACCTCCATTCTGACTTCACACAGCTCCATTCTGTGACTTCACAAAACTCCATTCTATGATTTCACACACGTCCATACTATGACTTCACACACCTCCATCTATGACTTCACACACCTCCATTCTGAGTTCACACACCTACATTCTGTGACTTCACACACCTCCCTTCTATGACTTCACTCACATCCAATGTGACGCACACACCTCCATTTTATGAGTTCACACTTCCCCATTCTATGATTTCACACACCTCCATTCTGACTTCACACACCTCCATTCTATGACTTCACACACCGCCATTCTATGACTTCACACACCTCCATTCTGACGTCACAATCCTCCGTTCTGTGACTTCACACACCTCCATTCTATGAGTTCACACACCTAAATTCTATGACTTCACACAACTCCATTCTATGACTTCACACACCTCCATTCTGTGACTTCTTACACCTCCATTCTATGACTTCAAACACCTAAATTCTATGACTTCACACACCTCCATTCTATGACTTCACTCACCTCCATTCTGAATTCACACACCTCCATTCTGTGACTTCTCACACCTCCATTCTGACTTCACACACCTCCTTTCTATGACTTCACTCACCTCCATTCTAAATTCACACACCTCCATTCTGTGACCTCTCACACCTCCATTCTCACTTCACACACATCCTTTCCATGACTTCACACACCTCCATTCTATGAGTTCACGCACCTCCATTCTATGAGTTCACACACCTTCATTTTGACTTCACACACCTCCATTCTATGACTTCACACACCTTCATTCTTACTTCACAAACATCCATTCTATGACTTCACACACCTCCATTATATGACTTCATAAACCTCCCTTCTGTGACTTCACACACGTCCATTCTGAGTTCAGAGACCTCCATTCTGTGACTTCACACACCCCCATTTTGACTTCACACACCTCCATTCTATGACTTCACACACTTCAATTCTATGATTTCACACACCTCCATTCTGTGACTTCACACACCTCCATTGTGAGTTCACACACCTCCATTCTGTGACTTCACACACCTCCATTGTGACTTCACACACCTCCATTCTATGAGTTCACAAACCTCCATTCTGACTTCACACACCTCCATTCTATGACTTCACACACCTCCATTCTGACTTCACACAGCTCCATTCTGTGACTTCACAAAACTCCATTCTATGATTTCACACACGTCCATACTATGACTTCACACACCTCCATCTATGACTTCACACACCTCCATTCTGAGTTCACACACCTCCATTCTGTGACTTCACACACCTCCCTTCTATGACTGCACACACTTCCATTGTGACGCACACACCTCCATTTTATGAGTTCACACTTCTCCATTCTATGATTTCACACACCTCCATTCTGACTTCACACACCTCCATTCTATGACTTCACACACCGCCATTCTATGACTTCACACACCTCCATTCTGACGTCACAATCCTCCATTCTGTGACTTCACACACCTCCATTCTATGAGTTCACACACCTAAATTCTATGACTTCACACAACTTCATTCTATGACTTCACACACCTCCATTCTGTGACTTCACACACCTCCATTCTAGAACTTCAAACACCTAAATTCTATGACTTCACACAACTCCATTCTATGACTTCACACACCTCTATTCTGTGACTTCACACACCTCCATTCTGACTTCACACACCTCTATTCTGTGTCTTCACATACCTCAATTCTTTGACTTCACACACTTCCATTCTGACTTCACACACCTCCATTCTATGATTTCACACACCTCCATTCTATGAGTTCACCCAGCTCCGTTCTATGACTTCACACACCTGCATTCTGAGACTTCACACACCTCAATTCTATGACTTCACACACCTCAATTCTGACTTCACACACCTCTATTCTGTGACTTCAAACACCTCCATTCTATGATTTCAGACACCTCCATTGTATGATTTCACACACCTCCATTCTATGACTTCACACACCTCCATTCTATGACTTCACTCACATCCATTCTGAATTCACACACCTCCATTATGTGACTTCTCACACCTCCATTCTGACTTCACACACCTCCATTCTACAACTTCACTCACCTCCATTCTGAATTCACACACCTCCATTCTGTGACTTCTCAAACCTAAATTCTGACTTCACACATAACCATTCCATGACTTCACACACCTCCATTCATTTGCTTCACACACGGCCATTCTGACTTCACACAGCTCCATTCTGTGACTTCACACACCTCCATTCTATGACTTCACACAACTCCATTCTATGACTACACACTCCTTAATTCTTACTTCAGAAACATCCATTCTATGACTTCACACACCTCTATTATATGACTTCACAAACCTTCATTCGGTGACTTCACACACCTCCATTCTGAGTTCACACACCTCCATTCTGTGACTTCACACACCTCCATTTTGACTTCACACACCTCCATTCTATGACTTCACACACCTCCATTCTGTGACTTCACACACCTCCATTCTATGACCTCACACACCTCCATTCTATGACTTCACAGACCTGCATTGTGACTTCACACACCTCCATTCTATGAGTTCACACACCTCCATTCTGACTTCACACACCTCCATTCTATGACTTCTCACCCCTCCATTCTGACTTCACACACCTCCATTCTATGACTTCACACAACTCCATCTGACTTCACACACCTCCATTCCATGACTTCACACACCTCCATTCGATGAGTTCACACACCTCCATTCTGACGTCACACACCTCCATTCTATGGCTTCACACAGCTGCATTCTGACTTCAGACACCTTCATTCTGTGACTTCACACACCTCCATTCTGTGACTTCACACACCTCCATTTTGACTTCACATACTTCCATTCTTTGACTTAACAAACCTGCATTCTTTGACTTCACACACCACCATTGTTTGACTTCACACACATATATTCTTGGACTTCACACACCTCCCTTCCATGACTTCACACATCTCCATTTTATGAGTTCACACACCTCCTTTTTGACTTCACACACCTCCATTCTATGACTTCACACACCTCCATTCTGACTTCACACAGCTCCATTCTGTGACTTCACAAAACTCCATTCTATGATTTCACACACGTCCATACTATGACTTCACACACCTCCATCTATGACTTCACACACCTCCATTCTGAGTTCACACAACTCCATTCTGTGACTTCACACACCTCCCTTCTATGACTTCACACACTTCCATTGTGACGCACACACCTCCATTTTATGAGTTCACACTTCTCCATTCTATGATTTCACACACCTCCATTCTGACTTCACACACCTCCATTCTATGACATCACACACTGCCATTCTATGACTTCACACACCTCCATTCTGACGTCACAATCCCCCATTCTGTGACTTCACACACCTCCATTCTATGAGTTCACACACCTAAATTCTATGACTTCACACAACTTCATTCTATGACTTCACACACCTCCATTCTGTGACTTCACACACCTCCATTCTATGACTTCAAACACCTAAATTCTATGACTTCACACAACTCCATTCTATGACTTCACACACCTCTATTCTGTGACTTCACACACCTCCATTCTGACTTCACACACCTCTATTCTGTGTCTTCACATACCTCAATTCTTGGACTTCACACACTTCCATTCTGACTTCACACACCTCCATTCTATGATTTCACACACCTCCATTCTATGAGTTCACCCAGCTCCGTTCTATGACTTCACACACCTGCATTCTGAGACTTCACACACCTCAATTCTATGACTTCACACACCTCAATTCTGACTTCACACACCTCTATTCTGTGACTTCAAACACCTCCATTCTATGATTTCAGACACCTCCATTGTATGATTTCACACACCTCCATTCTATGACTTCACACACCTCCATTGTATGACTTCACTCACATCCATTCTGAATTCACACACTTCCATTCTGTGACTTCTCACACCTCCATTCTGACTTCACACACCTCCATTCTATGACTTCACTCACCTCCATTCTGAATTCACACACCTCCATTCTGTGACTTCTCACACCTCCATTCTGACTTCACACATAACCGTTCCATGACTTCACACACCTCCATTCTGTGAATTCACACACCTCCATTCTATGAGTTCACACACCTTCATTTTGACTTCACACATCTCCATTCTATGACTTCACACTCCTTAATTCTTACTTCAGAAACATCCATTCTATGACTTCACACACCTCCATTATATGACTTCACAAACCTCCATTCTGTGACTTCACACACCTCCATTCTGAGTTCACACACCTCCATTCTGTGATTCACACACCTCCATTTTGACTTCACACACCTCCATTCTATGACTTCACACACTTCAATTCTTTGAATTCTCACACCTCAATTCTGTGACTTCACTCACCTACATTCTGTGATTTCACGCACCTCCATTGTGAGTTCACACACCTCCATTCTGTGACTTCACACACCTCCATTCTGTGACTTCACACACCTCCATTCTATGACTTCACACACCTCCATTCTCTGACTTCACACACCTCCATTCTGTGACTTCACGCACCTCCATTCCATGACTTCACACACCTCCATTGTGACTTCACATACCATGATACTATGATTTCACACACCTCCATTCTGTGACTTCACTCACCTCCATTCTGTGACTTCACGCACCTCCATTGTGAGTTCACACACCTCCATTCTGTGACTTCACACACCTCCATTCTGTGACTTCACACACATCCATTCTATTGTTTCACACACCGCCATTCTGACTTCACACAGCTCCATTCTGTGACTTCACACACCTCCATTCTATGACTTCACACACCTCCATTCTATGACTTCACACACCTCCATTCTTTGACTTCACACACCTGCATTCTGTGACTTCACACACCTCCATTCTATGACTTCACACACCTCCATTGTGATTTCACACACCTCCGTTCTATGAGTTCACACACCTCCATTCTGATTTCAAACACCTCAATTCTATGACTTCACACACCTCCATTCTGACTTCACACACCTCCATTGTATGACTTCACACACCTCCATTATATGACTTCACTCACCTCCATTCTGAATTCACACACCTCCATTCTGTGACTTCTCACACCTCCATTCTGACTTCACACACCTCCATTCTTTGACTTCACTCACCTCCATTCTAAATTCACACACCTCCATTCTGTGACCTCTCACACCTCCATTCTGACTTCACACACATCCATTCCATGACTTCACACACCTCCATTCTATGAGTTCACGCACCTCCATTCTATGAGTTCACACACCTTCATTTTGACTTCACACACCTCCATTCTATGACTTCACACACCTTCATTCTTACTTCACAAACATCCATTCTATGACTTCACACACCTCCATTATATGACTTCATAAACCTCCCTTCTGTGACTTCACACACCTCCATTCTGAGTTCAAACACCTCCATTCTGTGACTTCACACACCTCCATTTTGACTTCACACACCTCCATTCTATGACTTCACACACTTCAATTCTATGACTTCACACACCTCCATTCTGTGACTTCACACACCTCCATTGTGAGTTCACACACCTCCATTCTGTGACTTCACACACCTCCATTCTGTGACTTCACACACCTCCATTCTATGACCTCACACACCTCCATTCTATGACTTCACACACCTTCATTCTTACTTCAAAAACTTCAATTCTATGACTTCACACACCTCCATTCTATGACTTCACACACCTCCATTCTGTGACTTCACACACCTCCATTCTATGACTTCAAACACCTAAATTCTATGACTTCACACACCTCCATTCTATGACTTCACTCACCTCCATTCTGAATTCACACACCTCCATTCTGTGACTTCTCACACCTCCATTCTGACTTCACACACCTCCTTTCTATGACTTCACTCACCTCCATTCTAAATTCACACACCTCCATTCTGTGACCTCTCACACCTCCATTCTGACTTCACACACATCCTTTCCATGACTTCACACACCTCCATTCTATGAGTTCACGCACCTCCATTCTATGAGTTCACACACCTTCATTTTGACTTCACACACCTCCATTCTATGACTTCACACACCTTCATTCTTACTTCACAAACATCCATTCTATGACTTCACACACCTCCATTATATGACTTCATAAACCTCCCTTCTGTGACTTCACACACGTCCATTCTGCGTTCAGAGACCTCCATTCTGTGACTTCACACACCCCCATTTTGACTTCACACACCTCCATTCTATGACTTCACACACTTCAGTTCTATGATTTCACACACCTCCATTCTGTGACTTCACACACCTCCATTGTGAGTTCACACACCTCCATTCTGTGACTTCACACACCTCCATTGTGACTTCACACACCTCCATTCTATGAGTTCACAAACCTCCATTCTGACTTCACACACCTCCATTCTATGACTTCACACACCTCCATTCTGACTTCACACAGCTCCATTCTGTGACTTCACAAAACTCCATTCTATGATTTCACACACGTCCATACTATGACTTCACACACCTCCATCTATGACTTCACACACCTCCATTCTGAGTTCACACACCTCCATTCTGTGACTTCACACACCTCCCTTCTATGACTGCACACACTTCCATTGTGACGCACACACCTCCATTTTATGAGTTCACACTTCTCCATTCTATGATTTCACACACCTCCATTCTGACTTCACACACCTCCATTCTATGACTTCACACACCGCCATTCTATGACTTCACACACCTCCATTCTGACGTCACAATCCTCCATTCTGTGACTTCACACACCTCCATTCTATGAGTTCACACACCTAAATTCTATGACTTCACACAACTTCATTCTATGACTTCACACACCTCCATTCTGTGACTTCACACACCTCCATTCTATGACTTCAAACACCTAAATTCTATGACTTCACACAACTCCATTCTATGACTTCACACACCTCTATTCTGTGACTTCACACACCTCCATTTTGACTTCACATACTTCCATTCTTTGACTTAACAAACCTGCATTCTTTGACTTCACACACCACCATTGTTTGACTTCACACACATATATTCTTGGACTTCACACACCTCCATTCCATGACTTCACACATCTCCATTTTATGAGTTCACACACCTCCTTTTTTACTTCACACACCTCCATTCTATGACTTCACACACCTCCATTCTGTGACTTCACACACCTCCATTCTGAGTTCACACACCTCAATTCCGTGACTTCACACACCTCAATTCTCACTTCACACACCTCCATGCTATGACTTCACACAATTCCATTCTATGACTTCACACACCTCCATTCTTTGACTTCACACATCTCAATTGTGAGTTCACACACCTCTATTCTGTGACTTCACACACCTCCACACTGTGACTTCACACACCTCCATTCTGTGACTTCACGCACCTCTATTCTATGATTTCTCACACCTCCATTCTATTAATTCACACACCTCCATTCTGTGACTTCACACAACTCCATTCTATGACTTCCCACACCTCCATTCTGTGACGTCACACACCTCCATTCTGAGTTCACAAACCTCCATTCTGTGAAGTAACGCACCTTCCTTCTGTGACTTCACACACCTCCATTCTATGACTTCACACACCTCCATTCTATGAGTTCACACATCTCCAGTCTTTGACTGCACACCCCTCCATTCTGTGACTTCACACACCTCCATTCTATAACTTCACACACCTCCATTGTGACTTCCCACACCTCCCATCTGAGTTCACACACCTCCGTTCTGACTTCACACACTTCCATTCTATGACTTCACACACCTCCGTTCTGTGACTTCACACACCTCAATTCTGTGACTTCACACGCCTCCATTCTGAGTTCACACACCTCCACTCTGTGACTTAACACACCTCCATTCTGTGACTTCACACACCTCCATTCTGAGTTCACACACCTCCATTCTGTGACTTCACACACCTCCATTCTGACTTCACAGAGCTCCATTCTATGACTTCACACACCTCCATTCTGTGCCTTCACACACCTCCATTCTATGACTTAACACACCTTCATTCTTACTTAACAAACATCCATTCTATGACTTCACACACCTCCATTCTATGACTTCACACACCTCCACTCTATGACTTCACACACCTCCATTAAATGACTTCACACACCTCCATTCTGTGACTTCACACACCTCAGTTCTGTGACTTCACACACCTCCATTATGACTTCACACACATCCATTCTATGACGTCACACACCTCCATTCTATGACTTCACACACCTCCATTCTGTGATTTCACACACCTCCATTCTGAGTTCACACACCTCCATCTCTGACTTCACACACCTCCAATCTGACTTCACACAGCTCCATTCTATGACTTCACACACCTCCATTCTGTGACTTCACACACCTCCATTCTATGACTTCACACACCTCCATTGTGACTTCACACACTTCCATTCTTTGACTTCACACACCTCCATTCTGACTTCACACACCTCCATTCTATGACTTCACACAACTCCATTCCGACTTCACACACATTGATTCTGTGACTTCACACAACTCCATTATATGACTTCACACACCTCCATTCTGTGACTTCAGACACCTCCATTCTATGACTTCACACACCTCCATTCTGTGACTTCACACACCTACATTGTGACTTCACAGACCTCCATTCTATGAGTTCACACAAATGCATTCTGAATTCACACACCTCCATTCTATGACTTCACACACCTCCATTCTATGACTTCACACAGCTCCTTTCTGAGTTGACACACCTCCATTCTATGACTTCACCCACCTCCAATCTGACATCACACACCTCCATACTATGACTTCACACAATTCCATTCTGTGACTTCAAAAACCTCCATTCTATGACTTCACACACCTCCATTGTGACTTCACACACCATCATTCTATGTTCACACACCGCCATTCTGACTTCACTCACCTCCATTCTATGACTTCACACAGCTACATTCTGACTTCACACAGCTCCATTCTATGACTTCGCACACATCTATTCTGACTTCACACACCTCCTTTCTGTGACTTCACACACCTCCATCCTGATTTCACACACCTCCATTCTCTGACGTCAAACACCTCCATTCTGTGACTTCACACACCTCCATTCTATGACTTCACACACCTCCATTCTATGACGTCACACACCCCTATTGTGTGACTTCACACACCTCCATTCTATGACTTCACACACCTCCATTCTGTTACTTCACACACCTCCATTCTGAGTTCACACTCCCCCATTTTGTGATTTCACACACCTCCATTCCGTGACTTCACACACCTCGATTCTATGACTTCACACAGCTAAATTCTATGACTTCACAAACCTCCATTCTATGACTGCACACACCTCCATTCTGTGACTTCACACACCTCCATTCTATGACTTCACACACCTCCATTCTGTGACTTCACATACCTCCATTCTATGACCTCACAAACCTCCATTCTATGACTTCGCAGACCTGCATTGTGACTTCACACACCTCCATTGTATGAGTTCACACACCTCCATTCTGACTTCACACACCTCCATTCTATTGCTTCACACAAATCCATTCTGACTTCACACACCTCCATTCTATGACTTCACACAACTCCATCTGCCTTCACACACCTCCATTCCATGACTTCACACACCTCCATTCGATGAATTCACACACCTCCATTCTTTGATTTCATGCACCTCCATTCTATGAGTTCACTCACCTCCATTCTGTGACTTCACACACCTTTATTGTTTGACTTCACACACCTCCATTCTTTGACTTCACACACCTCCATTCCATGACTTCACACACCTCCATTCTATGAGTTCACACACTTCCATTCTATGAGTTCACACACCTCCATTTTGACTTCACACACCTCCATTCTTTGACTTCATTTACCTACATTCTCACTTCAGAAACATCCATTCTATGACTTCACGCACCTCCAATCTATGACTTCACAAACCTCCGTTCTGTGACCACACAACTCCATTCTGAGTTCCCACACCTCCATTCTGTGACTTCACCCACCTCTATCCTGGCTTCACACACCTCCATTCTGACTTCACAAACCTCAATTCTTTGACTTCACACACCTCCATTCTATGATTTCACACACTTCCATTCTATGAATTCACACACCTCCATTCTATGACTTCACACACATCATTTCTGAGTTGACACACCTCCATTCTGTGATTTCACACACCTCCAATTTGACTTCACACACCCGCATTCTATGACTTCACACACCCCCATTGTGACTTCACACACACTTCATTCTATGAGTTCACACACCTCCATTCTGACTTCACACACCTCCATTCTATGACTTCACACAGCTGCATTCTGACTTCAGACACCTTCATTCTGTGACTTCACATACCTCCATTCTGTGACTTCACACACCTCAGTTCTGTGACTTCACACACCTCCATTATGACTTCACACACATCCATTCTATGACGTCACACACCTTCATTCTATGACTTCACACACCTCCATTCTGTGATTTCACACACCTCCATTCTGAGTTCACACACCTCCATCTCTGACTTCACACACCTCCAATCTGACTTCACACACCTCCATTCTATGACTTCAAACACCTTCCTTCTACTTCAGAAACATCCATTCTATGACTTCACACACCTCCATTCTATGACTTCACACACCTCCACTCTATGACTTCACACACCTCCATTAAATGACTTCACACACTTCCATTCTGTGACTTCACACACCTCAATTCTGTGACTTCACACACCTCCATTATGACTTCACACACATCCATTCTATGACTTCACACACCTCCATTCTATGACTTCACACACCTGCATTCTGTGATTTCACACACCTCCATTCTGAGTTCACACACCTCCATCTCTGACATCACACACCTCCAATCTGACTTCACACAGCTCCATTCTATGACTTCACACACCTCCATTCTGTGACTTCACACACCTCCATTCTATGACTTCACACACCTCCATTGTGACTTCACACACCTCCATTCTATGACTTCACACAACTCCATTCTGACTTCACACACCTCCATTCTATGACTTCACACAACTCCATTCTGACTTCACACACATTGATTCTGTGACTTCACAGACGTCCATTCTATGAGTTCACACAAATGCATTCTGAATTCACACACCTCCATTCTATGACTTCACACACCTCCATTCTGTGACTTCACACACCTCCATTCTATGACTTCACACACCTCCATTGTGACTTCACACACCTCCATTATATGACTTCACACACCTCCATTCTGTGACTTCAGACACCTCCATTCTATGACTTCACACACCTCCATTCTGTGACTTCACACACCTACATTGTGACTTCACAGACGTCCATTCTATGAGTTCACACAAATGCATTCTGAATTCACACACCTCCATTCTATGACTTCACACACCTCCATTCTATGACTTCACACACCTCCTTTCTGAGTTGACACACCTCCATTCTATCACTTCACCCACCTCCAATCTGACATCACACACCTCCATTCTATGACTTCACACAATTCCATTCTGTGACTTCAAAAACCTCCATTCTATGACTTCGCACACATCTATTCTGACTTCACACACCTCCATTCTGTGACTTCACACACCTCCATTCTGATTTCACACACCTCCATTCTCTGACGTCAAACACCTCCATTCTGTGACTTCACACACCTCCATTCTATGACTTCACACACCTCCATTCTATGACGTCACACAACCCCATTGTGTGACTTCACACACCTCCATTCTATGACTTCACACACCTCCATTCTGTTACTTCACACACCTCCATTCTGAGTTCACACGCCCCCATTTTGTGATTTCACACACCTCCATTCTGTGACTTCACACACCTAGATTCTATGACTTCACACAGCTAAATTCTATCACTTCACAAACCTCCATTCTATGACTGCACACACCTCCATTCTGTGACTTCACACACCTCCATTCTATGACTTCACACACCTCCATTCTGTGACTTTACACACCTCCATTCTATGACCTCACAAACCTCCATTCTATGACTTCGCAGACCTGCATTGTGACTTCACACTCCTCCATTCTATGAGTTCACACACCTCCATTCTGACTTCACAAACCTCCATTCTATTACTTCACACAAATCCATTCTGACTTCACACAGCTCCATTCTATGACTTCACACAACTCCATCTGACTTCACACACCTCCATTCCATGACTTCACACACCTCCATTCGATGAGTTCACACACCTCCATTCTGACGTCACACACCTCCATTCTATGGCTTCACACAGCTGCATTCTGACTTCAGACACCTTCATTCTGTGACTTCACACACCTCCATTCTGAGTTCACACACCTCCATCTCTGACTTCACACACCTCCAATCTGACTTCACACAGCTCCATTCTATGACTTCACACACCTCCATTCTGTGACTTCACACACCTCCATTCTATGACTTCACACACCTCCATTGTGACTTCACACACTTCCATTCTTTGACTTCACACACCTCCATTCTGACTTCACACACCTCCATTCTATGACTTCACACAACTCCATTCTGACTTCACACACATTGATTCTGTGACTTCACACAACTCCATTATATGACTTCACACACCTCCATTCTGTGACTTCAGACAACTCCATTCTATGACTTCACACACCTCCATTCTGTGACTTCACACACCTACATTGTGACTTCACAGACCTCCATTCTATGAGTTCACACAAATGCATTCTGAATTCACACACCTCCATTCTATGACTTCACACACCTCCATTCTATGACTTCACACAGCTCCTTTCTGAGTTGACACACCTCCATTCTATGACTTCACCCACCTCCAATCTGACATCACACACCTCCATACTATGACTTCACACAATTCCATTATGTGACTTCAAAAACCTCCATTCTATGACTTCACACACCTCCATTGTGACTTCACACACCATCATTCTATGTTCACACACCGCCATTCTGACTTCACTCACCTCCATTCTATGACTTCACACAGCTACATTCTGACTTCACACAGCTCCATTCTATGACTTCGCACACATCTATTCTGACTTCACACACCTCCTTTCTGTGACTTCACACACCTCCATCCTGATTTCACACACCTCCATTCTCTGACGTCAAACACCTCCATTCTGTGACTTCACACACCTCCATTCTATGACTTCACACACCTCCATTCTATGACGTCACACACCCCTATTGTGTGACTTCACACACCTCCATTCTATGACTTCACACACCTCCATTCTGTTACTTCACACACCTCCATTCTGAGTTCACACTCCCCCATTTTGTGATTTCACACACCTCCATTCCGTGACTTCACACACCTCGATTCTATGACTTCACACAGCTAAATTCTATGACTTCACAAACCTCCATTCTATGACTGCACACACCTCCATTCTGTGACTTCACACACCTCCATTCTATGACTTCACACACCTCCATTCTGTGACTTCACACACCTCCATTCTATGACCTCACAAACCTCCATTCTATGACTTCGCAGACCTGCATTGTGACTTCACACACCTCCATTGTATGAGTTCACACACCTCCATTCTGACTTCACACACCTCCATTCTATTGCTTCACACAAATCCATTCTGACTTCACACACCTCCATTCTATGACTTCACACAACTCCATCTGCCTTCACACACCTCCATTCCATGACTTCACACACCTCCATTCGATGAATTCACACACCTCCATTCTTTGATTTCATGCACCTCCATTCTATGAGTTCACTCACCTCCATTCTGTGACTTCACACACCTTTATTGTTTGACTTCACACACCTCCATTCTTTGACTTCACACACCTCCATTCCATGACTTCACACACCTCCATTCTATGAGTTCACACACTTCCATTCTATGAGTTCACACACCTCCATTTTGACTTCACACACCTCCATTCTTTGACTTCATTTACCTACATTCTCACTTCAGAAACATCCATTCTATGACTTCACGCACCTCCAATCTATGACTTCACAAACCTCCGTTCTGTGACCACACAACTCCATTCTGAGTTCCCACACCTCCATTCTGTGACTTCACCCACCTCTATCCTGGCTTCACACACCTCCATTCTGACTTCACAAACCTCAATTCTTTGACTTCACACACCTCCATTCTATGATTTCACACACTTCCATTCTATGAATTCACACACCTCCATTCTATGACTTCACACACATCATTTCTGAGTTGACACACCTCCATTCTGTGATTTCACACACCTCCAATTTGACTTCACACACCCGCATTCTATGACTTCACACACCCCCATTGTGACTTCACACACACTCCATTCTATGAGTTCACACACCTCCATTCTGACTTCACACACCTCCATTCTATGACTTCACACAGCTGCATTCTGACTTCAGACACCTTCATTCTGTGACTTCACATACCTCCATTCTGTGACTTCACACACCTCAGTTCTGTGACTTCACACACCTCCATTATGACTTCACACACATCCATTCTATGACGTCACACACCTCCATTCTATGACTTCACACACCTCCATTCTGTGATTTCACACACCTCCATTCTGAGTTCACACACCTCCATCTCTGACTTCACACACCTCCAATCTGACTTCACACACCTCCATTCTATGACTTCAAACACCTTCATTCTACTTCAGAAACATCCATTCTATGACTTCACACACCTCCATTCTATGACTTCACACACCTCCACTCTATGACTTCACACACCTCCATTAAATGACTTCACACACCTCCATTCTGTGACTTCACACACCTCAATTCTGTGACTTCACACACCTCCATTATGACTTCACACACATCCATTCTATGACTTCACACACCTCCATTCTATGACTTCACACACCTGCATTCTGTGATTTCACACACCTCCATTCTGAGTTCACACACCTCCATCTCTGACATCACACACCTCCAATCTGACTTCACACAGCTCCATTCTATGACTTCACACACCTCCATTCTGTGACTTCACACACCTCCATTCTATGACTTCACACACCTCCATTGTGACTTCACACACCTCCATTCTATGACTTCACACAACTCCATTCTGACTTCACACACCTCCATTCTATGACTTCACACAACTCCATTCTGACTTCACACACATTGATTCTGTGACTTCACAGACGTCCATTCTATGAGTTCACACAAATGCATTCTGAATTCACACACCTCCATTCTATGACTTCACACACCTCCATTCTGTGACTTCACACACCTCCATTCTATGACTTCACACACCTCCATTGTGACTTCACAAACCTCCATTATATGACTTCACACACCTCCATTCTGTGACTTCAGACACCTCCATTCTATGACTTCACACACCTCCATTCTGTGACTTCACACACCTACATTGTGACTTCACAGACGTCCATTCTATGAGTTCACACAAATGCATTCTGAATTCACACACCTCCATTCTATGACTTCACACACCTCCATTCTATGACTTCACACACCTCCTTTCTGAGTTGACACACCTCCATTCTATCACTTCACCCACCTCCAATCTGACATCACACACCTCCATTCTATGACTTCACACAATTCCATTCTGTGACTTCAAAAACCTCCATTCTATGACTTCGCACACATCTATTCTGACTTCACACACCTCCATTCTGTGACTTCACACACCTCCATTCTGATTTCACACACCTCCATTTTCTGACGTCACACACCTCCATTCTGTGACTTCACACACCTCCATTCTATGACTTCACACACCTCCATTCTATGACGTCACACACCCCCATTGTGTGACTTCACACACCTCCATTCTATGACTTCACACACCTCCATTCTGTTACTTCACACACCTCCATTCTGAGTTCACACGCCCCCATTTTGTGATTTCACACACCTCCATTCTGTGACTTCACACACCTAGATTCTATGACTTCACACAGCTAAATTCTATCACTTCACAAACCTCCATTCTATGACTGCACACACCTCCATTCTGTGACTTCACACACCTCCATTCTATGACTTCACACACCTCCATTCTGTGACTTTACACACCTCCATTCTATGACCTCACAAACCTCCATTCTATGACTTCGCAGACCTGCATTGTGACTTCACACTCCTCCATTCTATGAGTTCACACACCTCCATTCTGACTTCACAAACCTCCATTCTATTACTTCACACAAATCCATTCTGACTTCACACAGCTCCATTCTATGACTTCACACAACTCCATCTGACTTCACACACCTCCATTCCATGACTTCACACACCTCCATTCGATGAGTTCACACACCTCCATTCTGACGTCACACACCTCCATTCTATGGCTTCACACAGCTGCATTCTGACTTCAGACACCTTCATTCTGTGACTTCACACACCTCCATTCTGTGACTTCACACACCTCCATTTTGACTCCACATACTTCCATTCCTTGACTTAACAAACCTGCATTCTTTGACTTCACACACCACCATTGTTTGACTTCACACACATATATTCTTGGACTTCACACACCTCCATACCATGACTTCACACATCTCCATTTTATGAGTTCACACACCTCCTTTTTGACTTCACACACCTCCATTCTATGACTTCACACACCTCCATCCTATGACTTCACACACCTCCATTCTGTGACTTCACACACCTACATTGTGACTTCACAGACCTCCATTCTATGAGTTCACACAAATGCATTCTGAATTCACACACCTCCATTCTATGACTTCACACACCTCCATTCTATGACTTCACACAGCTCCTTTCTGAGTTGACACACCTCCATTCTATGACTTCACCCACCTCCAATCTGACATCACACACCTCCATACTATGACTTCACACAATTCAATTCTGTGACTTCAAAAACCTCCATTCTATGACTTCACACACTTCCATTGTGACTTCACACACCATCATTCTATGTTCACACACCGCCATTCTGACTTCACTCACCTCCATTCTATGACTTCACACAGCTCCATTCTGACTTCACACAGCTGCATTCTATGACTTCGCACACATCTATTCTGACTTCACACACCTCCATTCTGTGACTTCACACACCTCCATTCTGATTTCACACACCTCCATTCTCTGACGTCAAACACCTCCATTCTGTGACTTCACACACCTCCATTCTATGACTTCACACACCTCCATTCTATGACGTCACACACCCCCATTGTGTGACTTCACACACCTCCATTCTATGACTTCACACACCTCCATTCTGTTACTTCACACACCTCCATTCTGAGTTCACACGCCCCCATTTTGTGATTTCACAAACCTCCATTCCGTGACTTCACACACCTCGATTCTATGACTTCACACAGCTCAATTCTATGACTTCACAAACCTCCATTCTATGACTGCACACACCTCCATTCTGTGACTTCACACACCTCCATTCTATGACTTCACACACCTCCATTCTGTGACTTCACACACCTCCATTCTATGACCTCACAAACCTCCATTCTATGACTTCGCAGACCTGCATTGTGACTTCACACACCTCCATTGTATGAGTTCACACACCTCCATTCTGACTTCACACACCTCCATTCTATTACTTCACACAAATCCATTCTGACTTCACACACCTCCATTATATGACTTCACACAACTCCATCTGACTTCAAACACCTCCAATCCATGACTTCACACGCCTCCATTCGATGAATTCACACACCTCCATTCTTTGATTTCATGCACCTCCATTCTATGAGTTCACACACCTCCATTCTGTGACTTCACACACCTTTATTGTTTGACTTCACACACCTCCATTCTTTGACTTCACACACCTCCATTCCATGACTTCACACACCTCCATTCTATGAGTTCACACACCTCCATTCTATGAGTTCACACACCTCCATTTTGACTTCACACACCTCCATTCTTTGACTTCATTTACCTACATTCTCACTTCAGAAACATCCATTCTATGACTTCACGCACCTCCAATCTATGACTTCACAAACCTCCGTTCTGTGACCACACACCTCCATTCTGAGTTCCCACACCTCCATTCTGTGACTTCACCCACCTCTATCCTGGCTTCACATACCTCCATTCTGACTTCACAAACCTCAATTCTTTGACTTCACACACCTCTATTCTATGATTTCACACACTTCCATTCTATGAATTCACACACCTCCATTCTATGACTTCACACACCTCATTTCTGAGTTGACACACCTCCATTCTGTGATTTCACACACCTCCAATTTGACTTCACACACCCCCATTCTATGACTTCACACACCTCCATTGTGACTTCACACACTCCATTCTATGAGTTCACACACCTCCATTCTGACTTCACACACCTCCATTCTATGACTTCACACAGCTGCATTCTGACTTCAGACACCTTCATTCTGTGACTTCACACACCTCCATTCTGTGACTTCACACACCTCCATTTGACTTCACACATTTCCATTCTTTGACTTAACACACCTGCATTCTGTGACTTCCCACACCACCATTATTTGACTTCACACACCTATATTCTTGGACTTCACACACCTCAATTCCATGACTTCACACATCTCCATTTTATGAGTTCACACACCTCCATTTTGACTTCACACACCTCCATTCTATGACTTCACACACCTTCATTCTACTTCAGAAACATCCATTCTATGACTTCACACACCTCCAGTCTTTGACTTCACACCCATCCATTCTGTGACTTCACACACCTACATTCTGTAACTTCACACACCTCCATTTTGACTTCCCACACCACCAATCTGAGTTCACACACCTCAGTTCTGACTTCACACACTTCCATTCTATGACTTCACACACCTCCAATCTGTGACTACACACACCTCAATTCTGTGACTTCACACGCCTCCATTATGACTTCACACACCTCCATTCTATGACTTCACACACCTCCATTCTATGACTTCACACACCTAGATTCTGTGACTTCACACACCTCCATTCTGAGTTCACACACCTCCATTCTGTGACTTAACATACTTCCACTCTGTGACTACACACACCGCCATTCTGAGTTCACACACGTCCATTCTGTGACTTCACACACCTCAATTCTGACTTCACACAGCTCCATTCTATGACTTCACACACCTCCATTCTGTGCCTTCACACACCTCCATTCTATGACTTAACACACCTTCATTCTTGCTTAACAAACATCCATTCTATGACTTCACACACCTACATTCTATGACTTCACACACCTCCATTATGACTTCACACAGATCCATTCTATGACTTCACACACCTCCATTCTATGACTTCACACACCTCAGTTCTGTGACTTCACACACCTAGATTCTGTGACTTCACACACCTCCATTCTGAGTTCACACACCTCCATTCTGTGACTTCACACACCTCCAATCTAACTTCACACAGCTCCATTCTATGACTTCACAAACCTAGATTCTGTGACTTGACACACCTCCATTCTGAGTTCAAACACCTCCGTTCTGTGACTTAACACACCTCCATTCTGTGACTTCACACACCTCCAATTTGACTTCACACAGCTCCATTCTATGACTTCACACACCTCCATTCTGTGACTTCACACACCTCCATTATGACTTCACCCACCTCCATTCTATGACTTCACACACCTCCATTCAATGACTTCACACACCTCCATTCTGTGACTTCGCACACATTCATTCTGATTTCACAAAGTTCCATTCTCTGACTTCCCACACCTCCATACTATGATTTCACACACCTCCACTCTATGACTTCACACACCTCCATTCTGTGACTTCACACACCTCCATTCTGAGTTCAAACACCTCCGTTCTCTGACTTAACACACCTCCATTTTGGGACTTCAATCACCTCCATTCTGAGTTCACACACCTCCATTCTGTGACTTCACACACCTCCATTCTGACTTCACACAGCTCCATTCTATGACTTCACACACCTCCATTCTGTGCCTTCACACACCTCCATTCTATGACTTAACACACCTTCATTCTTACTTAACAAACATCCATTCTATGACTTCACACACCTCCATTCTGTGACTTCACACACCTCCATTCTATGACCTCACACACCTCCATTCTATGACTTCGCACACCTGCATTGTGACTTCACACACCACCATTCTATGAGTTCACACACCTCCATTCTATGACTTCACACACCTCCATTCTATGACTTCACAAACCTCCATTCTGACTTCACACACTTCCATTCTATGACTTCACACAACTCCATCTGACTTCACACACCTCCATTCCATGACTTCACACACCTCCATTCGATGAATTCACACACCTCCATTCTTTCACTTCATGCACCTCCATTCTATGAGTTCACACACCTCCATTCTGTGACTTCACACACCTTTAGTGTTTGACTTCACACACCTCCATTCTTTCACTTCACACACCTCCATTCCCTGACTTCACACACCTCCATTCTATGAGTTCACACACCTCCATTCTATGAGTTCACACACCTCCATTTTGACTTCACACACCTCCATTCTTTGACTTCATACACCTACATTCTCACTTCAGAAACATCCATTCTATGACTTCACGCACCTCCATTCTATGACTTCACAAACCTCCGTTCTGTGACCACACACCTCCATTCTGAGTTCCCACACCTCCATTATGTGACTTCACCCACCTCCATCCTGCCTTCACACACCTCCATTCTGACTTCACAAACCTTAATTCTTGACTTCACTCACCTCCATTCTATGATTTCACACACTTCCATTCTATGAATTCACACACCTCCATTCTATGACTTCACACACCTCCATTTTGACTTCACACACCTCCACTCTATGACTTCACACACCTCCATTCTATGACTTCAAACACCTCCATTCTGTGACTTCACACACCTTCATTCTGTGACTTCACACACTTCCATTTTGACTTCACACACTTCTATTCTTTGACTTCACACACCTCCATTCTATGAGTTCACACACCTCCATTTTGACTTCACACAACTCCATTTTTGGACTTCACACACCTACATTCCATGACTTCACACATCTCCATTTTATGAGTTCGCACACCTCCATTTTGACTTCACACACCTCCATTGTGGGTTCACACACCTCCATTCTATGATTTCAGAAACCTCCATTCTGTGACTTCACACACCTCCATTCTGACTTCACACACCTCCATTCTATGACTTCACACACCTATATTCTATAAATTCACACATCTCCATTCTGTGACTTCGCACACCTCCATTCTGATTTCACACAGCTCCATTCTCTGACTTCCCACACCTCCATTCTATGATTTCACACACCTCCATTCTATGACTTCACACACCTCCATTCTGACTTCACACACCTCCATTCTATGACTTCACACAACTCCATTCTGACTTCACACACCTCCACTCTGTGACTGCACACACCTCCATTCCATGACTTCACACACCTCCATTCGATGACTTCACAAACCTCCATTCTTTGACTTCACACACCTCCATTCTATGAGTTCACACACCTCCATTTGTGACTCTGCACACCACCTTTTTGACTTCACACACCTCCATTCTGTGATTTCACACACCTCCAATCTGTGACTTCACACACCTTTATTGTTTGCCTTCACACACCTCCATTCTTTGACTTCACACACCTCCATTCTATGACTTCACACACCTCCATTCTATGAGATCTCACACCTCCATTCTATGAGTTCACACACCTCCATTTTGACTTCACACACCTCCATTCTATGACTTCACACACCTTCATTCTTACTTCAGAAACATCCATTCTATGACTCCACGCACTTACATTCTATGACTTCACAAATCTCCGTTCTGTGACTTCGCACACCTCCATCCTGAGTTCACACACCTCCATTCTCTGAGTTCACACACCTCCATTCTGTGACTTAACACACCTCCATTCTATGACTTCACAGAGCTACATTCTGTGACTTCACATACCTTTATTGTTTGACTTCACACACCTCCATTCTGTGACTTCACACACCTCCATTCTGTGACTTCTCACACCTCCATTTTGACTTCACACACTTCCATTCGTTGACTTCACACACCTCCATTCTGTGACTTCACACACCACCATTGTTTGACTTCACACACCTCCATTTTTGGACTTCACACACCTCCATTCCATGACTTCACACATCTCCATTTTATGAGTTCGCACACCTCCATTTTGACTTCACACACCTCCATTCTGTGACTTCACACACCTTCATTCTACTTTAGAAACATCCATTCTATGACTTCACACACCTCCATTCTATGACTTCACAAACCTCCTTTCTATGTCTTCACACAAATGCATTCTGAGTTCACACACCTCAATTCTGTGACTTCACACACCTCAATTCTGGCTTCACACACCTCCATTCTATGACTTCACACAATTCCTTTCTATGACTTCATACACCTCCATTCTTTGACTTCACACACCTCCATTGTGAGTTCACACACCTCCA
The DNA here is from genome assembly GCA_024803745.1 of Megascapheus bottae. Lineage (NCBI taxonomy): Eukaryota > Metazoa > Chordata > Mammalia > Rodentia > Geomyidae > Megascapheus > Megascapheus bottae. The sequence continues at coordinate 231,807 of JANJXV010000888.1, forward strand.
TTCTATGACTTCACATACCTCCATTATGACTTCACACAGCTCCATTCCATGACTTCACACACCTCCATTCTTTGCCTTCACACACCTCCATTCTAGGACTTAACACACCTTCATTCTTACTTCACAAACATCCATTCTATGATCACACACTTCCATTCTATGACTTCACACACCTCCATTCTATGACTTCACACACCTCCATTCAGTGACTTCACACACCTCAATCTTGTGACTTCACACACCTCCATTATGATTTCACACATCTCCATTCTATGACTTCACACACCTCCATTCTATGACTTCACACCTCCATTCTGTGACTTCACACACCTCCATTCTGAGTTCACACACCTCCATTCTGTGACTTCACACACCTCCATTCTATTACTTCACACACCTTCATTCTACTTCAGAAACATCCATTCTATGACTTCACACACCTCCATTCTATGACTTCACACACCTCCATTCTATAACTTCACACACCTCCATTCTATGACTTCACACCTCCATTCTATAACTTAACACACCTCCATTGTGACTTCACACTTCCATTCTATGAGTTCACACACCTCCATTCTGACTTCACACACCTCCATTCTATGACTTCACACACCCCCATTCTGACTTCACACACCTACATTCTATGACTTCACACAACTCAATTCTGACTTCACACACCGCCATTCTGTGACTTCACACACCTCCATTCCATGACTTCACACACCTCCTTTCGATGACTTTACACACCTCCATTCTGTGACTTCACACACCTCCATTTTGACTTCACACACTTCCATTCTTTGACTTCACACACCTCCATTCTGTGACTTCACACACCACCATTGTTTGACTTCAAACACCTTTATTGTTTGACTTCACAGACCTCCATTTTGAGTTCACACATCTCCATTCTGTGACTTCACACACCTCCATTCTGTGACTTCACACACCTCCATTCTGTGACTTCACAAACCTCCATTCTGTGACTTCACACACCTCCATTCTATGACTTCACACACCTCCATTTTGACTTCACACACCTCCACTCTATGACTTCACACACCTCCATTCTATGACTTCAAACACCTCCATTCTGTGACTTCACACACCTTCATTCTGTGATTTCACACACTTCCAGTTTGACTTCACACACTTCCATTCTTTGACTTCACACACCTCCATTCTATGAGTTCACACACCTCCATTTTGACTTCACACAACTCCATTGTTGGACTTCACACACCTACATTCCATGACTTCACACATCTCCATTTTATGAGTTCGCACACCTCCATTTTGACTTCACACACCTCCATTGTGGGTTCACACACCTCCATTCTATGATTTCAGAAACCTCCATTCTGTGACTTCACACACCTCCATTCTGAGTTCACACACCTCAATTCTGTGAGTTCACACACCTCAATTCTGGCTTCACACACCTCCTTTCTATGACTTCACACACTTCCATTCTATGACTTCACACACCTCCATTCTTTGACTTCACACACCTCCATTGTGAGTTCACACACCTCCATTCTGTGACTTCACACACTTCCATTCTGTGACTTCACACACCTTCCTTCTGTGACTTCACACACCTCCATTCTCTGACTTCACACACCTATATTCTATGAATTCACACATCTCCATTCTGTGACTTCGCACACCTCCATTCTATGATTTCACACACCTCCATTCTATGACTTCACACACCTCCATTCTGACTTCACACACCTCCATTCTATGACTTCACACAACTCCATTCTGACTTCACACACCTCCACTCTGTGACTGCACACACCTCCATTCCATGACTTCACACACCTCCATTCGATGACTTCACAAACCTCCATTCTTTGACTTCACACACCTCCATTCTATGAGTTCACACACCTCCATTTGTGACTCTGCACACCACCTTTTTGACTTCACACACCTCCATTCTGTGATTTCACACACCTCCAATCTGTGACTTCACACACCTTTATTGTTTGCCTTCACACACCTCCATTCTTTGACTTCACACACCTCCATTCTATGACTTCACACACCTCCATTCTATGAGATCTCACACCTCCATTCTATGAGTTCACACACCTCCATTTTGACTTCACACACCTCCATTCTATGATTTCACACACCTTCATTCTTACTTCAGAAACATCCATTCTATGACTCCACGCACTTACATTCTATGACTTCACAAATCTCCGTTCTGTGACTTCGCACACCTCCATCCTGAGTTCACACACCTCCATTCTCTGAGTTCACACACCTCCATTCTGTGACTTAACACACCTCCATTCTATGACTTCACAGAGCTACATTCTGTGACTTCACATACCTTTATTGTTTGACTTCACAAACCTCCATTCTGGGACTTCACACACCTCCATTGTGAGTTCACACACCTCCATTCTGTGACTTCACACACCTCCATTCTGTGACTTCTCACACCTCCATTTTGACTTCACACACTTCCATTCGTTGACTTCACACACCTCCATTCTGTGACTTCACACACCACCATTGTTTGACTTCACACACCTCCATTTTTGGACTTCACACACCTCCATTCCATGACTTCACACATCTCCATTTTATTTGTTCGCACACCTCCATTTTGACTTCACACACCTCCATTCTGTGACTTCACACACCTTCATTCTACTTCAGAAACATCCATTCTATGACTTCACACACCTCCATTCTATGACTTCACAAACCTCCTTTCTATGTCTTCACACAAATGCATTCTGAGTTCACACACCTCAATTCTGTGACTTCACACACCTCAATTCTGGCTTCACACACCTCCATTCTATGACTTCACAAAATTCCTTTCTATGACTTCACACACCTCCATTCTTTGACTTCACACACCTCCATTGTGAGTTCACACACCTCCATTCTATGACTTCACATACCTCCATTATGACTTCACACAGCTCCATTCTATGACTTCACACACCTCCATTCTTTGCCTTCACACACCTCCATTCTAGGACTTAACACACCTTCATTCTTACTTCACAAACATCCATTCTATGATCACACACTTCCATTCTATGACTTCACACACCTCCATTCTATGACTTCACACACCTCCATTCAGTGACTTCACACACCTCAATTCTGTGACTTCACACACCTCCATTATGATTTCACACATCTCCATTCTATGACTTCACACACCTCCATTCTATGACTTCACACCTCCATTCTGTGACTTCACACACCTCCATTCTGAGTTCACACACCTCCATTCTGTGACTTCACACACCTCCATTCTATTACTTCACACACCTTCATTCTACTTCAGAAACATCCATTCTATGAATTCACACACCTCCATTCTATGACTTCAGACACCTCCATTCTATGACTTCACACAATTCCATTCTATGACTTCACACACCTCCATTCTTTGACTTCACACACCTCCATTGTGAGTTCACACATCTCCATTCTGTGACTTCAAACACCTCCATTCTGTGACTTCACACACCTCCATTCTCTGACTTCACACACCTCCATTCTATGATTTCTCACACCTCCATTCTGTTAATTCACACACCTCCATTCTGTGACTTCGCAAAACTCCATTTTATGACTTCCCTCACCTCCATTCTGTGACTTCACACACCTCCATTCTGAGTTCACAAACCTCCATTCTGTGACTTAACGCACCTCCATTCTGTGACTTCACACACCTCCGTTCTGACTTCACACAAGTCCATTCTATGACTTCAAAACCTCCATTCTGTGATTCACACACCTCAATTCTGTGACTTCACACACCTCCATTATGACTTCACACACCTCCACTCTATGACTTCACACACCTCCATTCTATGACTTCACACACCTAGATTCTGTGACTTCACACACCTCCGTTCTGAGTTCACACACCTCAATTCTGTGACTTCACACACCTCCATTCTGACTTCACCCAGCTCCATTCAATGACTTCACACACCTCCATTCTGTGACTTCGCACACCTCCATTCTATGACTTAACACACCTTCATTGTTACTTCACAAACATCCATTCTATGACTTCACACACCTCCATTCTATGACTTCACACACCTCCATTTTGACTTCACACACCTCCACTCTATGACTTCACACACCTCCATTCTATGACTTCAAACACCTCCATTCTGTGACTTCACACACCTTCATTCTGTGATTTCACACACTTCCAGTTTGACTTCACACACTTCCATTCTTTGACTTCACACACCTCCATTCTATGAGTTCACACACCTCCATTTTGACTTCACACAACTCCATTGTTGGACTTCACACACCTACATTCCATGACTTCACACATCTCCATTTTATGAGTTCGCACACCTCCATTTTGACTTCACACACCTCCATTGTGGGTTCACACACCTCCATTCTATGATTTCAGAAACCTCCATTCTGTGACTTCACACACCTCCATTCTGAGTTCACACACCTCAATTCTGTGAGTTCACACACCTCAATTCTGGCTTCACACACCTCCTTTCTATGACTTCACACACTTCCATTCTATGACTTCACACACCTCCATTCTTTGACTTCACACACCTCCATTGTGAGTTCACACACCTCCATTCTGTGACTTCACACACTTCCATTCTGTGACTTCACACACCTTCCTTCTGTGACTTCACACACCTCCATTCTCTGACTTCACACACCTATATTCTATGAATTCACACATCTCCATTCTGTGACTTCGCACACCTCCATTCTATGATTTCACACACCTCCATTCTATGACTTCACACACCTCCATTCTGACTTCACACACCTCCATTCTATGACTTCACACAACTCCATTCTGACTTCACACACCTCCACTCTGTGACTGCACACACCTCCATTCCATGACTTCACACACCTCCATTCGATGACTTCACAAACCTCCATTCTTTGACTTCACACACCTCCATTCTATGAGTTCACACACCTCCATTTGTGACTCTGCACACCACCTTTTTGACTTCACACACCTCCATTCTGTGATTTCACACACCTCCAATCTGTGACTTCACACACCTTTATTGTTTGCCTTCACACACCTCCATTCTTTGACTTCACACACCTCCATTCTATGACTTCACACACCTCCATTCTATGAGATCTCACACCTCCATTCTATGAGTTCACACACCTCCATTTTGACTTCACACACCTCCATTCTATGATTTCACACACCTTCATTCTTACTTCAGAAACATCCATTCTATGACTCCACGCACTTACATTCTATGACTTCACAAATCTCCGTTCTGTGACTTCGCACACCTCCATCCTGAGTTCACACACCTCCATTCTCTGAGTTCACACACCTCCATTCTGTGACTTAACACACCTCCATTCTATGACTTCACAGAGCTACATTCTGTGACTTCACATACCTTTATTGTTTGACTTCACAAACCTCCATTCTGGGACTTCACACACCTCCATTGTGAGTTCACACACCTCCATTCTGTGACTTCACACACCTCCATTCTGTGACTTCTCACACCTCCATTTTGACTTCACACACTTCCATTCGTTGACTTCACACACCTCCATTCTGTGACTTCACACACCACCATTGTTTGACTTCACACACCTCCATTTTTGGACTTCACACACCTCCATTCCATGACTTCACACATCTCCATTTTATTTGTTCGCACACCTCCATTTTGACTTCACACACCTCCATTCTGTGACTTCACACACCTTCATTCTACTTCAGAAACATCCATTCTATGACTTCACACACCTCCATTCTATGACTTCACAAACCTCCTTTCTATGTCTTCACACAAATGCATTCTGAGTTCACACACCTCAATTCTGTGACTTCACACACCTCAATTCTGGCTTCACACACCTCCATTCTATGACTCACAAATTCCTTTCTATGACTTCACACACCTCCATTCTTTGACTTCACACACCTCCATTGTGAGTTCACACACCTCCATTCTATGACTTCACATACCTCCATTATGACTTCACACAGCTCCATTCTATGACTTCACACACCTCCATTCTTTGCCTTCACACACCTCCATTCTAGGACTTAACACACCTTCATTCTTACTTCACAAACATCCATTCTATGATCACACACTTCCATTCTATGACTTCACACACCTCCATTCTATGACTTCACACACCTCCATTCAGTGACTTCACACACCTCAATTCTGTGACTTCACACACCTCCATTATGATTTCACACATCTCCATTCTATGACTTCACACACCTCCATTCTATGACTTCACACCTCCATTCTGTGACTTCACACACCTCCATTCTGAGTTCACACACCTCCATTCTGTGACTTCACACACCTCCATTCTATTACTTCACACACCTTCATTCTACTTCAGAAACATCCATTCTATGAATTCACACACCTCCATTCTATGACTTCAGACACCTCCATTCTATGACTTCACACAATTCCATTCTATGACTTCACACACCTCCATTCTTTGACTTCACACACCTCCATTGTGAGTTCACACATCTCCATTCTGTGACTTCAAACACCTCCATTCTGTGACTTCACACACCTCCATTCTCTGACTTCACACACCTCCATTCTATGATTTCTCACACCTCCATTCTGTTAATTCACACACCTCCATTCTGTGACTTCGCAAAACTCCATTTTATGACTTCCCTCACCTCCATTCTGTGACTTCACACACCTCCATTCTGAGTTCACAAACCTCCATTCTGTGACTTAACGCACCTCCATTCTGTGACTTCACACACCTCCGTTCTGACTTCACACAAGTCCATTCTATGACTTCAAAAACCTCCATTCTGTGATTCACACACCTCAATTCTGTGACTTCACACACCTCCATTATGACTTCACACACCTCCACTCTATGACTTCACACACCTCCATTCTATGACTTCACACACCTAGATTCTGTGACTTCACACACCTCCGTTCTGAGTTCACACACCTCAATTCTGTGACTTCACACACCTCCATTCTGACTTCACCCAGCTCCATTCAATGACTTCACACACCTCCATTCTGTGACTTCGCACACCTCCATTCTATGACTTAACACACCTTCATTGTTACTTCACAAACATCCATTCTATGACTTCACACACCTCCATTCTATGACTTCACACACCTCCATTCTATGACTTCACAAACCTCCATTCTGTGACTTCACACACCTCAATTCTGTGACTTCACACACCTCCATTATGACTTCACACACATCCATTCTATGACTTCACACACCTCCATTCTATGACTTCACACACCTCCATTGTGACTTCACACAGCTCCATTCTATGAGTTCACACACCTCCATTCTGACTTCACACACCTCCATTCTATGACTTCACACACCTCCATTCTGACTTCACACACCTCCATTCTATGACTTCACACAAATCCATTCTGACTTCCGACACCTCCATTCTATGAGTTCACACACCTGCATTGTGACTTCACACACCTCCATTCTATGACTTCACACACCTCCATTCTATGACTTCACACACCTCCATTCTATGACTTCACAAACCTCCATTCTGACTTCACACACCTCCATTCTGACTTCACAAACATCAATTCTGTGAATTCGCACACCTCCATTCTATGACTTCACACACCTCCATTCTATGACTTCACATACCTCCATTCTATGACTTCACACAACTCCATTTTGTGACTTCACACATCTCCATTGTGAGTTCTCACACCTCCATTCTGTGACTTCACACACCTCCAATCTGACTTCACACAGCTCCATTCTATGACTTCACGCACCTACATACTCTGACTTCACACACCTCCATTCTATGATTTCACAAACCTCCCTTGTGACTTCACACACCTCCATTCTATGACTTCACACAGCTCCATTCTATGATTTCACACACCTCCCTTGTGACTTCACACACCTCCAATCTGACTTCACACAGCTCCATTCTATGACTTCACACACCTCCATTCTGTGACTTCACACACCTCCATTCCATGACTTCACACACCTCCATTCTGTGATTTCACACACCTCCATTCTGTGACTTCACATACCTTTATTGTTTGACTTCACACAATGCATTCTTTGATTTCACACACCTTTATTCCATGACTTCACACACCTCCATTCTATGAGTTCTCAGACCTCCATTCTATGAGTTCACACACCTCCATTTTGACTTCATTCACCTCCATTCTATGACTTCAAACACATTCATTCTTATTCAGAAACATCCATTCTATGACTTCACACACCTCCATTCTATGACTTCACACACCTCCATTCTGTGACTTCATACACCTCCATTCCATGACTTCACACACCTCCATTTGTGACTCTACACACCACGTTTTTGACTTCACACACCTCCATTTGTGATTTCACACACCTCCATTCTGTGTCTTCACACACCTTTATTGTTTGACTTCACACACCTCCATTCTTTGACTTCACACTCCTCCATTGCATAACTTCAAGACACCTCCATTCTAGGAGTTCACAACCTCCATTCTATGAGTTCACACACCTCCATTTTGACTTCACACACTTCCATTCTGTGACTTCACACATCTCCTTTCTGTGACTTCACACACGTCCATTCTATGACTTCACACACCTACATTCTGTGACTTCACACACCTCCATTCTGTTACTTCACACACCTCCATTTTGACTTCACACACTTCCATTCTTTGAATTCACGCACCTCCATTCTGTGACTTCACACACATTAACATTGTTTGACTTCACACACCTCTATTTTTGTACTTCACACACCTCTATTCCATGACTTCACACATCTCCATTTTATGAGTTCGCACACCTCCATTTTGACTTCACACACCTCCATTCTATGAATTCACACACCTGCATTCTACTTCAGAAACATCCATTCAATGACTTCACACACCTCCATTCTATGATTTCACAAACCTCCATTCTGTGACTTCACACACCTCCATTCTGAGTTCACACACCTCAATTCTGTGACTTCACACACCTCAATTCTGGCTTCACACACCTCCATTCTATGACTTCACACACTTCCATTCTATGACTTCACACACCTCCATTCTTTGACTTCACACACCTCCATTGTGAGTACACACACCTCCCTTCTCAGACTTCACACACCTCCATTCTGTGACTTCACACACCTTCATTCTATGACTTCACACACCTCCATTCTATGAATTCATACATCTCCATTCTGTTACTTCACACAACTCCATTCTATGACTTCCCACACCTCCATTTTGGGACTTCACACACCTCCATTCTGAGTTTACACACTTCCGTTCTGTGACTTAACACACCTTCATTCTGTGACTTCACACACCTTCATTCTATGATTTCACACACCTCCATTCTATGACTTCACACACCTCCATTCTATGACTTCACACACCTATATTCTTTGACTTCACACACCTCCATTATTTGACTTCACACACCTCCATTTTGAGTTCACACACCTACATTCTGTGACTTCACAGACCTCCATTTGTGACGTTACACACCACCATTTTGTCTTCACACACTTCCATTCTGTGACTTCACACACCTCCATTCCGTGACTTCGCACACTTCCATTGTTTGACTTCACACACCTCCATTCTTTGACTTCACACACCTCCATTCCATGACTTCACACACTTCTACACTATCAGTTCACACACATCCATTCTATGAGTTCACACACCACCATTTTGACTTCACACACCTCCAGTCTATGACTTCACACACCTACATTCTTACTTCAGGGACATCCATTGTATGAATTCACCCACCTCCATTCTATGACTTCACAAACCTCCATTCTATGACTTCACACACCTCCATTCTATGACTTCACACACCTCCATTCTATGACTTCACACACCTCCATTCTATGACTTCACACACCTCCATTCTATGACTTCACACACCTCCATTTGTGAATCTACACACCACATTTTTGACTTCACACACCTCCATTCTGTGATTTCACACACCTCCATTCTGTGACTTCACACACCTTTATTGTTTGACTTCACACACCTCCATTCTTTGACTTCACACACCTCCATTGCATGACTTCAAGACACCTCCATTCTATGAGTTCACAAACCTCCATTCTATGAGTTCACACACCTCCATTTTGACTTCACACACCTCTATTCTGTGACTTCACACACCTCCATTCTATGACTTCACACACCTACATTCTGTGACTTCACACACCTCCATTCTGTTACTTCACACACCTCCATTTTGACTTCACACACTTCCATTCTTTGAATTCACACACCTCTATTCTGTGACTTCACACACATTAACATTGTTTGACTTCACACACCTCTATTTTTGGACTTCACTCACCTCCATTCCATGACTTCACACATCTCCATTTTATGAGTTCGCACACGTCCATTTTGACATCACACACCTCCATTCTATGACATCACACACCTTCATTCTACTGCAGAAACATCCGTTCTATGAATTCACACACCTCCATTCTATGATTTCACAAACCTCCATTGTGTGACTTCACACACCTCCATTCTGAGTTCACACACCTCAATTCTGTGACTTCACACACCTCAATTCTGGCTTCACACACCTCCATTCTATGACTTCACACACTTCCATTCTATGACTTCACACACCTCCATTCTATGATTTCACAAACCTCCATTCTGTGACTTCACACACCTCCATTCTGAGTTCACACACCTCAATTCTGTTACTTCACACACCTCAATTCTGGCTTCACACACCTCCATTCTATGACTTCACACACTTCCATTCTATGAATTCACACACCTCCATTCTTTGACTTCACACACCTCCATTGTGAATTCACACAGCACCATTCTGTGACTTCATACACCTCCATTCTCAGACTTCACACAACTCCATTCTGTGACTTCACACACCTCCACTCTATGACTTCACACACTTCCATTCTATGAATTCACACATCTCCATTCTGTGATTTCACACAACTCCATTCTATTACTTCCCACACCTCCATTCTGGGACTTCACACACCTCCATTCTGAGTTCACACACATCCGTTCTGTGACTTAACACACCTTCATTCCGTGACTTCACACACCTTCATTCTATGATTTCACTCACCTCCCTTCTATGACTTCACACACCTCCATTCTATGACTTCACACACGTATATTCTTTGACTTCGCACACCTCCATTCTTTGACTTCACACACCTCCATTTTGAGTTCACACACGTACATTCTGTGTCTTCACACACCTCTATTTGTGACGGTACACACAACCATTTTGACTTCAAACACCTCCATTCTGTGACTTCACACACCTCCATTCTGTGACTTCACACCACTCCATTTTGACTTCGCACACTTCCATTCTGTGACTTCACACACCTCCATTCTGTGACTTCACACCACTCCATTTTGACTTCGCACACTTCCATTCTGTGACTTCACACACCTCCATTCTATGACTTCACACACCTCCATTCTGTTACTTCACACACCTCCATTCTGTGTTCACACACCTCCATTTTGTGATTTCACACACCTCCATTCTGTGACTTCACACACCTCCATTCTATGACTTCACACACCTAAATTCTATGACTTCACAAACCTCCATTCTATGAGTTCACACACCTCCATTCTGTGACTTCACACACCTCCATTCTATGACTTCACACACCTCCATTCTGTGACTTCACACACCTTCATTCTATGACCTCACACACTTCCATTCTATGACTTCGCACACCTGCATTGTGACTTCACACACCTCCATTCTATGAGTTCACACACCTCCATTCTGACTTCACACACCTCCATTCTATGACTTCACACACCTCCATTCTGACTTCACACACCTCCATTCTATGAATTCACACAACTCCATCTGACTTCACACACCTCCATTCCATGATTTCACACACCTCCATTCTTTGTCTTCAAGCACCTCCATTCTATGAGTTCACACACCTCCATTCTTTGTCTTCAAGCACCTCCATTCTATGAGTTCACACACCTCCATTCTGTGACTTCACACACCTTTATTTTTTGACTTCTTACACCTCCATTCTTTGACTTCACACACCTACATTCCATGACTTCACACACCTCCATTCTATGAGTACACACACCTCCATTTATGAGTTCACACACCTCCATTTTGACTTCACACACCTCCATTCTTTGACTTCATACACCTTCATTCTCACTTCAGAAACATACATTCTATGACTTCACGCACCTCCATTCTATGACTTCACAAACCTCCGTTCTGTGACCACACACCTCCATTCTGAGTTCCCACACCTCCATTATGTGACTTCACCCACCTCCATCCTGACTTCACACACCTCCATTCTGACTTCACAAACCTCAATTCTTTGACTTCACACACCTCCATTCTATGATTTCACACACTTCCATTCTTTGACATAACACACCTCCATTCTGTGACTTCACATACCACCATTGTTTGACTTCACACACCTATATTCTTGGACTTCACACATCTCCATTCCATGACTTCACACATCTCCATTTTATGAGTTCACATACCCCCATTTTGACTTCACACACCTCCATTCTATGACTTTACACACCTTCATTCTACTTCAGAAACATCCATTCTATGACTTCACACACCTCCATTCTATGACTTCACACACCTCCATTCTATGACTTCACACAATTCCATTCTATGACTTCACACACCTCCATTCTTTGACTTCACACACCTCCATTGTGAGTTCACACACCTCCATTCTGTGACTTCAAACACCTCCATTCTGCTTCTTCACACACCTCCATTCTGTGACTGCACACACCTCCATTCTATGATTTCCCAGACTTCCATTCTATTAATTCACAAACCTCCATTCTGTGACTTCACAGAACTCCATTCTATGACTTCCCTCACCTCCATTCTGTGACTTCACACACCTCCATTCTGAGGTCACAAACCTCCATTCTGTGACTTAACGCACCTCCATTCTGTGACTTCACACACCTCCGTTTTGACTTCACACACCTCCATTCTATGACTTCACACACCTTCATTCTACTTCAGAAACATAAATTCTATGACTTCACACACCTCCATTCTATGACTTCACACACCTCCATTCTATGACTTCACACACCTCCATTCTATGACTTCACACACCTAGATTCTGTGACTTCACACACCTCCGTTCTGAGTTCACACACCTCAATTCTGTGACTTCACACACCTCCATTCTATGACTTCACAAACCTCCATTCTGTGACTTCACACACACACCTCCATTCTATGACTTCACACACCTTCATTCTGTGACTTCACACACCTCCATTCTGAGTTCACACACCTCCATTCTGTGACTTCACACAACTCCAATCTGACTTCACACAGCTCCATTCTATGACTTCACACACCTCCATTCTGTGACTTCACACACCTCCATTCTATGACTTCACACACCTCCATTGTGACTTCACACAGCTTCATTCTATGAGTTCACACACCTCCATTCTGACTTCACAAACCTCCATTCCATGACTTCACACACCTTTATTCTGACTTCACACACCTCCATTCTATGACTTCACACAACTCCATTCTGACTTCAGACACCTCCATTCTATGTGTTCACACACCTGCATTGTGACTTCACACACCTCCATTCTATGACTTCACACACATCCATTCTGACTTCGCACACCTCCATTCTGTCTTCACAAACATCAATTCTGTGACTTCACACACCTCCATTCTTTGACTTCACACACCTCCATTCTATGACTTCACACACATCCATTCTATGACTTCACACACCTCCATTCTATGACTTCACAAACCTCCATTCTGACTTCACACACCTGCAATCCGACTTCACAAACATCAATTCTGTGACTTCACACACCTCCATTTTATGACTTCACACACCTCCATTCTATGACTTCACACACCTCCATTCTATGACTTCACACACTTCCATTCTGTGCCTTCACACATCTCCATTTTATGACTTAACACACCTTTATTCTTACTTCAGAAACATTCATTCTATGACTTCACACACCTCCATTCTATGACTTCACACACATCCATTCTATGACTTTACACACCTCCATTCGGTGACTTCACACACCTCAATTCTGTGACTTCACACACCTACATTATGACTTCACTCACCTCCATTCTATGACTTCCACACCTCCATTCTGTGACTTCACACACCACCATTCTATGACTTCACATACCTCCATTGTGACTTCACACACCTCCATTCTATGAGCTCACACACCTCCATTCTGACTTCACACACCTCCATTCTATGACTTCACACACCTCCATTCTGACTTCACACACCTCCATTCTGTGACTTCACACACCTCCATTCCATGATTTCACACACCTCCATTCGATGCCTTCACACACCTCCATTCTTTGACTTCACACACCTCCATTCTATGAGTTCACACACCTGCATTTGTGACTCTACACACCACCTTTTTGACTTCACACACCTCCATTCTGTGATTTCACACACCTCCATTCTGTGACTACACACGCCTTTATTGTTTGACTTCACGCACCTCCATTCTATGACTTCACAAATCTCCGTTCTGTGACTTCACACACCTCCATTCTGAGTTCACACACCTCCATTCTCTGAGTTCACACACCTCCATTCTGTGACTTCACACACCTCCATTCTGTGACTACACACATCTCCATTCCTTGATTTCACACACCTCCATTCTATGACTTCACACACCTCCATTCTGTGACTTCACACAACTCCATTCTGTGACTTCACACACCTCAATTTTGACTTCACACACTTCCATTCTTTGACTTCACACACCTCCATTCTATGACTTCACACACCACCATTGTTTGACTTCACACACCTCCATTTTTGGACTTCACACACCAACATTCCATGACTTCACGCATCTCCATTTTATAAGTTCGCACACCTCCATTTTGACTTCACACACCTCCATTCTGTGACTTCACACACCTCCATTCTATGATTTCACACAATTCATTTCTATGACTTCACACACCTCCATTCTTTGACTTCACACACCTCCATTGTGATTTCTCACACCTCCATTCTGACTTCACAAACATCAATTCTGTGACTTCACACACATCCATTCTACGACTTCACACACCTCCATTCTATGACTTCACACACCTCCATTCTATGACTACACACACCTCTATTCTGTGACTTCACACATCTCAAATCTGTGACTTCATACACCTACATTATGACTTCACACACCTCCATTCTATGACTTCACACACCTCCATTCCATGACTTCACACACCTCTATTCTGTGACTTCACACACCTCCATTCTATGACTTCACACACCTCCATTCTATGACTTCACACACCTCCGTTCTATGACTTCACACACCTCCATTCTGACTTCACACACCTCCTACCTATGACTTCACAGACCTCCATTCTGTGACTTCACACACCTCCATTCTGAGTTCACACACCTCCATTCTATGAATTCACACACCTCCATTTTGACTTCACACACCTCCATTCTATGAGTTCACACACCTCCATTCTGACTTCACACACCTCCATTCTATGACTTCACACACCTCCATTCTGACTTCACACACCTCCATTCTATGACTTCACACAACTCCATTCTGACTTCACACACCTCCATTCTGTTGCTTCACACACCTCCATTCCATGACTTCCCACAGTTCCATTCGATGACTTCACACACCTCCATTCTTTGACTTCACACACCTCCATTCTATGAGTTCACACACCTCCATTTGTGACTCTACACACCACCTTTTTGACTTCACAAACCTCCATTCTGTGATTTCACACACCTCCATTCTGTGACTTCACACACCTTTATTTTTTGACTTCACACACCTCCATTCTTTGACTTCACACACCTCCATTCCATGACTTCACACACCTCCATTCTATGAGTTCACACACCTCCATTCTATGAGTTCACACACCTCCATTTTGACTTCACACACCTCCATTCTATGACTTCACACACCTTCATTCTTACTTCAGAAACATCCATTCTATGACTTCACGCACCTCCATTATATGACTTCACAAATCTCCGTTCTGTTACTTCACGCACCTCCATTCTGAGTTCACACACCTCCATTCTCTGAGTTCACACACCTCCATTCTGTGACTTCACACACCTCCATTCTGTGACTACACACATCTCCATTCTGTGACTTCACACACCTCCATTCTATGACTTCACACACCTCCATTCTGTGACTTCACACACCTCCACTCTGTGACTTCACACACCTCAATTTTGACTTCACACACTTCCATTCTTTGACTTCACACACCTCCATTCTGTGACTTCACACACCACCATTGTTTGACTTCACACACCTCCATTTTTGGACTTCACACACCAACATTCCATGACTTCACGCATCTCCATTTTATAAGTTCGCACACCTCCATTTTGACTTCACACACCTACATTCTGTGACTTCACACACCTTCATTCTACTTCAGAAACATCCATTCTATGACTTCACACACCTCCATTCTATGACTTTACAAACCTCCATTCTGTGACTTCACACACCTCCATTCTGAGTTCACACACCTCAATTCTGTGACTTCACACACCTCAATGCTGGCTTCACACACCTCCATTCTATGACTTCACACAATTCATTTCTATGACTTCACACACCTCCATTCTTTGACTTCACACACCTACATTCTGACTTCACACACCTCCATTCTATGACTTCACACACCTCCATTCTGACTTCACACACATTCATTCTATGACTTCACACAACTCCATTCTGACTTCACACACCTCCATTCTGTGACTTCACACACCTCCATTCCATGACTTCCCACACTTCCATTCGATGACTTCACACACCTCCATTCTTTGACTTCACACACCTCCATTCTATGAGTTCACACACCTCCATTTGTGACTCTACACACCACCTTTTTGACTTCACAAACCTCCATTCTGTGATTTCACACACCTCCATTCTGTGACTTCACACACCTCCATTCTCAGTTCACACACCTCAATTCTGTGACTTCACACACCTCAATGCTGGCTTCACACACCTCCATTCTATGACTTCACACAATTCATTTCTATGACTTCACACACCTCCATTCTTTGCCTTCACACACCTCCATTCTGACTTCACACACCTCCATTCTATGACTTCACAAACGTCCATTCTGTGACTTCACACACCTTTATTGTTTGACTTCACACACCTCCATTCTATGACTTCACACACCTCCATTGTATGACTTCACACACCTCCATTCTATGACTTCACAAACCTCCATTCTGTGACTTCACACACCTCAATTCTGTGACTTCACACACCTCCATTATGACTTCACACACATCCATTGTATGACTTCACACACCTCCATTCTATGACTTCACACACCTTCATTCTGTGACTTCACACACCTCCATTCTGAGTTCACACACCTCCATTCTGTGACTTCACACAACTCCAATCTGACTTCACACAGCTCCATTCTATGACTTCACACACCTCCATTCTGTGACTTCACACACCTCCATTCTGTGACTTCACACACCACCATTGTTTGACTTCACACACCTCCATTTTTGGACTTCACACACCAACATTCCATGACTTCACGCATCTCCATTTTATAAGTTCGCACACCTCCATTTTGACTTCACACACCTACATTCTGTGACTTCACACACCTTCATTCTACTTCAGAAACATCCATTCTATGTCTTCACACACCTCCATTCTATGACTTTACAAACCTCCATTCTGTGACTTCACACACCTCCATTCTGAGTTCACACACCTCAATTCTGTGACTTCATACACCTCAATTCTCGCTTCACACACCTCCATTCTATGACTTCACACAATTCATTTCTATGACTTCACACACCTCCATTCTATGACTTCACACACCTCCATTGTGATTTCACACACCTCCATTCTGACTTCACAAACATCAATTCTGTGACTTCACACACATCCATTCTACGACTTAACACACCTCCATTATATGACTTCACAAACCTACATTCTGACTTCACACACCTCCATTCTGACTTCACAAACATCAATTCTGTGACTTCACACACCTCCATTCTATGACTTCACACACCTCCATTCTATGACTTCAAACACATCCATTCTATGACTTCACACACTTCCATTCTTTGACTTCACACACCTGCATTCTTTGACTTCACACATCTCCATTGTGAGTTCACACACCTTCATTCTATGACTTCACACACCTCCATTCTAACTTTATACAGCTCCATTCTATGACTTCACACACCTCCATTCTGTGCCTTCACACATCTCCATTCTAGGACTTAACACACCTTCATTCTTACTTCACAAACATCCATTCTATGACTTCACACACCTCCATTCTATGACTTCACACACCTCCATTCTATGACTTCACACACCTCCATTCTGTGACTTCACACATCTCAATTCTGTGACTTCATACACCTACATTATGACTTCACACACCTCCATTCTATGACGTCACACACCTCCATTCTATGACTTCACACACCTCTATTCTGTGACTTCACACACCTCCATTCTGAGTTCACAGAACTCCATTTTGTGACTTCACACACCTCCAATATGACTTCACACAGCTCCATTCTATGACTTCACACACCTCCATTCTGTGACTTCACAAACCTACATTCTGACTTCACACACCTCCATTCTGACTTCACAAACATCAATTCTGTGACTTCACACACCTCCATTCTATGACTTCACACACCTCCATTCTATGACTTCACACACCTCCATTCTATGACTTCACACACTTCCATTCTTTGACTTCACACACCTGCATTCTTTGACTTCACACATCTCCATTGTGAGTTCACACACCTTCATTCTATGACTTCACACACCTCCATTCTGACTTTATACAGCTCCATTCTATGACTTCACACACCTCCATTCTGTGCCTTCACACATTTCCATTCTAGGACTTAACACACCTTCATTCTTACTTCACAAACATCCATTCTATGACTTCACCCACCTCCATTCTATGACTTCACACACCACCATTGTTTGACTTCACACACCTTTATTGTTTGACTTCACACACCTCCATTGTGAATTCACACACCTCCATTCTGTGACTTCACACACCTCCATTCTGTGACTAGACACACCTTTATTGTTTGACTTCACACACCTCCATTCTTTGACTTCACACACCTTCATTCCATGACTTCACACACCTTCATTTTGACTTCACACACCTCCATTCTATGACTTCACACACCTTCATTCTTACTTCAGAAACATCCATTCTATGACTTCGCACACCTCCATTTTATGACGTCACACACCTCCATTCTGTGACTTCACACACCTCTATTCTGTGACTTCACACACCTCCATTCTATGACTTCACAAACCTCCATTCTGTGACTTCACACACCTTCATTCTGTGACTTCACACACCTCAATTCTGTGACTTCACACACCTCAATTCTGGCTTCACGCATATTCATTCTATGACTTCACACACTTCCATTCTCTGACTTCACACCTCCATTCTGTGACTTCACACACCTCCATTGTGAGTTCACACACCTCCATTCTGTGACTTCACACTCCTCAAATCTGACTTCACACAGCTCCATTCTATGATTTTACACACCTTCATACTGTGACTTCACACACCTCCATTCTATGACTTCACACACCTCCATTGTGACTTCACACCTCCATTCTATGTGTTCACACACCTCCTTTCTGACTTCACACACCTCCATTCTATGACTTCACACACCCCCATTCTGACTTCACACACCTACATTCTATGACTTCACACAATTCAATTCTGACTTCACACACCGCCATTCTGTGACTTCACACACCTCCATTCCATGACTTCACACACCTCCTTTCGATGACTTCACACACCTCCATTCTGTGACTTCAACACCACCATTCTGTGACTTCACACACCTCCATTTTGACTTCACACACTTCCATTCTTTGACTTCACACACCTCCATTCTGTGACTTCACACACCACCATTGTTTGACTTCACACACCTTTATTGTTTGACTTCACACACCTCCATTGTGAGTTCACACACCTCCATTCTGTGACTTCACACACCTCCATTCTCTGACTTCACACACCTCCATTCTGTGACTTCACACATCTCCATTCTGTGACTTCACACACCTCCATTCTGTGACTTCACACACCTCCATTCCATGACTTCACACACCTCCATTCGATGACTTCACACACCTCCATTCTTTGACTTCACACACCACCATTGTTTGACTTCACCCACCTCCAATTTGGACTTCACACACCTCCATTCCATGACTTCACACATCTCCATTTTGTGAGTTTACACACCTCCATTTTGACTTCACACACCTCCATTCTATGACTTCACACACCTTCATTCTACTTCAGAAACATCCATTCTATGACTTGACAAAACTCCATTCTATGACTTCACAAACCTCCATTCTGTGAATTCTCACACATCCATTCTCAGTTCACACACCTCAATTCTGTGACTTCACACACCTCAATTCTGGCTTCACACACCTCCATTCTATAACTTCACACAATTCCATTCTATGACTTCACACACCTCCATTCTTTGATTTCACACACCTCCATTTTGAGTTCACACACCTCCATGCTATGACTTCACACACCTCCATTCTGTGCCTTCAAACACCTCCATTCTATGACTTAACACAGCTTCATTCTTACTTCACAAACATCCATTCTATGGATTCACACACCTCCATTCTATGACTTCACACACCTCCATTCTATGACTTCACACACCTCCATTCTGTGACTTCACACACCTCAATTCTGTGACTTCACACACCTCCATTCTGAGTTCACACACCTCAATTCTGTGACTTCACACACCTCAATTCTGGCTTCACACACCTCCATTCTATAACTTCACACAATTCCATTCTATGACTTCACACACCTCCATTCTTTGACTTCACACACCTCCATTGTGAGTTCACACACCTCCATTCTATGACTTCACACACCTACATTCTGACTTCACACAGCTCCATTCTATGACTTCACACACCTCCATTCTGTGCCTTCAAACACCTCCATTCTATGACTTCACACACCTCCATTCTATGACTTCACACACCTCCATTCTGTGACTTCACACACCTCAATTCTGTGACTTTACACACCTCCATTATGACTTCACACACCTCCATTCTATGACTTCACACACCTACATTCTACCAACTCACACCTCCATTCTGTGACTTCACACACCTCCATTCTGTGACATCACACTCCTCAAATCTCACTTCACACAGCTCCATTCTATGATTTCACACACCTCCATACTGTGACTTCACACACCTCCATTGTGACTTCACACCTCCATTCTATGAGTTCACACACCCCAATTCTGACTTCACACACCTCCATTCTATGACATCCCACACCTCCATTCTGACTTCACACACCTACATTCTATGACTTCAGACAAATCCATTCTAAATTCACACACCTCCAGTTTTGACTTCACACACCTCCATTCTATGAGTTCACACACCTCCATTTGTGACTCTACACACCACATTTTGACTTCACACACCTCCATTCTGTGATTTCACACACCTCCATTCTGTGACTTCACACACCTTTATTGTTTGACTTCACACACCTCCATTCTTTGACTTCACACACCTTCATTCCATGACTTCACACACCTCCATTCTATGACTTCACACACCTCCATTCTGACTTCACACACCTACATTCTATGACTTCACACACCTCCATTCCATGATTTATCACACCTCCTTTCGATGACTTCACACACCTCCATTCTGTGACTTCACACACCTTCATTCTGTGACTTCACACACCTCCATTTTGACTTCACACACTTCCATTCTTTGACTTCACACACCTCCATTCTGTGACTTCACACACCACCATTGTTTGACTTCACACACCTTTATTGTTTGACTTCACACCTCCATTGTGAGTTCACACACCTCCATTCTTTGACTTCACACACCTCCATTCCATGACTTCACACACTTCCATACTATGAGTTCACACACCTCCATTCTATGAGTTTACACACCTCCATTTTGACTTCACACACCTCCATTCTGTGACTTCACACACCTCCATTCTGTGACTTCACACACCTCCATTCTGTGACTTCACACACCTCCATTCTATGACTTCACACACCTCCATTCTGTGACTTCACACGTCTCAATTCTGTGACTTCATACACCTACATTATGACTTCACACACCTCCATTCTATGACTTCACACACCTCCATTCTATGACTTCACACACCTGTATTCTGTGACTTCACACACTTCCATTATTTGACTTTACACACCTCCATTCTGTGACTTCACACACCTCCAATATGACTTCACACAGCTCCATTCTATGACTTCACACAGCTCCTTTCCATGACTTCACACACCTCCATTCTATGACTTCACACACCTCCATTGTGACTTCACACACCTCCATTCTATGACTTCACACACCTCCATTCTTTGACTTCACACACCTCCATTGTGAGTTCACACACCTCCATTCTATGACTTCACACACCTCCATTCTGACTTCACACAGCTCCTTTCCATGACTTCACACACCTCCATTCTATGACTTCACACACCTCAATTCTGACTTCACACACCTCCATTCTGTGACTTCACACACCTTCATTCTGAGTTCACACACCTCAATTCTGTGACTTCACACACCTCAATTCTGGCTTCACACACCTTCATTCTATGACTTCACACACTTCCATTCTCTGACTTCACACACCTACATTCTTTGACTTCACACACCTCCATTGTGAGTTCACACACCTCCATTCTGTGACTTCACACACCTCCATTCTGTGCCTTCAAACACCTCCATTCTATGACTTAACACACCTTCATTCTTACTTCACAAACGTCAGTTCTATGACTTCACACACCTCCATTCTATGACTTCACACACCTCCATTATGACTTCACACACCTCCATTCTATAACTTCACATACCTCCATTCTCTGACTTCACACCTCCATTCTGTGACTTCACACACCTCCATTGTGAGTTCACACACCTCCATTCTGTGACTTCACACTCCTCAAATCTGACTTCACACAGCTCCATTCTATGATTTCACACACCTCCGTACTGTGACTTCACACATCTCCATTCTATGACTTGACACACCTCCATTGTGACTTCACACCTCCATTCTATTAGTTCACACACCTCCATTCTGACTTCACACACCTCCATTCTATGACTTCACACACCCCCATTCTGACTTCACACACCTACATTCTATGACTTCACACAACTCAATACTGACTTCACACACCGCCATTCTTTGACTTCACACACCTCCATTCCATGACTTCACACACCTCCTTTCGATGACTTGACACACCTCCATTCTGTGACATCACACACCACCATTCTGTGACTTCACACACCTCCATTTTGACTTCACACACTTCCATTCTTTGACTTCACACACCTCCATTCTGTGACTTCACACACCAACATTGTTTGACTTCACACACCTTTATTGTTTGACTTCAAACACCTCCATTGTGAGTTCACACACCTCCATTCTGTGACTTCACACACCTCCATTCTGTGACTTCACACACCTTATTTGTTTGACTTCACACACCTCCATTCTTTGACTTCACACACCTTCATTCCATGACTTCACACAGCTCCATTCTATGACTTCACACACCTCCATCTGTGCCTTCAAACACCTCCATTCTATGACTTAACACACCTTCATTCTTACTTCAGAAACATCCATTCTATGGCTTCACACACCTCCATTCCATGACTTCACACACCTCCATTCTATGACTTAACACACCTCAATTCTGTGACTTCACACACCTCAATTCTGGCTTCACACACCTCCATTCTATAACTTCACACAATTCCATTCTATGACTTCACACACCTCCATTCTTTGACTTCACACACCTCCATTGTGAGTTCACACACCTCCATTCTATGACTTCACACACCTCCATTCTGACTTCACACAGCTCCATTCTATGACTTCACACACCTCCATTCTGTGCCTTCAAACACCTCCATTCTATGACTTCACACACCTCCATTCTATGACTTCACACACCTCCATTCTGTGACTTCATACACCTCAATTCTGTGACTTCACACACCTCCATTATGACTTCACACACCTCCATTCTATGACTTCACACAACTCCATTCTGTGACTTCACACACCTCCATTCTGTGCCTTCAAACACCTCCATTCTATGACTTAACACACCTTCATTCTTACTTCACAAACATCAGTTCTATGACTTCACACACCTACATTCTATGACTTCACACCTCCATTCTGTGACTTCACACACCTCCATTGTGATTTCACACACCTCCATTCTGTGAGTTCACACTCCTCAAATCTGACTTCACACAGCTCCATTCTATGATTTCACACACCTCCATACTGTGACTTCACATACCTCCATTGTGACTTCACACCTCCATTCTATGAGTTCACACACCTCCATTCTGACTTCACACACCTCCAGTCTATGACATCCCACACCTCCATTCTGACTTCACACACCTACATTCTATGACATCACACAACTCCATTCTAAATTCACACACCTCCATTTTTTGACTTCACACACCTCCATTCTATGAGTTCACACACCTCCATTTGTGACTCTACACACCACATTTTGACTTCACACACCTCAATTCTGTGATTTCACACACCTCCATTCTGTGACTTCACACACCTTTATTGTTTGACTTCACACACCTCCATTCTTTGACTTCACACACCTTCATTCCATGACTTCACACACCTCCATTCTATGAGTTCACACACCTCCATTCTGACTTCACACACCTCAATTCTATGACTTCACACACCTCCATTCTGACTTCACTCACCTATATTCTATGACTTCACACAACTCCATTCTGACTTCACACACCGCCATTCTGTGACTTCACACACCTCCATTCCATGACTTCACACACCTCCTTTCGATGACTTCACACACCTCCATTCTGTGCCTTCAAACACCTCCAATCTATGACTTCACACACCTCCATTCTGTGACTTCATACACCTCAATTTTTTGACTTCACACACCTCCATTATGACTTCACACACCTCCATTATGACTTCACGCACCTCCATTCTATGACTTCACACACCTACATTCTATGACTTCACACCTCCATTCTGTGACTTCACACACCTCCATTCTGTGACTTCACACACCTTCATGCTGTGACTTCACACACCTCCATTTTGACTTCACACACTTCCATTCTTTGACTTCACACACCTCCATTCTGTGACTTCACACACCACCATTGTTTGACTTCACACACCTATATTGTTTGATTTCACACCTCCATTGTGAGTTCACACACCTCCATTCTTTGACTTCACACACCTCCATTCCATGACTTCACACACTTCCATTCTATGAGTTCACACACCTCCATTCTATGAGTTTACACACCTCCATTTTGACTTCACACACCTCCATTCTGTGACTTCACACACCTCCATTCTGTGACTTCACACACCTCCATTCTGTGACTTCACACATCTCAATTCTGTGACTTCATACACCTACATTATGACTTCACACACCTCCATTCTATGACTTCACACACCTCCATTCTATGACTTCACACACCTGTATTCTGTGACTTCACACACTTCCATTATTTGACTTTACACACCTCCTTTCTGTGACTTCACACACCTCCAATATGACTTCACACAGCTCCATTCTAAGACTTCACACACCTCCTTTCCATGACTTCACACACCTCCATTCTATGACTTCACACACCTCCATTGTGACTTCACACACCTCCATTCTATGAGTTCACACACCTCAATTCTGACTTCACACACCTCCATTCTGTGACTTCACACACCTTCATTCTGAGTTCACACACCTCAATTCTGTGACTTCACACACCTCAATTCTGGCTTCACACACCTTCATTCTATGACTTCACACACTTCCATTCTCTGACTTCACACACCTACATTCTTTGACTTCACACACCTCCATTGTGAGTTCACACACCTCCATTCTGTGACTTCACACACCTCCATTCTGTGCCTTCAAACACATCCATTCTATGACTTAACACACCTTCATTCTTACTTCACAAACGTCAGTTATATGACTTCACACACCTCCATTCTATGACTTCACACTCCTCCATTATGACTTCACACACCTCCATTCCTCCATTCTATAACTTCACATACCTCCATTCTCTGACTCACACCTCCATTCTGTGACTTCACACACCCTCCATTGTGAGTTCACTCTCCTCCATTCTGTGACTTCACACTCCTCAATCTGACTTCACACAGCTCCATTCTATGATTTCACACACCTCCATACTGTGACTTCACACACTCCATTCTATGACTTCACTCACCTCCATTGTGACTTCACACCTCCATTCTATTAGTTCACACACTCCATTCTGACTTCACACAACTCCATTCTATGACTTCACACACCCCCATTCTGACTTCACACACCTAAGTTCTATGACTTCACACAACTCAATACTGACTTCACACACCGCCATTCTTTGACTTCACACACTCCATTCACGACTTCACACACCTCCTTTCGATGACTTGACACACTCCATTCTGTGACTTCACACACCACCATTCTGTGACTTCTACACACCTCCATTTTGACTTCACACACTTCCATTCTTTGACTTCACACACCTCCATTCTGTGACTTCACACACCAACATTGTTTGACTTCACACACCTTTTTGTTTGACTTCAAACACCTCCATTGTGAGTTCACACACCTCCATTCTGTGACTTCAAACACCTCCATTCTGTGACTTCACACACCTTATTTGTTTGACTTCACACACCTCAATCTTTGACTCACACACCTTCATTCCATGACTTCACACAGCTCCATTCTATGACTTCACACACCTCCATTCTGTGCCTTCAAACACCTCCATTCTATGACTTAACACACCTTCATTCTTACTTCAGAAACATCCATTCTATGGCTTCACACACCTCCATTCCATGACTTCACACACCTCCATTCTATGACTTAACACACCTCAATTCTGTGACTTCACACACCTCAATTCTGGCTTCACACACCTCCATTCTATAACTTCACACAATTCCATTCTATGACTTCACACACCTCCATTCTTTGACTTCACACACCTCCATTGTGAGTTCACACACCTCCATTCTATGACTTCACACACCTCCATTCTGACTTCACACAGCTCCATTCTATGACTTCACACACCTCCATTCTGTGCCTTCAAACACCTCCATTCTATGACTTCACACACCTCCATTCTATGACTTCACACACCTCCATTCTGTGACTTCATACACCTCAATTCTGTGACTTCACACACCTCCATTATGACTTCACACACCTCCATTCTATGACTTCACACAACTCCATTCTGTGACTTCACACACCTCCATTCTGTGCCTTCAAACACCTCCATTCTATGACTTAACACACCTTCATTCTTACTTCACAACATCAGTTCTATGACTTCACACACCTACATTCTATGACTTCACACCTCCATTCTGTG
The DNA here is from genome assembly GCA_024803745.1 of Megascapheus bottae. NCBI lineage: Eukaryota > Metazoa > Chordata > Mammalia > Rodentia > Geomyidae > Megascapheus > Megascapheus bottae. Next base: position 259,610 of record JANJXV010000888.1, read on the forward strand.
ACTTCACACACCTCCATTGTGATTTCACACACCTCCATTCTGTGAGTTCACACTCCTCAATCTGACTTCACACAGCTCCATTCTATGATTTCACACACCTCCATACTGTGACTCACATACCTCCATTGTGACTTCACACCTCCATTCTATGAGTTCACACACCTCCATTCTGACTTCACACACCTCCAGTCTATGACATCCCACACCTCCATTCTGACTTCACACACCTACATTCTATGACATCACACAACTCCATTCTAAATTCACACACCTCCATTTTTTGACTTCACACACCTCCATTCTATGAGTTCACACACCTCCATTTGTGACTCTACACACCACATTTTGACTTCACACACCTCAATTCTGTGATTTCACACACCTCACATCTGTGACTTCACACACCTTTATTGTTTGACTTCACACACCTCCATTCTTTGACTTCACACACCTTCATTCCATGACTTCACACACCTCCATTCTATGAGTTCACACACCTCCATTCTGACTTCACACACCTCAATTCTATGACTTCACACACCTCCATTCTGACTTCACTCACCTATATTCTATGACTTCACACCAACTCCATTCTGACTTCACACACCGCCATTCTGTGACTTCACACACCTCCATTCCATGACTTCACACACCTCCTTTCGATGACTTCACACACCTCCATTCTGTGCCTTCAAACACCTCCAATCTATGACTTTCACACACCTCCATTCTGTGACTTCACACACCTCAATTCTGTGACTTCACACACCTCCATTCTGAGTTCACACACCTCAATTCTGTGACTTCACACACCTCAATTCTGGCTTCACACACCTCCATTCTATAACTTCACACAATTCCATTCTATGACTTCACACACCTCCATTCTTTGACTTCACACACCTCCATTGTGAGTTCACACACCTCCATTCTATGACTTCACACACCTACATTCTGACTTCACACAGCTCCATTCTATGACTTCACACACCTCCATTCTGTGCCTTCAAACACCTCCATTCTATGACTTCACACACCTCCATTCTATGACTTCACACACCTCCATTCTGTGACTTCACACACCTCAATTCTGTGACTTTACACACCTCCATTATGACTTCACACACCTCCATTCTATGACTTCACACACCTACATTCTACCAACTCACACCTCCATTCTGTGACTTCACACACCTCCATTCTGTGACATCACACTCCTCAAATCTCACTTCACACAGCTCCATTCTATGATTTCACACACCTCCATACTGTGACTTCACACACCTCCATTGTGACTTCACACCTCCATTCTATGAGTTCACACACCCCAATTCTGACTTCACACACCTCCATTCTATGACATCCCACACCTCCATTCTGACTTCACACACCTACATTCTATGACTTCAGACAAATCCATTCTAAATTCACACACCTCCAGTTTTGACTTCACACACCTCCATTCTATGAGTTCACACACCTCCATTTGTGACTCTACACACCACATTTTGACTTCACACACCTCCATTCTGTGATTTCACACACCTCCATTCTGTGACTTCACACACCTTTATTGTTTGACTTCACACACCTCCATTCTTTGACTTCACACACCTTCATTCCATGACTTCACACACCTCCATTCTATGACTTCACACACCTCCATTCTGACTTCACACACCTACATTCTATGACTTCACACACCTCCATTCCATGATTTATCACACCTCCTTTCGATGACTTCACACACCTCCATTCTGTGACTTCACACACCTTCATTCTGTGACTTCACACACCTCCATTTTGACTTCACACACTTCCATTCTTTGACTTCACACACCTCCATTCTGTGACTTCACACACCACCATTGTTTGACTTCACACACCTTTATTGTTTGACTTCACACCTCCATTGTGAGTTCACACACCTCCATTCTTTGACTTCACACACCTCCATTCCATGACTTCACACACTTCCATACTATGAGTTCACACACCTCCATTCTATGAGTTTACACACCTCCATTTTGACTTCACACACCTCCATTCTGTGACTTCACACACCTCCATTCTGTGACTTCACACACCTCCATTCTGTGACTTCACACACCTCCATTCTATGACTTCACACACCTCCATTCTGTGACTTCACACGTCTCAATTCTGTGACTTCATACACCTACATTATGACTTCACACACCTCCATTCTATGACTTCACACACCTCCATTCTATGACTTCACACACCTGTATTCTGTGACTTCACACACTTCCATTATTTGACTTTACACACCTCCATTCTGTGACTTCACACACCTCCAATATGACTTCACACAGCTCCATTCTATGACTTCACACAGCTCCTTTCCATGACTTCACACACCTCCATTCTATGACTTCACACACCTCCATTGTGACTTCACACACCTCCATTCTATGACTTCACACACCTCCATTCTTTGACTTCACACACCTCCATTGTGAGTTCACACACCTCCATTCTATGACTTCACACACCTCCATTCTGACTTCACACAGCTCCTTTCCATGACTTCACACACCTCCATTCTATGACTTCACACACCTCAATTCTGACTTCACACACCTCCATTCTGTGACTTCACACACCTTCATTCTGAGTTCACACACCTCAATTCTGTGACTTCACACACCTCAATTCTGGCTTCACACACCTTCATTCTATGACTTCACACACTTCCATTCTCTGACTTCACACACCTACATTCTTTGACTTCACACACCTCCATTGTGAGTTCACACACCTCCATTCTGTGACTTCACACACCTCCATTCTGTGCCTTCAAACACCTCCATTCTATGACTTAACACACCTTCATTCTTACTTCACAAACGTCAGTTCTATGACTTCACACACCTCCATTCTATGACTTCACACACCTCCATTATGACTTCACACACCTCCATTCTATAACTTCACATACCTCCATTCTCTGACTTCACACCTCCATTCTGTGACTTCACACACCTCCATTGTGAGTTCACACACCTCCATTCTGTGACTTCACACTCCTCAAATCTGACTTCACACAGCTCCATTCTATGATTTCACACACCTCCGTACTGTGACTTCACACATCTCCATTCTATGACTTGACACACCTCCATTGTGACTTCACACCTCCATTCTATTAGTTCACACACCTCCATTCTGACTTCACACACCTCCATTCTATGACTTCACACACCCCCATTCTGACTTCACACACCTACATTCTATGACTTCACACAACTCAATACTGACTTCACACACCGCCATTCTTTGACTTCACACACCTCCATTCCACGACTTCACACACCTCCTTTCGATGACTTGACACACCTCCATTCTGTGACTTCACACACCACCATTCTGTGACTTCACACACCTCCATTTTGACTTCACACACTTCCATTCTTTGACTTCACACACCTCCATTCTGTGACTTCACACACCAACATTGTTTGACTTCACACACCTTTTTGTTTGACTTCAAACACCTCCATTGTGAGTTCACACACCTCCATTCTGTGACTTCAAACACCTCCATTCTGTGACTTCACACACCTTATTTGTTTGACTTCACACACCTCCATTCTTTGACTTCACACACCTTCATTCCATGACTTCACACAGCTCCATTCTATGACTTCACACACCTCCATTCTGTGCCTTCAAACACCTCCATTCTATGACTTAACACACCTTCATTCTTACTTCAGAAACATCCATTCTATGGCTTCACACACCTCCATTCCATGACTTCACACACCTCCATTCTATGACTTAACACACCTCAATTCTGTGACTTCACACACCTCAATTCTGGCTTCACACACCTCCATTCTATAACTTCACACAATTCCATTCTATGACTTCACACACCTCCATTCTTTGACTTCACACACCTCCATTGTGAGTTCACACACCTCCATTCTATGACTTCACACACCTCCATTCTGACTTCACACAGCTCCATTCTATGACTTCACACACCTCCATTCTGTGCCTTCAAACACCTCCATTCTATGACTTCACACACCTCCATTCTATGACTTCACACACCTCCATTCTGTGACTTCATACACCTCAATTCTGTGACTTCACACACCTCCATTATGACTTCACACACCTCCATTCTATGACTTCACACAACTCCATTCTGTGACTTCACACACCTCCATTCTGTGCCTTCAAACACCTCCATTCTATGACTTAACACACCTTCATTCTTACTTCACAAACATCAGTTCTATGACTTCACACACCTACATTCTATGACTTCACACCTCCATTCTGTGACTTCACACACCTCCATTGTGATTTCACACACCTCCATTCTGTGAGTTCACACTCCTCAAATCTGACTTCACACAGCTCCATTCTATGATTTCACACACCTCCATACTGTGACTTCACATACCTCCATTGTGACTTCACACCTCCATTCTATGAGTTCACACACCTCCATTCTGACTTCACACACCTCCAGTCTATGACATCCCACACCTCCATTCTGACTTCACACACCTACATTCTATGACATCACACAACTCCATTCTAAATTCACACACCTCCATTTTTTGACTTCACACACCTCCATTCTATGAGTTCACACACCTCCATTTGTGACTCTACACACCACATTTTGACTTCACACACCTCAATTCTGTGATTTCACACACCTCCATTCTGTGACTTCACACACCTTTATTGTTTGACTTCACACACCTCCATTCTTTGACTTCACACACCTTCATTCCATGACTTCACACACCTCCATTCTATGAGTTCACACACCTCCATTCTGACTTCACACACCTCAATTCTATGACTTCACACACCTCCATTCTGACTTCACTCACCTATATTCTATGACTTCACACAACTCCATTCTGACTTCACACACCGCCATTCTGTGACTTCACACACCTCCATTCCATGACTTCACACACCTCCTTTCGATGACTTCACACACCTCCATTCTGTGCCTTCAAACACCTCCAATCTATGACTTCACACACCTCCATTCTGTGACTTCATACACCTCAATTTTTTGACTTCACACACCTCCATTATGACTTCACACACCTCCATTATGACTTCACGCACCTCCATTCTATGACTTCACACACCTACATTCTATGACTTCACACCTCCATTCTGTGACTTCACACACCTCCATTCTGTGACTTCACACACCTTCATGCTGTGACTTCACACACCTCCATTTTGACTTCACACACTTCCATTCTTTGACTTCACACACCTCCATTCTGTGACTTCACACACCACCATTGTTTGACTTCACACACCTATATTGTTTGATTTCACACCTCCATTGTGAGTTCACACACCTCCATTCTTTGACTTCACACACCTCCATTCCATGACTTCACACACTTCCATTCTATGAGTTCACACACCTCCATTCTATGAGTTTACACACCTCCATTTTGACTTCACACACCTCCATTCTGTGACTTCACACACCTCCATTCTGTGACTTCACACACCTCCATTCTGTGACTTCACACATCTCAATTCTGTGACTTCATACACCTACATTATGACTTCACACACCTCCATTCTATGACTTCACACACCTCCATTCTATGACTTCACACACCTGTATTCTGTGACTTCACACACTTCCATTATTTGACTTTACACACCTCCTTTCTGTGACTTCACACACCTCCAATATGACTTCACACAGCTCCATTCTAAGACTTCACACACCTCCTTTCCATGACTTCACACACCTCCATTCTATGACTTCACACACCTCCATTGTGACTTCACACACCTCCATTCTATGAGTTCACACACCTCAATTCTGACTTCACACACCTCCATTCTGTGACTTCACACACCTTCATTCTGAGTTCACACACCTCAATTCTGTGACTTCACACACCTCAATTCTGGCTTCACACACCTTCATTCTATGACTTCACACACTTCCATTCTCTGACTTCACACACCTACATTCTTTGACTTCACACACCTCCATTGTGAGTTCACACACCTCCATTCTGTGACTTCACACACCTCCATTCTGTGCCTTCAAACACATCCATTCTATGACTTAACACACCTTCATTCTTACTTCACAAACGTCAGTTATATGACTTCACACACCTCCATTCTATGACTTCACACACCTCCATTATGACTTCACACACCTCCATTCTATAACTTCACATACCTCCATTCTCTGACTTCACACCTCCATTCTGTGACTTCACACACCTCCATTGTGAGTTCACTCTCCTCCATTCTGTGACTTCACACTCCTCAAATCTGACTTCACACAGCTCCATTCTATGATTTCACACACCTCCATACTGTGACTTCACACACCTCCATTCTATGACTTCACTCACCTCCATTGTGACTTCACACCTCCATTCTATTAGTTCACACACCTCCATTCTGACTTCACACAACTCCATTCTATGACTTCACACACCCCCATTCTGACTTCACACACCTACGTTCTATGACTTCACACAACTCAATACTGACTTCACACACCGCCATTCTTTGACTTCACACACCTCCATTCCACGACTTCACACACCTCCTTTCGATGACTTGACACACCTCCATTCTGTGACTTCACACACCACCATTCTGTGACTTCACACACCTCCATTTTGACTTCACACACTTCCATTCTTTGACTTCACACACCTCCATTCTGTGACTTCACACACCAACATTGTTTGACTTCACACACCTTTTTGTTTGACTTCAAACACCTCCATTGTGAGTTCACACACCTCCATTCTGTGACTTCAAACACCTCCATTCTGTGACTTCACACACCTTATTTGTTTGACTTCACACACCTCCATTCTTTGACTTCACACACCTTCATTCCATGACTTCACACAGCTCCATTCTATGACTTCACACACCTCCATTCTGTGCCTTCAAACACCTCCATTCTATGACTTAACACACCTTCATTCTTACTTCAGAAACATCCATTCTATGGCTTCACACACCTCCATTCCATGACTTCACACACCTCCATTCTATGACTTAACACACCTCAATTCTGTGACTTCACACACCTCAATTCTGGCTTCACACACCTCCATTCTATAACTTCACACAATTCCATTCTATGACTTCACACACCTCCATTCTTTGACTTCACACACCTCCATTGTGAGTTCACACACCTCCATTCTATGACTTCACACACCTCCATTCTGACTTCACACAGCTCCATTCTATGACTTCACACACCTCCATTCTGTGCCTTCAAACACCTCCATTCTATGACTTCACACACCTCCATTCTATGACTTCACACACCTCCATTCTGTGACTTCATACACCTCAATTCTGTGACTTCACACACCTCCACTATGACTTCACACACCTCCATTCTATGACTTCACACACCTACATTCTATGACTTCACACCTCCATTCTGTGACTTCACACACCTCCATTGTGAGTTCACACAACTCCATTCTGTGACTTCACACACCTCCATTCTGTGCCTTCAAACACCTCCATTCTATGACTTAACACACCTTCATTCTTACTTCACAAACATCAGTTCTATGACTTCACACACCTACATTCTATGACTTCACACCTCCATTCTGTGACTTCACACACCTCCATTGTGATTTCACACACCTCCATTCTGTGAGTTCACACTCCTCAAATCTGACTTCACACAGCTCCATTCTATGATTTCACACACCTCCATACTGTGACTTCACATACCTCCATTGTGACTTCACACCTCCATTCTATGAGTTCACACACCTCCATTCTGACTTCACACACCTCCAGTCTATGACATCCCACACCTCCATTCTGACTTCACACACCTACATTCTATGACATCACACAACTCCATTCTAAATTCACACACCTCCATTTTTTGACTTCACACACCTCCATTCTATGAGTTCACACACCTCCATTTGTGACTCTACACACCACATTTTGACTTCACACACCTCAATTCTGTGATTTCACACACCTCCATTCTGTGACTTCACACACCTTTATTGTTTGACTTCACACACCTCCATTCTTTGACTTCACACACCTTCATTCCATGACTTCACACACCTCCATTCTATGAGTTCACACACCTCCATTCTGACTTCACACACCTCAATTCTATGACTTCACACACCTCCATTCTGACTTCACTCACCTATATTCTATGACTTCACACAACTCCATTCTGTCTTCACACACCGCCATTCTGTGACTTCACACACCTCCATTCCATGACTTCACACACCTCCTTTCGATGACTTCACACACCTCCATTCTGTGCCTTCAAACACCTCCAATCTATGACTTCACACACCTCCATTCTATGACTTCACACACCTCCATTCTGTGACTTCATACACCTGAATTCTGTGACTTCACAAACCTCCATTATGACTTCACACACCTCCATTATGACTTCACGCACCTCCATTCTATGACTTCACACACCTACATTCTATGACTTCACACCTCCATTCTGTGACTTCACACACCTCCATTCTGTGACTTCACACTCCTCAAATCTCACTTCACACAGCTCCATTTTATGATTTCACACACCTCCATTCTATGAGTTCACACACCTCCATTCTGACTTCACACACCTCCATTCTATGACATCCCACACCTCCATTCTGACTTCACACACCTACATTCTATGACTTCACACATCTCCATTCTAAATTCACACACCTCCATTTTTTGACTTCACACACCTCCATTCTATGAGTTCACACACCTCCATTTGTGACTCTACACACCACATTTTGACTTCACACACCTCCATTGTGTGATTTCACACACCTCCAGTCTGTGACTTCACACACCTTTATTGTTTGACTTCTCACACCTCCATTCTTTGACTTCACACACCTTCATTCCATGACTTCACACACCTCCATTCTATGAGTTCACACACCTCCATTCTGACTTCACACACCTCCATTCTATTACTTCACACACCTCCATTCTGACTTCACACACCTACATTCTATGACTTCACACAACTCCATTCTGACTTCTCACACCGCCATTCTGTGACTTCACACACCTCCATTCCATGACTTCACACACCTCCATTCGATGACTTCACACACATCCATTCTATGACTTCACACACCTCCATTCTGTGACTTCACACACCTCCATTTTGACTTCACACACTTCCATTCTTTGACTTCACACACCTCCATTCTGTGACTTCACACACCACCATTGCTTGACTTCACACACCTTTATTGTTTGACTTCACACACCTCCATTGTGAGTTCACGCACCTCCATTTTGTGACTTCACACACCTCCATTCTGTGACTTCACACACCTTATTTGTTTGACTTCACACACCTCCATTCTTTGACTTCACACACCTTCATTCCATGACTTCACACAGCTCCATTCTATGACTTCACACACCTCCATTCTGTGCCTTCAAACACCTCCATTCTATGACTTAACACACCTTCATTCTTACTTCAGAAACATCCATTCTATGGCTTCACACACCTCCATTCCATGACTTCACACACCTCCATTCTATGACTTAACACACCTCAATTCTGTGACTTCACACACCTCAATTCTGGCTTCACACACCTCCATTCTATAACTTCACACAATTCCATTCTATGACTTCACACACCTCCATTCTTTGACTTCACACACCTCCATTGTGAGTTCACACACCTCCATTCTATGACTTCACACACCTCCATTCTGACTTCACACAGCTCCATTCTATGACTTCACACACCTCCATTCTGTGCCTTCAAACACCTCCATTCTATGACTTCACACACCTCCATTCTATGACTTCACACACCTCCATTCTGTGACTTCATACACCTCAATTCTGTGACTTCACACACCTCCATTATGACTTCACACACCTCCATTCTATGACTTCACACACCTACATTCTATGACTTCACACCTCCATTCTGTGACTTCACACACCTCCATTGTGAGTTCACACAACTCCATTCTGTGACTTCACACACCTCCATTCTGTGCCTTCAAACACCTCCATTCTATGACTTAACACACCTTCATTCTTACTTCACAAACATCAGTTCTATGACTTCACACACCTACATTCTATGACTTCACACCTCCATTCTGTGACTTCACACACCTCCATTGTGATTTCACACACCTCCATTCTGTGAGTTCACACTCCTCAAATCTGACTTCACACAGCTCCATTCTATGATTTCACACACCTCCATACTGTGACTTCACATACCTCCATTGTGACTTCACACCTCCATTCTATGAGTTCACACACCTCCATTCTGACTTCACACACCTACATTCTATGACATCACACAACTCCATTCTAAATTCACACACCTCCATTTTTTGACTTCACACACCTCCATTCTATGAGTTCACACACCTCCATTTGTGACTCTACACACCACATTTTGACTTCACACACCTCAATTCTGTGATTTCACACACCTCCATTCTGTGACTTCACACACCTTTATTGTTTGACTTCACACACCTCCATTCTTTGACTTCACACACCTTCATTCCATGACTTCACACACCTCCATTCTATGAGTTCACACACCTCCATTCTGACTTCACACACCTCAATTCTATGACTTCACACACCTCCATTCTGACTTCACTCACCTATATTCTATGACTTCACACAACTCCATTCTGACTTCACACACCGCCATTCTGTGACTTCACACACCTCCATTCCATGACTTCACACACCTCCTTTCGATGACTTCACACACCTCCATTCTGTGCCTTCAAACACCTCCAATCTATGACTTCACACACCTCCATTCTGTGACTTCATACACCTCAATTCTTTGACTTCACAAACCTCCATTATGACTTCACACACCTCCATTATGACTTCACGCACCTCCATTCTATGACTTCACACACCTACATTCTATGACTTCACACCTCCATTCTGTGACTTCACACAACTCCATTCTGTGACTTCACACACCTTCATTCTGTGACTTCACACACCTCCATTTTGACTTCACACACTTCCATTCTTTGACTTCACACACCTCCATTCTGTGACTTCACACACCACCATTGTTTGACTTCACACACCTATATTGTTTGACTTCACACCTCCATTGTGAGTTCACACACCTCCATTCTTTGACTTCACACACCTCCATTCCATGACTTCACACACTTCCATTCTATGAGTTCACACACCTTCATTCTATGAGTTTACACACCTCCATTTTGAATTCACACACCTCCATTCTGTGACTTCACACACCTCCATTCTGTGACTTCACACACCTCCATTCTGTGACTTCACACATCTCAATTCTGTGACTTCATACACCTACATTATGACTTCACACACCTCCATTCTATGACTTCAAACACCTCCATTCTATGACTTCACACACCTGTATTCTGTGACTTCACACACTTCCATTATTTGACTTTACACACCTCCATTCTGTGACTTCACACACCTCCAATATGACTTCACACAGCTCCATTCTATGACTTCACACACCTCCTTTCCATGACTTCACACACCTCCATTCTATGACTTCACACACCTCCATTGTGACTTCACACACCTCCATTCTATGAGTTCACACACCTCAATTCTGACTTCACACACCTCCATTCTGTGACTTCACACACCTTCATTCTGAGTTCACACACCTCAATTCTGTGACTTCACACACCTCAATTCTGGCTTCACACACCTTCATTCTATGACTTCACACACTTCCATTCTCTGACTTCACACACCTACATTCTTTGACTTCACACACCTCCATTGTGAGTATACACACCTCCATTCTGTGACTTCACACACCTCCATTCTGTGCCTTGAAACACATCCATTCTATGACTTAACACACCTTCATTCTTACTTCACAAACGTCAGTTCTTTGACTTCACACACCTCCATTCTATGACTTCACACACCTCCATTCTATAACTTCACATACCTCCATTCTCTGACTTCACACCTCCATTCTGTGACTTCACACACCTCCATTGTGAGTTCACACTCCTCCATTCTGTGACTTCACACTCCTCAAATCTGACTTCACACAGCTCCATTCTATGATTTCACACACCTCCATACTGTGACTTCACACACCTCCATTCTATGACTTCACACACCTCCATTGTGACTTCACACCTCCATTCTATTAGTTCACACACCTCCATTCTGACTTCACACACCTCCATTCTATGACTTCACACACCCCCATTCTGACGTCACACACCTACGTTCTATGACTTCACACAACTCAATACTGACTTCACACACCGCCATTCTTTGACTTCACACACCTCCATTCCACGACTTCACACACCTCCTTTCGATGACTTGACACACCTCCATTCTGTGACTTCACACACCTCCATTCTGTGACTTCACACACCTCCATTTTGACTTCACACACTTCCATTCTTTGACTTCACACACCTCCATTCTGTGACTTCACACACCACCATTGCTTGACTTCACACACCTTTATTGTTTGACTTCACACACCTCCATTGTGAGTTCACGCACCTCCATTCTGTGACTTCACACACCTCCATTCTGTGACTTCACACACCTTTCCTGTTTGATTTCACATACCTCCATTCTTTGACTTCACACACCTTCATTCCATGACTTCACACACCTACATTCTATGAGTTCACACACCTCAATTCTATCAGTTCACACACCTCCTTTTGACTTCACACACCTCCATTCTATGACTTCACACACCTTCATTCTATGACTTCACACACCTCCATTCTGTGACTTCACACACCTCCATTCCATGACTTCACACACCTCCATTCTTTGACTTCACACACCTCCATTCTATGAGTTCACACATCTCCATTTGTGACTCTACACACCACCATTTTGACTTCACACACCTCAATTCTGTGATTTCACACACCTCCATTCTGTGACTTCACACACCTTTATTGTTTGACTTCACACCTCCATTCTTTGACTTCGCACACCTCCATTCCATGACTTCACACACTTCCGTTCTATGAGTTCACACACCTCCATTCTATGAGTTCACACACCTCCATTTTGACTTCACACACCTCCATTCTGTGACTTCACACTCCTCCATTCTGTGACTTCACACACCTCCATTCTGTGACGTCACACACCTCCATTCTGTGACTTCACACACCTCCATTCTGTGACTTCACACACCTCCATTTTGACTTCACACACTTCCATTCTTTGACTTCACACACCTCCATTCTGTGACTTCACACACCACCACTATTTTACTTCACACACCTCCATTTTTGGACTTGAAACACCTCCTTTCCATGACTTCACACATCTCCATTTTATGAGTTCGCACACCTCCATTTTGACTTCACACACCTCCATTCTATGACTTCACACACTTCCATTCTACTTCAGAAACATCAATTCTATGACTTCACACACCTCCATTCTATGACTTCACAAACCTCCATTCTGTGACTTCACACACCTTCATCTGAGTTCACACACCTCAATACTGTGACTTCACACACCTCAATTCTGGCTTCACACACCTTCATTCTATGACTTCACACATTTCCATTCTGTGACTTCACACACCTCCATTCTTTGACTTCACACACCTCCATTGTGAGTTTACACACCTCCATTCTGTGACTTCACACACCTCCATTCTGTGCCTTCAAACACCTCCATTCTATGACTTAACACACCTTCATTCTTACTTCACAAACATAAGTTCTATGACTTCAAACACCTCCATTCTATGACTTCACACACCTCCATTATGACTTCACACACCTCCATTCTATAACTTCACACACCTCCATTCAATTACTTCACACCTCCATTCTGTGACTTCACACACCTCCATTGTGAGTTCACAGACCTCCATTCTGTGACTTCACACTCCTCAAATCTGACTTCACAGAGCTCCATTCTATGATTTCACACACCTCCATACTGTGACTTCACACACCTCCATTGTGACTTCACACCTCCATTCTATGAGTTCACACACCTCCATTCTGGCTTCACACACCTCCATTCTATCAGTTCCCACACCCGCATTCTGACTTCACACACCTACATTGTATGACTTCACACAACTCCATTCTGACTTCACACACCTCCATTCTTTGACTTCACACACCTCCATTCTATGAGTTCACACACCTCCATTTGTGACTCTACACACCACATTTTGACTTCACACACCTCCATTCTGTGATTTCAAACACCTCCATTCTGTGACTTAACACACCTTTATTGTTTGACCTTACACACCTCCATTCTTTGACTTCACACACCTTCATTCCATGACTTCACACACCTCCATTCTATGAGTTCACACACCTCCATTCTGACTTCACAAACCTCCATTCTATGACTTCACGCACCTCCATTCTGACTTCACACCCCTACATTCTATGACTTCACACAACTCCATTCTGAGTTCACACACCGCCATTCTGTGACTTCACACACCTCAATTCCATGACTTCACACACCTCCTTTCGATGACTTCACACACCTCCATTCTATGACTTTACACACCTCCATTCTGTGACTTCACACACCTCCATTCTGTGACTTCACACACGTCCATTTTGACTTCACACACTTCCATTCTTTGACTTCACACACCTCCATTCTGTGACTTCACACACCACCATTGTTTGACTTCACACACCTTTATTGTTTGACTTCACACACCTCCATTGTGAGTTCACGCACCTCCATTCTGTGACTTCACACACCTCCATTCTGTGACTTCACACACCTTTCCTGTTTGACTTCACATACCTCCATTCTTTGACTTCACACACCTTCATTCCATGACTTCACACACCTACATTCTATGAGTTCACACACCTCAATTCTATCAGTTCACACACCTCCTTTTGACTTCACACACCTCCATTCTATGACTTCACACACCTTCATTCTATGACTTCACACACCTCCATTCTGTGACTTCACACACCTCCATTCCATGACTTCACACACCTCCATTCTTTGACTTCACACACCTCCATTCTATGAGTTCACACATCTCCATTTGTGACTCTACACACCACCATTTTGACTTCACACACCTCAATTCTGTGATTTCACACACCTCCATTCTGTGACTTCACACACCTTTATTGTTTGACTTCACACCTCCATTCTTTGACTTCGCACACCTCCATTCCATGACTTCACACACTTCCGTTCTATGAGTTCACACACCTCCATTCTATGAGTTCACACACCTCCATTTTGACTTCACACACCTCCATTCTGTGACTTCACACTCCTCCATTCTGTGACTTCACACACCTCCATTCTGTGACGTCACACACCTCCATTCTGTGACTTCACACACCTCCATTCTGTGACTTCACACACCTCCATTTTGACTTCACACACTTCCATTCTTTGACTTCACACACCTCCATTCTGTGACTTCACACACCACCACTATTTTACTTCACACACCTCCATTTTTGGACTTGAAACACCTCCTTTCCATGACTTCACACATCTCCATTTTATGAGTTCGCACACCTCCATTTTGACTTCACACACCTCCATTCTATGACTTCACACACTTCCATTCTACTTCAGAAACATCAATTCTATGACTTCACACACCTCCATTCTATGACTTCACAAACCTCCATTCTGTGACTTCACACACCTTCATCTGAGTTCACACACCTCAATACTGTGACTTCACACACCTCAATTCTGGCTTCACACACCTTCATTCTATGACTTCACACATTTCCATTCTGTGACTTCACACACCTCCATTCTTTGACTTCACACACCTCCATTGTGAGTTTACACACCTCCATTCTGTGACTTCACACACCTCCATTCTGTGCCTTCAAACACCTCCATTCTATGACTTAACACACCTTCATTCTTACTTCACAAACATAAGTTCTATGACTTCAAACACCTCCATTCTATGACTTCACACACCTCCATTATGACTTCACACACCTCCATTCTATAACTTCACACACCTCCATTCAATTACTTCACACCTCCATTCTGTGACTTCACACACCTCCATTGTGAGTTCACAGACCTCCATTCTGTGACTTCACACTCCTCAAATCTGACTTCACAGAGCTCCATTCTATGATTTCACACACCTCCATACTGTGACTTCACACACCTCCATTGTGACTTCACACCTCCATTCTATGAGTTCACACACCTCCATTCTGGCTTCACACACCTCCATTCTATCAGTTCCCACACCCGCATTCTGACTTCACACACCTACATTGTATGACTTCACACAACTCCATTCTGACTTCACACACCTCCATTCTTTGACTTCACACACCTCCATTCTATGAGTTCACACACCTCCATTTGTGACTCTACACACCACATTTTGACTTCACACACCTCCATTCTGTGATTTCACACACCTCCATTCTGTGACTTCACACACCTTTATTGTTTGACCTTACACACCTCCATTCTTTGACTTCACACACCTTCATTCCATGACTTCACACACCTCCATTCTATGAGTTCACACACCTCCATTCTGACTTCACAAACCTCCATTCTATGACTTCACGCACCTCCATTCTGACTTCACACCCCTACATTCTATGACTTCACACAACTCCATTCTGAGTTCACACACCGCCATTCTGTGACTTCACACACCTCAATTCCATGACTTCACACACCTCCTTTCGATGACTTCACACACCTCCATTCTATGACTTTACACACCTCCATTCTGTGACTTCACACACCTCCATTCTGTGACTTCACACACGTCCATTTTGACTTCACACACTTCCATTCTTTGACTTCACACACCTCCATTCTGTGACTTCACACACCACCATTGTTTGACTTCACACACCTCAATTTTTCGACTTCAAACACCTCCTTTCCACGACTTCACACATCTCCATTTTATGAGTTCGCACACCTCCATTTTGACTTCACACACCTCCATTCTATGACTTCACACACCTCCATTTTGACTTCACACACTTACATTCTTTGACTTCACACATCTCCATTCTGTGACTTCACACACCACCATTGTTTGACTTCACACACCATTATTGTTTGACTTCACACACCTCCATTGTGAGTTCACACACCTCCATTCTGTGACTTCACACACCTCCATTCTGTGACTTCACACACCTTTATTGTTTGACTTCACAAACCTCCAATCTTTGACTTCACACACCTTCATTCCATGACTTCACACACCTCCATTCTATGAGTTCACACACCTCAATTCTATGAGTTCACACACCTCCGTTTTGACTTCACACACCTCCATTCTATGATTCGCACACCTTCATTCTTACTTCAGAAACATCCATTCTATGACTTCGCACACCTCCATTCTATGACGTCACACACCTCCATTCTGTGACTTCACACATCTCCATTCCATGACTTCACACACCTCCATTCTTTGACTTCACACACCTCCATTCTATGAGTACACACACCTCTATTTGTGACTCTACACACCATCTTTTTGACTTCACACACCTCCATTCTGTGATTTCACACACCTCCAATCTGTGACTTCACACACCTTTATTGTTTGACCTCACACCTCCAATCTGTGACTTCACACACCTTTTTGTTTGACTTCACACACCTCCATTCTTTGACTTCACACACCTTCATTCCATGACTTCACACACCTCCATTCTATGAGTTCACACACCTCAATTCTATCAGTTCACACACCTCCATTTTGACTTCACACACCTCCATTCTATGACTTCACACACCTTCATTCTATGACTTCACACACCTCCATTCTGTGACTTCACACACCTCCATTCCATGACTTCACACACCTCCATTCTTTGACTTCACACACCTCCATTCTATGAGTTCACACATCTCCATTTGTGACTCTACACACCACCATTTTGACTTCACACACCTCAATTCTGTGATTTCACACACCTCCATTCTGTGACTTCACACACCTTTATTGTTTGACTTCACACCTCCATTCTTTGACTTCGCACACCTCCATTCCATGACTTCACACACTTCCATTCTATGAGTTCACACACCTCCATTCTATGAGTTCACACACCTCCATTTTGACTTCACACACCTCCATTCTGTGACTTCACACTCCTCCATTCTGTGACTTCACACACCTCCATTCTGTGACGTCACACACCTCCATTCTGTGACTTCACACACCTCCATTCTGTGACTTCACACACCTCCATTTTGACTTCACACACTTCCATTCTTAGACTTCACACACCTCCATTCTGTGACTTCACACACCACCACTATTTTACTTCACACACCTCCATTTTTGGACTTGAAACACCTCCTTTCCATGACTTCACACATCTCCATTTTATGAGTTCGCACACCTCCATTTTGACTTCACACACCTCCATTCTATGACTTCACACACTTCCATTCTACTTCAGAAACATCAATTCTATGACTTCACACACCTCCATTCTATGACTTCACAAACCTCCATTCTGTGACTTCACACACCTTCATCTGAGTTCACACACCTCAATACTGTGACTTCACACACCTCAATTCTGGCTTCACACACCTTCATTCTATGACTTCACACATTTCCATTCTGTGACTTCACACACCTCCATTCTTTGACTTCACACACCTCCATTGTGAGTTTACACACCTCCATTCTGTGACTTCACACACCTCCATTCTGTGCCTTCAAACACCTCCATTCTATGACTTAACACACCTTCATTCTTACTTCACAAACATAAGTTCTATGACTTCAAACACCTCCATTCTATGACTTCACACACCTCCATTATGACTTCACACACCTCCATTCTATAACTTCACACACCTCCATTCAATTACTTCACACCTCCATTCTGTGACTTCACACACCTCCATTGTGAGTTCACACACCTCCATTCTGTGACTTCACACTCCTCAAATCTGACTTCACAGAGCTCCATTCTATGATTTCACACACCTCCATACTGTGACTTCACACACCTCCATTGTGACTTCACACCTCCATTCTATGAGTTCACACACCTCCATTCTGGCTTCACACACCTCCATTCTATCAGTTCCCACACCCTCATTCTGACTTCACACACCTACATTGTATGACTTCACACAACTCCATTCTGACTTCACACACCTCCATTCTTTGACTTCACACACCTCCATTCTATGAGTTCACACACCTCCATTTGTGACTCTACACACCACATTTTGACTTCACACACCTCCATTCTGTGATTTCACACACCTTCATTCTGTGACTTCACACACCTTTATTGTTTGACCTTACACACCTCCATTCTTTGACTTCACACACCTTCATTCCATGACTTCACACACCTCCATTCTATGAGTTCACACACCTCCATTCTGACTTCACAAACCTCCATTCTATGACTTCACGCACCTCCATTCTGACTTCACACCCCTACATTCTATGACTTCACACAACTCCATTCTGAGTTCACACACCGCCATTCTGTGACTTCACACACCTCAATTCCATGACTTCACACACCTCCTTTCGATGACTTCACACACCTCCATTCTATGACTTTACACACCTCCATTCTGTGACTTCACACACCTCCATTCTGTGACTTCACACACGTCCATTTTGACTTCACACACTTCCATTCTTTGACTTCACACACCTCCATTCTGTGACTTCACACACCACCATTGTTTGACTTCACACACCTCAATTTTTCGACTTCAAACACCTCCTTTCCACGACTTCACACATCTCCATTTTATGAGTTCGCACACCTCCATTTTGACTTCACACACCTCCATTCTATGACTTCACACACCTCCATTTTGACTTCACACACTTACATTCTTTGACTTCACACATCTCCATTCTGTGACTTCACACACCACCATTGTTTGACTTCACACACCATTATTGTTTGACTTCACACACCTCCATTGTGAGTTCACACACCTCCATTCTGTGACTTCACACACCTCCATTCTGTGACTTCACACACCTTTATTGTTTGACTTCACAAACCTCCAATCTTTGACTTCACACACCTTCATTCCATGACTTCACACACCTCCATTCTATGAGTTCACACACCTCAATTCTATGAGTTCACACACCTCCGTTTTGACTTCACACACCTCCATTCTATGATTCGCACACCTTCATTCTTACTTCAGAAACATCCATTCTATGACTTCGCACACCTCCATTCTATGACGTCACACACCTCCATTCTGTGACTTCACACATCTCCATTCCATGACTTCACACACCTCCATTCTTTGACTTCACACACCTCCATTCTATGAGTACACACACCTCTATTTGTGACTCTACACACCATCTTTTTGACTTCACACACCTCCATTCTGTGATTTCACACACCTCCAATCTGTGACTTCACACACCTTTATTGTTTGACCTCACACCTCCATTCTTTGACTTCACACACCTCCATTCCATGACTTCACACACTTCCATTCTATGAGTTCACACACCTCCATTCTATGAGTTTACACACCTCCATTTTGACTTCACACACCTCCATTCTGTGACTTCACACACTTCCATTCTACTTCAGAAACATCAATACTATGACTTCACACTCCTCCATTCTATGACTTCACAAACCTCCATTCTGTGACTTCACACACCTTCATTCTGAGATCACACTCCTCAATTCTCTGACTTCACACACCTCAATTCTGGCTTCACACACCTTCATTCTATGACTTCACACACTTCCATTCTCTGACTTCACACACATCCATTCTTTGACTTCACAAACCTCCATTGTGAGTTCACACACCTCCATTATGTGACTTCACACACCTCCATTCTGTGCCTTTAAACACCTCCATTCTATGACTTAACACACCTTCATTCTTACTTCACAAACATCAGTTCTATGACTTCACACACCTCCATTCTGTGACTTCACACTCCTCAAATCTGACTTCACGCAGCTCCATTCTATGATTTCACACACCTACATACTTTGACTTCACACACCTCCATTCTATGACTTCACACACCTCCGTTGTGACTTCACACCTCCATTCTATGAGTACACACACCTCCATTCTGACTTCACACACCTCCATTCTATGACTTCACACAGCCCCATTCTGACTTCGCACACCTACATTCTATGACTTCACACAACTCAGTTCTGACTTCACACACCGCCATTCTGTGACTTCACACACCTCCATTCCATGACTTCACACACCTCCTTTCGACGACTTCACACACCTCCATTCTGTGACTTCACACACCTCCATTTTGACTTCACACACTTCCATTCTTTGACTTCACACACCTCCATTCTGTGACTTCACACACCACCATTGTTTGACTTCACACACCTTTATTGTTTGACTTCACACACCTCCTTTGTGAGTTCACACACCTCCATTCTGTGACTTCACACACCTCCATTCTCTGACTTCATACACCTCAATTCTGTGACTTCACACATCTCAATTCTGTGACTTCAAACACCTCCATTCTGTGACTTCACACACCTCCATTCCATGACTTCACACACCTCCATTCGATGACTTCACACACCTCCATTCTTTGACTTCACACACCACCATTGTTTGACTTCACCCACCTCCAATATTGGACTTCACACAACTCCATTCCATGACTTCACTCATCTCCATTTTATGAGTTCACACACCTCCATTTTGACTTCACACACCTCCATTCTATGACTTCACACACCTTCATTCTACTTCAGAAACATCCTTTCTATGACTTGACACACCTCCATTCTATGACTTCACCTACCTGCATTCTGTGAATTCACACACCTCCATTCTGAGTTCACACACCTCAATTCTGTGACTTCACACACCTCAATTCTGGCTTCACACACCTCCATTTTATAACTTCACACAATTCCATTCTATGACTTCACACACCTCCATTCTTTGACTTCACCCACCTCCATTTTGAGTTCACACACCTCCATTCTATGACTTCACACACCTCCATTCTAACTTCACACAGCCCATTCTATGACTTCACACACCTCCATTCTGTGCCTTCAGACACCTCCATTCTATGACTTAACACACATTCATTCTTACTTCACAAACATCCATTCTATGGCTTCACACACCTCCATTCTATGACTTCACACACCTCCATTCTATGACTTCACACACCTCCATTCTGTGACTTCACACATCTCCATTATGACTTCACACACCTCCATTCTATGACTTCACACACCTTCATTCTACTTCAGAAACATCCATTCTATGACTTGACACACCTCCATTCTATGACTTCACCTACCTCCATTCTGTGAATTCACACACCTCCATTCTGAGTTCACACACCTCAATTCTGTGACTTCACACACCTCAATTCTGGTTTCACACACCTCCATTCCATGACTTCACACACCTCCATTCGATGACTTCACACACCTCCATTCTTTGACTTCACACACCACCATTGTTTGACTTCACCCACCTCCAATATTGGACTTCACACAACTCCATTCCATGACTTCACTCATCTCCATTTTATGAGTTCACACACCTCCATTTTGACTTCACACACCTCCATTCTATGACTTCACACACCTTCATTCTACTTCAGAAACATCCTTTCTATGACTTGACACACCTCCATTCTATGACTTCACCTACCTGCATTCTGTGAATTCACACACCTCCATTCTGAGTTCACACACCTCAATTCTGTGACTTCACACACCTCAATTCTGGCTTCACACACCTCCATTTTATAACTTCACACAATTCCATTCTATGACTTCACACACCTCCATTCTTTGACTTCACCCACCTCCATTTTGAGTTCACACACCTCCATTCTATGACTTCACACACCTCCATTCTGACTTCACACAGCCCATTCTATGACTTCACACACCTCCATTCTGTGCCTTCAGACACCTCCATTCTATGACTTAACACACATTCATTCTTACTTCACAAACATCCATTCTATGGCTTCACACACCTCCATTCTATGACTTCACACACCTCCATTCTATGACTTCACACACCTCCATTCTGTGACTTCACACATCTCCATTATGACTTCACACACCTCCATTCTATGACTTCACACACCTTCATTCTACTTCAGAAACATCCATTCTATGACTTGACACACCTCCATTCTATGACTTCACCTACCTCCATTCTGTGAATTCACACACCTCCATTCTGAGTTCACACACCTCAATTCTGTGACTTCACACACCTCAATTCTGGTTTCACACACCTCCATTTTATAACTTCACACAATTCCATTCTATGACTTCACACACCTCCATTCTTTGACTTTACACACCTCCATTTTGAGTTCACACACCTCCATTCTATGACTTCACACACCTCCATTCTGACTTCACACAGCCCATTCTATGACTTCACACACCTCCATTCTGTGCCTTCAGACACCTCCATTCTATGACTTAACACACCTTCATTCTTACTTCACAAACATCCATTCTATGGCTTCACACACCTCCATTCTATGACTTCACACACCTACATTCTATGACTTCACACACCTCCATTCTGTGACTTCACACACCTCCATTATGACTTCACACACCTCCATTCTATGACTTCACACACCTACATTCTATGACTTCACACCTCCATTCTGTGACTTCACACACTTACATTCTGACTTCACACACCTCCATTCTTTGACTTCACACACCTCCATTGTGAGTTCACACACCTCCATTCTGTGACTTCACACTCCTCAAATCTGACTTCACAGCTCCATTCTATGATTTCACACACCTCCATACTGTGACTTCACACACCTCCATTCTATGACTTCACATACCTACATTGTGACTTCACACCTCCATTCTATGAGTTCACACACCTCAATTCTGACTTCATACACCTCCATTCTATGACTTCACACACCCCCATTCTGACTTCACACACCTACATTCTATGACTTCACACACCTCCATTCTGTGACTTCACACACCACCATTCTGTGACTTCACACACCTCCATTTTGACTTCACACACCTTTATTGTTTGACTTCACACACCTCCATTGTGAGTTCACACACCTCCATTCTGTGACTTCACACACCTCCATTCTCTGACTTCATACACCTCAATTCTGTGACTTCACACACCTCCATTCTGTGACTTCACACACCTCCATTCTGTGACTTCACACACCTCCATTCCATGACTTCACACATCTCCATTTTATGAGTTCACACACCTCCATGTTGACTTCACACACCTCCATTCTATGACTTCACACACCTTCATTCTACTTCAGAAACATCCATTCTATGATTTGACACACCTCCATTCTATGACTTCACAAACCTCCATTCTGTGAATTCACACACCTCCATTCTGAGTTCACACACCTCAATTCTGTGACTTCACACACCTCAATTCTGGCTTCACACACCTCCATTCTATAACTTCACACAATTCCATTCTATGACTTCACACACCTCCATTCTTTGACTTCACACACCTCCATTCTGACTTCACACAGCTCCATTCTATGACTTCACACACCTCCATTCTGTGCCTTTAAACACCTCCATTCTATGACTTAACACACCTTCATTCTTACTTCACAACCATCCATTCTATGGCTTCACACACCTCCATTCTAGGACTTCACACACCTCCATTCTATGACTTCACACACCTCCATTCTGTGACTTCACACACCTCAATTCTGTGATTTCACACCCCTCCATTCTTAGTTCACACACCTCAATTCTGTGACTTCACACACCTCAATTCTGGCTTCACACACCTCCATTCTATAACTTCACGCAATTCCATTCTATGAATTCACACACCTCCATTCTTTGACTTCACACACCTCCATTGTGAGTTCACACACCTTCATTCTATGACTTCACACACCTACATTCTGACTTCACACAGCTCCATTCTATGACTTCACACACCTCCATTCTGTTCCTTCAAACACCTCCATTCTATGACTTCACACACCTCCATTCTATGACTTCACACACCTCCATTCTGTGACTTCACACACCTCAATTCTGTGACTTCACACACCTCCATTATGACTTCACACACCTCCATTCTGTGACTTCACACACCTCCATTCTTTGTCTTCACACTCCTCAAATCTGAATTCACACAGCTCCATTCTATTATTTCACACAGCTCCATACTGTGACTTCACACACCTCCATTCTATGACATCCCACACCTCCATTCTATGAGTTCACACACCTCCATTCTGACTTCACACACCTCCATTCTATGACATCCCACACCTCCATTCTGACTTCACACACCTACATTCTATGACTTCACACAACTCCATTCTAAATTCACACACCTCCGTTTTTTGACTTCACACACCTCCATTCTATGAGTTCACACACCTCCATTTGTGACTCTACACACCACATTTTGACTTCACACACCTCCATTCTGTGATTTCACACACCTCCATTCTGTGACTTCACACACCTTTATTGTTTGACTTCACACACCTCCATTCTTTGACTTCACACACCTTCATTCCATGACTTCACACACCTCCATTCTATGAGTTCACACACCTCCATTCTGACTTCACACACCTACATTCTGACTTCACACAGCTCCATTCTATGACTTCACACACCTCCATTCTGTGCCTTCAAACACCTCCATTCTATGACTTCACACACCTCCATTCTATGACTTCACACACCTCCATACTGTGACTTCACACACCTCAATTCTGTGACTTCACACACCTCCATTATGACTTCACACACCTCCATTCTATGACTTCACACACCTACATTCTATGACTTCACACCTCCATTCTGCGACTTCACACACCTCCATTGTGAGTTCACACACCTCCATTCTGTGACTTCACACTCCTCAAATCTGACTTCACACAGCTCCATTCTATGATTTCACACACCTCCATACTGTGACTTCACACACCTCCATTGTGACTTCACACCTCCATTCTATGACTTCACAAACCTCCATTCTGACTTCACACACCTACATTCTATGACTTCACACAATTCCATTTTGACTTCACACACCGCCATTCTGTGACTTCACATACCTCCATTCCATGACTTCAAAAACCTCCTTTCGATGACTTCACACAACTCCATTCTGTGCCTTCACACACCTCCATGTTATGACTTAACACACCTTCATTCTTACTTAACAAACATCCATTCTATGACTTCACACACCTCCATTCTATGACTTCACACACCTCCACTCTGTGACTTCACACACCTCCATTAAATGACTTCACACACCTCCATTCTGTGACTTCAAACACCACCATTGTTTGACTTCACACACCATTTATTTGACCTCACACACCTCCATTGTGAGTTCACACACCTCCATTCTGTGACTTCTCACACCTCCATTCTGTGACTTCACACACCTTTCTTGTTTGACTTCACACACCTCCATTCTTTGACTTCACACACCTTCATTCCATGACTTCACACACCTCCATTCTCTGAGTTCACACACCTCCATTTTGACTTCAAACACCTCCATTCTATGACTTCACACACCTTCATTCTTACTTCAGAAACATCCATTCTATGACTTCGCACACCTCCATTCTATGACTTCACACACCTCCTTTCTGTGACTTCACACACCTCCATTCCATGACTTCACACACCTCCATTCTTTGACTTCACACACCACCTTTCGATGACTTCACACACCGCCATTCTGTGACTTCACACACCACCATCCTGTGACTTCACACACCTCCATTTTGACTTCACACACTTCCATTCTTTGACTTCACACACCTCCATACTGTGACTTCACACACCACCATTGTTTGACTTCACACACCTTTATTGTTTGACTTCACACACCTCCTTTGTGAGTTCACACACCTCCATTCTGTGACTTCACACACCTCCATTCTCTGACTTCATACACCTCAATTCTGTGACTTCACACATCTCCATTCTGTGACTTCACACACCTCCATTCTGTGACTTCACACACCTCCATTCCATGACTTCACACACCTCCGTTCGATGACTTCACACACCTCCATTCT
>JANJXV010000889.1:0-20000 GCA_024803745.1 Megascapheus bottae
GTTTACTGTTAGGGTTCGGGTAAGGGTAAGGGTTAGGGTTAGGGTTAGGGTTATGTTAAGGGTTACGGTTAGGGGTTAGGGTTAGGGTTAGGGTTTTGGGTAAGTGTTAGGGTTAGGTTTAGGTTTAGGTTAAGTGTTAGGCTTAGGGTTAGGGTTAGGGTTAGGGTACGGTACAGGTTAGGGTTAGGGTTAGAGTAAGGGTAAGTGTTAGGGTTTGGGTAGGGTTAGAGTTAGGGTTAGGGTAAGTGTTAGGGTAAGGGTTAGGGTTAGGCTTAGGTTTAGGTTGGGGTTAAGTTTAGGGTTAGGGTGAGGATAAGGGTAAGGGTTAGGGTTAGGGTTAGAGTTAGGGTTAGGGTTAGGGTTAGGGTTAGGGTAAGGGTTAGGTTTAGGGTTAGGGTAAGGGTAAGCGTAAGGTAAGGGCAGAGGTTAGGTTTAGGGTTAGGGTTAGGGTAGGGTAAGGGTTAGGGTTAGGGTTAGGGTTAGGTTTAGGGTAAGGGTAAGGTTTAGGGTTAAGGTTTAGGGTGAGGGTTAGAGTTAGGGTTAGGGGTTAGGGTTCGGGTTAGGGTTAGGGTTAAGATAAGGGTTAGGGTTTGGTTGGCGTAAGGCTTAGGATTAGGGTAAGGGTTAGGTTTAGGGCTAGGTTTATGGTAAGGGTAAGTGTTAGGGTTAGGGTTAGGGTTAGGGTAAGTGTTAGGGTTAGGGTTTGGGTAAGGATAAGTGTTACGGTTAGGGTTAGGGTTAGGGTTAGGGTTAGGTTAAGGGTAAGGGTAAGGGTTAGGGTTAGGGTTAGGTTTAGGGATAGGGTTGGGTTAGGGTTAGGGTTAGGTTTAGGGTTAGGGGTTAGGGTTAAGGTAAGGGTAAGGGTTAGGGTTAGTTTAGGGTTAGGGTAAGGTTTAGGGTTAGGGTTAGAGTTAGGGTTAGGGTTAGGGTTAGGGGTAAATGTTAGGGTTAGGGTTTGGGTAAGGATAAGTGTTAGGGTTAGGGTTAGGGTTAGGGTAGGTTAAGGGTAAGGGTAAGGGGTTAGGGTTAGGGTTAGGTTTAGGGATAGGGTTGGGGTTAGGGTTAGAGTAAGGGTAAGTGTTAGGGTTAGGTTTAGGGTTAGGGTTAGGTTTAGATTAAGGGTTAGTGTAAGGATTGGGGTTAGGGTTAGGTTTAGGGTTAGGGTAAGGGTTAGGGTTAGGGTTAGGGTAAGGGTTAGGGTTAGGTTTAGGGTTAGAGTTAAGGTAAAGGTTAGGGTTAGGGTTAGGGTTAGGTAGGGTTAGGGTAGGGTTGAGGTTTAGGGTTAGGTTTAGGGTAAGGGTAGGGGTTAGGTTAGTTTTAGGGTTAGGGTAAGGGTTAGGGATAGGGTTAGAGTTAGGGTTAGGGTTAAGATAAGGGTTAAGGTTAGGGTTAGGGTTAGGTTTAGGGTTAGGTTTAGGGTAAGGGTAAGGTTTAGGTTTAGGGTTAGGAATAGGGTTAGGGTTAGGTTCAAGGTTAGGGTTAGTGTAAGGGCAAGGGTTAGGCTTAGGGGTAAGGTTAGGTTTAGGGTTAGGGTTAGGTTTAGGTTTAGGGTTAGTGTAGGGGCAAGGGTTAGGGTTAGGGTTAGGGTTAGGGTTAGGCTTAGGGTAAGTGTTAGGGTTAGGTTAGGGTAAGGGTTAGGGTTAGGTTTAGGTTAGGGTAGAGTTAGGTTTAGGGTTAGGGTTAGGTTAAGGGTTAGGGTTAGGGTTAGGGGTTAGATTTAGATTTAGGTTTGGTTAAGGGTAAGGGTTAGGGTAAGGGTTAGGGTTAGGGTTAGGATTATGTTAAGGGTTAGGGGTAGGGGTTAGCGTTAGGGTTAGGGTTAGGGTTAGGGTAAGGGTTAGGTTTAGGGTTAGGGTTTGGGTAAGTGTTAGGGTGAGGTTTAGGGTTAGGTTAAGTGTCAGGCTTAGGGCTAGAGTTAGGGTTAGGGTTACGGTAAGGGTTAGGATTAGGGTTAGGGTTAGGGTTAGAGTAAGGGTAAGTGTTAGGGTTTGGGTTAGGGTTAGAGTTAGGGTTAGGGGTAAGTGTTAGGGTAAGGGTTAGGGTTAGGGTTAGGTTTAGGGTTGGGGTTAAGTTTAGGGTTAGGGTGAGGATAAGGGTAAGGGTTAGGGTTAGGGTTAGAGTTAGGGAAAGTGTTAGGGTTATTGTTAGGGATAGGGTTAGGGTAAGGGTTAGGGTTAGGGTTAGGGTTAGGGTAAGGGTAAGGATTAGGGTTAGGTTTGGGGTTAGGTTTAGGGTTAGTGTAAGGCTAAGGGTAAGGGTAAGGGTAGGGGTTAGGTTTAGGGTTAGGGTTAGGGTAGGGTAAGGGTTAAGGTTAGGGTTAGGTTTAGGGTAAGGGTAAGGTTTAGGGTTAAGGTTTAGGGTGAGGGTTAGAGGTAGGGTTAGGGGTTAGGGTTCGGGTTAGGGTTAGGGTTAGGGTAAGGGTTAGGGTTTGGTTGGCGTAAGGCTTAACGTTAGGGTAAGGGTTAGGGTTAGGGTTAGGTTTATGGTAAGGGTAAGTGTTAGGGTTAGGGTTAGGGTTAGGGTAAGGTTTAGGGTTAAGGTTAGGGTAAGGGTAAGTGTTAGGGTTAGGGTTAGGGTTAGGTTAAGGGTAAGGGTAAGGGTTAGGGTTAGGGTTAGGTTTAGGGATAGGGTTGGGGTTACGGTTAGAGTAAGGGTAAGTGTTAGGGTTAGGTTTACGGTTAGGGTTAGTTTAGGGTAAGGGTTAGAGTAAGGTTTGGGGTTAGGGTTAGGGTTAGGGTTAGGGTAAGTTTTAGGGTTAGGGTTAGGGTTAGCATTAAGTTTAGGGTAAGGGTTAGGGTTAGGGTTAGGGTACGGGTTAGGGTTAGGCTTATGCTTAGGGTTAGGGTTAAGGTTAGGTTTAGGTTAGGGTTAGGTAAGGGTAAGGGTAAGGTTCAGGGTTATGGTTTGAGTTAGGATTAGGAAAAGGGTAAGGGTTAGGGTTAGGGTTAGGGTTAGGGTTAGGATTAGGGTTAGGGTTAGTGTTACGGTAAGGGTTAGGTGTAGGGTTAGGGTTAGGGTAAGGGTTAGGTTTAGGGTTAGAGTTAGGGTTAGGGTTAAGGTTAGGGTTAAGGTTAGGGTTAGGGTTAGGTTTAGGGTTAGGGTTAGGTTAAGGGTTAGGGTTAGGGTTAGGGTAGGGTTTAGGGTAAGGGTAAGTGTTAGTGTTAGGGTTAGGTTTAGGATAAGGGTAAGGATTAGGTTTAGGTTTAGGGTTAGGTTAGAGGCTAGGGTTAGGGTTAGGGTAAGGGTGAGGGTTAGGTTTAGGGTTAGGGTTAGTGTAAGGGTAAGTGTTAGGGTTAGGGTTAGTGTTAGGGTTAGGGTTAAGTTTTGGGTTAGGGTTAGGGTAAGGGCAAGGGTAAGGGTTAGGGTTAGGGTTAAGGTTACGGTTAAGGTTAGGGTTAGGCTTAAGTTTAGGGTTAGTGTTAGGGTAAGGTTTATGGTTAGGGTTAGGGTTAGGTTTTGGGGTTAGGCTTAGGGTTAGGCTTAGGGTAAGGGTTAAGGTTAGGGTTAGGGTTTGTTTAAGGTTAGGGTTAGGTTTAGGGTAAGGGTAAGCGTTAGGATTAGGGTAAGAGATAGGGTTAGGTTTAGGGTTAGGGTTAGTGTAAGGGTAAGGTTAGGGTTAGGATTAGGTTTAGGGTTAGGGTAATGGTTAGGGTTAGGGTTAGGGTTAGGGTAAGGTTGGGGTTAGGATTAGGGTTAGGGTTAGGTTAGGGTTAGGATTACGGTTAGGGTTAGGGTAAGTGTAAGTGTTAGGGTTAGGGTTAGGGTTAGGTTTGGGGTTGGTGTTAAGGATAGGTTAGGGATAGGGTACATTTAAGGATTAGGGTTATGGTTAGGGTTACGCTTAGGGTTAGGGTTAGGGTTAGGCTAAGGTTATGTGTTATGGTTAGGGTTAGGTTAGGTTTAGGGTAAGTGTTAGGGTTAGGGTTAGGTTTACGGTGAAGGTTAGGGTAAGGTTAAGGGTTAGGGTTAAAGTTAGGGTCAGGGTTAGGGTTAGGGATAGGGTTATGGTAAGGGTAAGGGTTAGGGTTAGGTTTAGGGTTAGGGTAAGGGTAAGGGTTAGGTTTAGATTTAGGGTTAGTTTTAGGGTTAGGGTTAGGGTAAGGGTAAGGGTTAGGGTTAGGGTTTAGGGGTAGGGTAAGGGTTAGGGTTAGGGTTAGAGTTAGGGTTAGGGTTAATGTTAGGGTTAAGGTTCGGGTTAGGGTTAGGTTTAGGGTTAGGATTAGGGTAAGGGTTAGGGTTAGGGTTAGGGTTAGGGTTAGGGTTAGTGTAAGGGCAAGGGTTAGGCTTAGGGTTAAGGTTAGGGTTAGGGTTAGGGTTAGTGTTAGGTTTAGGTTTAGGGTTAGGGTAAGGGAAAGGGTTAGGGTTAGGGTTAGGGTTAGGGTTAAGGTTTGGGTTAGGCTTAGGGTAAGTGTTAGGGTTAGGTTAGGGTAAGGGTTAGGGTTAGGTTGAGGTTAGGGTTAGAGTTAGGTTTAGGGTTAGGTTAAGGGTAAGCGTTAGGATTAGGGTTTTGGTTAGGTTAATGGTTAGGGTTAGGGTTAGATTTAGATTTAGGTTTGGTTAAGTGTAAGGGTTAGGGTTAGGGTTAGGGTTAGGGTTAGGTTAAGGGTTAGGGTTAGGGGTTAGTGTTAGGGTTACGGTTAGGGTTAGGGTAAGGGTTAGGGTTAGGGTTAGGGTTTGGGTAAGGGTTGGGGTTAGGTTTAGGGTTAGGTTAAGTGTTAGGCTTAGGGTTAGAGTTAGGGTTAGGGTTACGGTAAGGGTTAGGGTTAGAGTAAGGGTAAGTGTTAGGGTTTGGGTTAGGGTTAGGGTTAGGGTAAGTGTTAGGGTTAGGGTTAGGGTTAGGGTAAGGGTTAGGTTTAGGGTTAGGGTTAGGGTAAGGATTAGGGTTAGGGTTGGGGTTAGGTTTAGGGTTAGGGTAAGGGTAAGCGTAAGGTTAAGGGCAGAGGTTAGGTTTAGGGTTAGGGTTAGGGTAGGGTAAGGGTTAGGGTTAGGGTTAGGGTTAGGTTTAGGGTAAGGGTAAGGTTTAGGGTTAAGGTTTAGGGTGAGGGTTAGAGTTAGGGTTAGGGGTTAGGGTTCGGGTTAGGGTTAGGGTTAAGATAAGGGTTAGGGTTTGGTTGGCGTAAGGCTTAGGATTAGGGTAAGGGTTAGGGTTAGGGCTACGTTTATGGTAAGGGTAAGTGTTAGGGTTAGGGTTAGGGTTAGGGTAAGTGTTAGGGTTAGGGTTTGGGTAAGGATAAGTGTTAGGGTTAGGGTTAGGGTTAGGGTTAGGTTAAGGGTAAGGGTAAGGGTTAGGGTTAGGGTTAGGTTTAGGGATAGGGTTGGGGTTAGGGTTAGAGTAAGGGTAAGTGTTAGGGTTAGGTTTAGGGTTAGGGTTAGGTTTAGATTAAGGGTTAGTGTAAGGATTGGGGTTAGGGTTAGGTTTAGGGTTAGGGTAAGGGTTAGGGTTAGGGTTAGGGTAAGGGTTAGGGTTAGGTTTAGGGTTAGAGTTAAGGTAAAGGTTAGGGTTAGGGTTAGAGTTAAGGTTAGGGTTAGGGTTAGGGTTAGGTTTAGGGTTAGGTTTAGGGTAAGGGTAGGGGTTAGGGTTAGTTTTAGGGTTAGGGTAAGGGTTAGGGATAGGGTTAGAGTTAGGGTTAGGGTTAAGATTAGGGTTAAGGTTAGGGTTAGGGTTAGGTTTAGGGTTAGGTTTAGGGTAAGGGTAAGGTTTAGGTTTAGGGTTAGGAATAGGGTTAGGGTTAGGTTCAAGGTTAGGGTTAGTGTAAGGGCAAGGGTTAGGCTTAGGGTTAAGGTTAGGGTTAGGGTTAGGGTTAGTGTTAGGTTTAGGTTTAGGGTTAGTGTAAGGGCAAGGGTTAGGGTTAGGGTTAGGGTTAGGGTTAGGCTTAGGGTAAGTGTTAGGGTTAGGTTAGGGTAAGGGTTAGGGTTAGGTTTAGGTTAGGGTTAGAGTTAGGTTTAGGGTTAGGGTTAGGTTAAGGGTTAGGGTTAGGGTTAGGGTTAGATTTAGATTTAGGTTTGGTTAAGGGTAAGGGTTAGGGTAAGGGTTAGGGTTAGGGTTAGGATTATGTTAAGGGTTAGGGCTAGGGGTTAGCGTTAGGGTTAGGGTTAGGGTTAGGGTAAGGGTTAGGGTTAGGGTTAGGGTTTGGGTAAGCGTTAGGGTTAGGTTTAGGGTTAGGTTAAGTGTCAGGCTTAGGGCTAGAGTTAGGGTTAGGGTTACGGTAAGGGTTAGGATTAGGGTTAGGGTTAGGGTTAGAGTAAGGGTAAGTGTTAGGGTTTGGGTTAGGGTTAGAGTTAGGGTTAGGGTAAGTGTTAGGGTAAGGGTTAGGGTTAGGGTTAGGTTTAGGGTTGGGGTTAAGTTTAGGGTTAGGGTGAGGATAAGGGTAAGGGTTAGGGTTAGGGTTAGAGTTAGGGAAAGGGTTAGGGTTATTGTTAGGGATAGGGTTAGGGTAAGGGTTAGGGTTAGGGTTAGGGTTAGGGTAAGGGTAAGGATTAGGGTTAGGGTTGGGGTTAGGTTTAGTGTTAGGGTAAGGCTAAGGGTAAGGGTAAGGGTAGGGGTTAGGTTTAGGATTAGGGTTAGGGTAGGGTAAGGGTTTGGGTTAGGGTTAGGTTTAGGGTAAGGGTAAGGTTTAGGGTTAAGGTTTAGGGTGAGGGTTAGAGGTAGGGTTAGGGGTTAGGGTTCGGGTTAGGGTTAGGGTTAGGGTAAGGGTTAGGGTTTGGTTGGCGTAAGGCTTAACGTTAGGGTAAGGGTTAGGGTTAGTGTTAGGTTTATGGTAAGGGTAAGTGTTAGGGTTAGGGTTAGGGTTAGGGTAAGGGTTAGGGTTAAGGTTAGGGTAAGGGTAAGTGTTAGGGTTAGGGTTAGGTTTAGGGTTAGGGATAGGGATGGGGTTACGGTTAGAGTAAGGGTAAGTGTTAGGGTTAGGTTTAGGGTTAGGGTTAGTTTAGGGTAAGGGTTAGAGTAAGGTTTGGGGTTAGGGTTAGGGTTAGGGTTAGGGTAAGGTTTAGGGTTAGGGTTAGGGTTAGCATTAAGTTTAGGGTAAGGGTTAGGGTTAGGGTTAGGGTACGGGTTAGGGTTAGGCTTATGCTTAGGGTTAGGGTTAAGGTTAGGTTTAGGGTTAGGGTTAGGTAAGGGTAAGGGTAAGGTTCAGGGTTATGGTTTGAGTTAGGATTAGGAAAAGGGTAAGGGTTAGGGTTAGGGTTAGGGTTAGGGTGAGGATTAGGGTTAGGGTTAGTGTTACGGTAAGGGTTAGGTGTAGGGTTAGGGTTAGGGTAAGGGTTAGGTTTAGGGTTAGAGTTAGGTTTAGGGTTAAGGTTAGGGTTAAGGTTAGGGTTAGGGTTAGGTTTAGGGTTAGGGTTAGGGTAAGGTTTAGGGTTAGGGTTAGGGTTAGCATTAAGTTTAGGGTAAGGGTTAGGGTTAGGGTTAGGGTAAGGGTTAGGGTTAGGCTTATGCTTAGGGTTAGGGTTAAGGTTAGGTTTAGGGTTAGGGTTAGGTAAGGGTAAGGGTAAGGTTCAGGGTTATGGTTTGAGTTAGGATTAGGAAAAGAGTAAGGGTTAGGGTTAGGGTTAGGGTTAGGGTGAGGATTAGGGTTAGGGTTAGTGTTAGGGTAAGGGTTAGGTGTAGGGTTAGGGTTAGGGTTAGCATTAAGGTTAGGGTTAGGGTTAGGGTAAGGGTAAGGTTTACTGTTAGGGTTCGGGTAAGGGTAAGGGTTAGGGTTAGGGTTAGGGTTATGTTAAGGGTTAGGGTTAGGGGTTAGGGTTAGGGTTAGGGTTTGGGTAAGTGTTAGGGTTAGGTTTAGGTTTAGGTTAAGTGTTAGGCTTAGGGTTAGGGTTAGGGTTAGGGTTACGGTACAGGTTAGGGTTAGGGTTAGAGTAAGGGTAAGTGTTAGGGTTTGGGTTAGGGTTAGAGTTAGGGTTAGGGTAAGTGTTAGGGTAAGGGTTAGGGTTAGGCTTAGGTTTAGGGTTGGGGTTAAGTTTAGGGTTAGGGTGAGGATAAGGGTAAGGGTTAGGGTTAGGGTTAGAGTTAGGGTTAGGGTTAGGGTTAGGGTTAGGGTAAGGGTTAGGTTTAGGGTTAGGGTAAGGGTAAGCGTAAGGTTAAGGGCAGAGGTTAGGTTTAGGGTTAGGGTTAGGGTAGGGTAAGGGTTAGGGTTAGGGTTAGGGTTAGGTTTAGGGTAAGGGTAAGGTTTAGGGTTAAGGTTTAGGGTGAGGGTTAGAGTTAGGGTTAGGGGTTAGGGTTCGGGTTAGGGTTAGGGTTAAGATAAGGGTTAGGGTTTGGTTGGCGTAAGGCTTAGGATTAGGGTAAGGGTTAGGTTTAGGGCTAGGTTTATGGTAAGGGTAAGTGTTAGGGTTAGGGTTAGGGTTAGGGTAAGTGTTAGGGTTAGGGTTTGGGTAAGGATAAGTGTTACGGTTAGGGTTAGGGTTAGGGTTAGGGTTAGGTTAAGGGTAAGGGTAAGGGTTAGGGTTAGGGTTAGGTTTAGGGATAGGGTTGGGGTTAGGGTTAGGGTTAGGTTTAGGGTTAGGGGTTAGGGTTAAGGTAAGGGTAAGGGTTAGGGTTAGGTTTAGGGTTAGGGTAAGGTTTAGGGTTAGGGTTAGAGTTAGGGTTAGGGTTAGGGTTAGGGTAAATGTTAGGGTTAGGGTTTGGGTAAGGATAAGTGTTAGGGTTAGGGTTAGGGTTAGGGTTAGGTTAAGGGTAAGGGTAAGGGTTAGGGTTAGGGTTAGGTTTAGGGATAGGGTTGGGGTTAGGGTTAGAGTAAGGGTAAGTGTTAGGGTTAGGTTTAGGGTTAGGGTTAGGTTTAGATTAAGGGTTAGTGTAAGGATTGGGGTTAGGGTTAGGTTTAGGGTTAGGGTAAGGGTTAGGGTTAGGGTTAGGGTAAGGGTTAGGGTTAGGTTTAGGGTTAGAGTTAAGGTAAAGGTTAGGGTTAGGGTTAGGGTTAAGGTTAGGGTTAGGGTTAGGGTTAGGTTTAGGGTTAGGTTTAGGGTAAGGGTAGGGGTTAGGGTTAGTTTTAGGGTTAGGGTAAGGGTTAGGGATAGGGTTAGAGTTAGGGTTAGGGTTAAGATAAGGGTTAAGGTTAGGGTTAGGGTTAGGTTTAGGGTTAGGTTTAGGGTAAGGGTAAGGTTTAGGTTTAGGGTTAGGAATAGGGTTAGGGTTAGGTTCAAGGTTAGGGTTAGTGTAAGGGCAAGGGTTAGGCTTAGGGTTAAGGTTAGGTTTAGGGTTAGGGTTAGGTTTAGGTTTAGGGTTAGTGTAGGGGCAAGGGTTAGGGTTAGGGTTAGGGTTAGGGTTAGGCTTAGGGTAAGTGTTAGGGTTAGGTTAGGGTAAGGGTTAGGGTTAGGTTTAGGTTAGGGTTAGAGTTAGGTTTAGGGTTAGGGTTAGGTTAAGGGTTAGGGTTAGGGTTAGGGTTAGATTTAGATTTAGGTTTGGTTAAGGGTAAGGGTTAGGGTAAGGGTTAGGGTTAGGGTTAGGATTATGTTAAGGGTTAGGGTTAGGGGTTAGCGTTAGGGTTAGGGTTAGGGTTAGGGTAAGGGTTAGGTTTAGGGTTAGGGTTTGGGTAAGTGTTAGGGTTAGGTTTAGGGTTAGGTTAAGTGTCAGGCTTAGGGCTAGAGTTAGGGTTAGGGTTACGGTAAGGGTTAGGATTAGGGTTAGGGTTAGGGTTAGAGTAAGGGTAAGTGTTAGGGTTTGGGTTAGGGTTAGAGTTAGGGTTAGGGTAAGTGTTAGGGTAAGGGTTAGGGTTAGGGTTAGGTTTAGGGTTGGGGTTAAGTTTAGGGTTAGGGTGAGGATAAGGGTAAGGGTTAGGGTTAGGGTTAGAGTTAGGGAAAGTGTTAGGGTTATTGTTAGGGATAGGGTTAGGGTAAGGGTTAGGGTTAGGGTTAGGGTTAGGGTAAGGGTAAGGATTAGGGTTAGGTTTGGGGTTAGGTTTAGGGTTAGTGTAAGGCTAAGGGTAAGGGTAAGGGTAGGGGTTAGGTTTAGGGTTAGGGTTAGGGTAGGGTAAGGGTTAAGGTTAGGGTTAGGTTTAGGGTAAGGGTAAGGTTTAGGGTTAAGGTTTAGGGTGAGGGTTAGAGGTAGGGTTAGGGGTTAGGGTTCGGGTTAGGGTTAGGGTTAGGGTAAGGGTTAGGGTTTGGTTGGCGTAAGGCTTAACGTTAGGGTAAGGGTTAGGGTTAGGGTTAGGTTTATGGTAAGGGTAAGTGTTAGGGTTAGGGTTAGGGTTAGGGTAAGGTTTAGGGTTAAGGTTAGGGTAAGGGTAAGTGTTAGGGTTAGGGTTAGGGTTAGGTTAAGGGTAAGGGTAAGGGTTAGGGTTAGGGTTAGGTTTAGGGATAGGGTTGGGGTTACGGTTAGAGTAAGGGTAAGTGTTAGGGTTAGGTTTACGGTTAGGGTTAGTTTAGGGTAAGGGTTAGAGTAAGGTTTGGGGTTAGGGTTAGGGTTAGGGTTAGGGTAAGTTTTAGGGTTAGGGTTAGGGTTAGCATTAAGTTTAGGGTAAGGGTTAGGGTTAGGGTTAGGGTACGGGTTAGGGTTAGGCTTATGCTTAGGGTTAGGGTTAAGGTTAGGTTTAGGGTTAGGGTTAGGTAAGGGTAAGGGTAAGGTTCAGGGTTATGGTTTGAGTTAGGATTAGGAAAAGGGTAAGGGTTAGGGTTAGGGTTAGGGTTAGGGTTAGGATTAGGGTTAGGGTTAGTGTTACGGTAAGGGTTAGGTGTAGGGTTAGGGTTAGGGTAAGGGTTAGGTTTAGGGTTAGAGTTAGGGTTAGGGTTAAGGTTAGGGTTAAGGTTAGGGTTAGGGTTAGGTTTAGGGTTAGGGTTAGGGTAAGGGTAAGTGTTAGGGTTAGGTTTAGGGTTAGGGTAAGGGTTAGGGTTAGGGTTAGTGTTAGGTTTAGAGTTAGGGTTAGGGTAAGGGCAAGGGTTAGGGTTAGGGTTAGGGTTAGGGTTAGGGTAAGTGTTAGGGTTAGGGTTAGGGTAAGGGTTAGGGTTAGGTTTAGGTTAGGGTTAGAGTTAGGTTTAGGGTTAGGGTTAGGTTAAGTGTTAGGGTTAGGGTTAGGGTTAGATTTAGATTTAGGGTTTGGTTAAGGGTAAGGGTTAGGTTTAGGGTTAGGGTTAGGGTTAGGTTTAGGGTAAGGGTTAGGGTGAGGATTGGGGTTAGGTTTAGGGTTAGGGTTAGGGTAAGGTTTAGGGTTAGGGTTAGGGTTAGCATTAAGTTTAGGGTAAGGGTTAGGGTTAGGGTTAGGGTAAGGGTTAGGGTTAGGCTTATGCTTAGGGTTAGGGTTAAGGTTAGGTTTAGGGTTAGGGTTAGGTAAGGGTAAGGGTAAGGTTCAGGGTTATGGTTTGAGTTAGGATTAGGAAAAGAGTAAGGGTTAGGGTTAGGGTTAGGGTGAGGATTAGGGTTAGGGTTAGTGTTAGGGTAAGGGTTAGGTGTAGGGTTAGGGTTGGGGTTACCATTAAGGTTAGGGTTAGGGTTAGGGTAAGGGTAAGGGTTACTGTTAGGGTTCGGGTAAGGGTAAGGGTTAGGGTTAGGGTTAGGGTTATGTTAAGGGTTAGGGTTAGGGGTTAGGGTTAGGGTTAGGGTTAGGGTTTGGGTAAGTGTTAGGGTTAGGTTTAGGGTTAGGTTAAGTGTTAGGCTTAGGGTTAGGGTTTGGGTTAGGGTTACGGTAAAGGTTAGGGTTAGGGTTAGGGTTAGGGTTAGAGTAAGGGTAAGTGTTAGGGTTTGGGTTAGGGTTAGAGTTAGGGTTAGGGTAAGTGTTAGGGTAAGGGTTAGGGTTAGGCTTAGGTTTAGGGTTGGGGTTAAGTTTAGGGTTAGGGTGAGGATAAGGGTAAGGGTTAGGGTTAGGGTTAGAGTTAGGGAAAGTGTTAGGGTTATTTTTAGGGTTAGGGTTAGGGTAAGGGTTAGGGTTAGGGTTAGGGTTAGGGTAAGTGTAAGGATTAGGGTTAGGGTTGGGGTTAGGTTTAGGGTTAGGGTAAGGCTAAGGGTAAGGGTAAGGGTAGGGGTTAGGTTTACGGTTAGGGTTAGGGTAGGGTAAGGGTTAGGGTTAGGGTTAGATTTAGGGTAAGGTTAAGGTTTAGGGTTAAGTTTTAGGGTGAGGGTTAGAGGTAGGGTTAGGGGTTAGGGTTCGGGTTAGGGTTAGGGTTAGGGTAAGGGTTAGGGTTTGGTTGGCGTAAGGCTTAGCATTAGGGTAAGGGTTAGGGTTAGGGTTAGGTTTATGGTAAGGGTAAGTGTTAGGGTTAGGGTTAGGGTTAGGGTAAGGGTTAGGGTTAAGGTTAGCGTAAGGGTAAGTTTTAGGGTTAGGGTTAGGGTTAGGTTAAGGGTAAGAGTAAGGGTTAGGGTTAGGGTTAGGGTTAGGATTAGGGTTAGGGTTAGGGTTAGGTTTAGGGATAGGGTTGGGGTTACGGTTAGAGTAAGGGTAAGTGTTAGGGTTAGGTTTAGGGTTAGGGTTGGTTTAGGGTAAGGGTTAGGGTAAGGATTGGGGTTAGGGTTAGGGTTAGGGTAAGGGTTAGGGTTAGGGTTAGGGTTAGCATTAAGTTTAGGGTAAGGGTTAGGGTTAGGGTTAGGGTAAGGGATAGGGTTAGGCTTATGGTTAGGGTTAGGGTTAAGGTTAGGTTTAGGGTTAGGGTTAGGTAAGGGTAAGGGTAAGGTTCAGGGTTATGGTTTGAGTTAGGATTAGGAAAAGGGTAAGTGTTAGGGTTAGGGTTAGGTTTAGGGTGAGGATTAGGTTTAGGGTTAGTGTTAGGGTAAGGTTTAGGTGTAGGGTTAGGGTTAGGGTAAGGGTTAGGGTTAGGGTTAGAGTTAGGGTTAGGGTTAAGTTTAGGGTTAAGGTTAGGGTTAGGGTTAGGTTTAGGGTTAGGGGTTAGGGTTAAGGTAAGGGTAAGGGTTAGGGTTAGGTTTAGGGTTAGGGTAAGGTTTAGGGTTAGGTTTAGAGTTAGGGTTAGGGTTAAGGTTAGGGTTAAGGTTAGGGTTAGGTTTAGGGTTAGGGTTAGGGTAAGGGTAAGATTTAGGTTTAGGGTTAGGAATAGGGTTAGGGCAAGGGTTAGGGTTAGGGTTAGGGTTAGGGTTAGGGTAAGGGTTAGGGTAAGGATTGGGGTTAGGGTTAGGGTTAGGGTTAGGGTAAGGTTTAGGGTTAGGGTTAGGGTTAGCATTAAGTTTAGGGTAAGGGTTAGGGTTAGGGTTAGGGTAAGGTTTAGGGTTAGGCTTATGGTTAGGGTTAGGTTTAAGGTTAGGTTTAGGGTTAGGGTTAGGTAAGGGTTATGGTTAGGGTTAGGGTTAGGGTTAGGGTTAGCGTAAGGGTTAGGGTAAGGATTGGGGTTAGGGTTAGGGTTAGGGTAAGGTTTAGGGTTAGGGTTAGGGTTAGCATTAAGTTTAGGGTAAGGGTTAGGGTTAGGGTTAGGGTAAGGGTTAGGGTTAGGCTTATGGTTAGGGTTAGGGTTAAGGTTAGGTTTAGGGTTAGGGTTAGGTAAGGGTAAGGGTAAGGTTCAGGGTTATGGTTTGAGTTAGGTTTAGGAAAAGAGTAAGGGTTAGGGTTAAGGTTAGGGTTAGGGTGAGGATTAGGGTTAGGGTTAGTGTTAGGGTAAGGGTTAGGTGTAGGGTTAGGGTTAGGGTTAGCATTAAGGTTAGGGTTAGGGTTAGGGTAAGGGTAAGGGTTACTGTTAGGGTTCGGGTAAGGGTAAGGGTTAGGGTTAGGGTTAGTTTTAGGGTTAGGGTAAGGGTTAGGGTAAGGGTTACGGTTAGGTTTAGGGTTAGTGTTAGGGTAAGGGTAAGGGTTAGGTTTAGGGTTAGGTTTAGGCTTAGGGATACGGTAAGGGTTAGGGTTAAGGTTAGTGTTAGGTTTAGGGTTACGTTAGGGTTAGGGTTAGGTTTAGGGTTAGGGTTAGGGTTAGGGTTAGGGTTAGGTTTAGGGTTAGGTTTAGGGGTTAGGGTTAGGATTAGGGTTAGGTTTAGAGTTAGGGTAAGGTTAGGGTTAGGTTTTAGGTAAGAGTAAGGTTTAGGGTTAGGATTAGGGTTAGGTTTGGGGTTAGGGTTAGGGTAAGGGTTAGGGTTAGGGTTAGAATTAGTGTTAGGGTTAGGCTAAGGGTAAGTGTTAGGGTAGTGTTAGGGTTAAGGTTAGTGTTAGGGTAAGGGTTAGGTTTAGGGTTAGGGTTAGGGGTTAGGGTTAGGCTTAGGTTTATGTTTAGGGTTAGGTTTAGGGTAAGGTTAAGGGTTAGGTTTAGGGTTAGTGTTAAGTTTAGTGTTAGGGTTAGTGTCAGGGTTAGGGAAAGCGTCAGGGTTAGAGTAAGGGTTAGGGTTAGCATTAAGTTCACGGTTAGGGTCACGGTTAGAGTTAGTGGAAGAATTAATGTAAGGCTTATGGTTAGGGTTAGGGTTAAGGTAGGGTTAGGGTTAGGGTTGGGGTTAGGGTAAGGGTTAGGGTAAGTGTTAGTGTTAGGGTTAGGGTTAGATTTATGGTTAGGGTAAGGTTAAGGGTTAGGTTTAGGGTTAGGGTTAGGGTACGGTAAGGGTTAGGGTTAGGGTTAGAGTTAGGGTAAGGGTAATGTTTTGGGATAAAGGTTAGGGTGAGGGTTAGTGTTAGGGTTAGGGGTTAGGGTTCGGGTTAGGGTTAGGTCAGGGTAAGGGTTAGGGTTAGGTTGGGGTAAGGGTTAAGGTTAGGGTAAGTGTTAGGGTTCGGGTTAGGTTTAGTGTAAGGGTAAGAATTAAGGTTAGGGTTAGGGTTAGGTTTACGGTTAGTGTTCGGGTTAGGGTTAGAGTAAGGGTAAGTGTTAGGGTTAGGGTTAGGGTTAGGGTTAGGTTTAGGGTAAGCGTAAGTGTTACGGTTAGGGTAAGGGTTAGGGTCAGGTTTGGGGATAGGGTTAGGGTTAGGGTGAGGGTAAGGTTTAGGGTTAGGGTTAGGGTTAGCGTTAGCATCCAGTTTAGGGTAAGGGTTAGGGTTAGGGTTAGGGTTAGGGTAAGGGTTAGGGTTAGGCTTATGGTTAGGGTTAGGGTTAAGATTGGGTTAGAGTTAGGGTTAGGGTTAGGTTAAGGGTAAGGGTAAGGGTTAGGGTTAGGGTTAGGTTTAGGGATAGGGTTGGGGTTACGGTTAGAGTAAGGGTAAGTGTTAGGGTTAGGTTTAGGTTTAGGTTTAGGGTTAGGTTTAGGGTAAGGGTTAGGGTAAGGACTGGGGTTAGGGTTAGGGTTAGGGTTAGGGTAAGGTTTAGGGTTAGGGTTAGGGTTAGCATTAAGTTTAGGGTAAGGATTAGGGTTAGGGTTAGGGTAAGGGTTAGGGTTAGGCTTATGCTTAGGGTTAGGGTTAAGGTTAGGTTTAGGGTTAGGGTTAGGTAAGGGTAAGGGTAAGGTTCAGGGTTATGGTTTGAGTTAGGATTAGGAAAAGGGTAAGGATTAGGGTTAGGGTTAGGGTGAGGATTAGGGTTAGGGTTAGTGTTAGGGTAATAGTTAGGTGTAGGGTTAGGTTTAGGGTAAGGGTAAGGGTTAGGGTTGGAGTTAGGGTTAGGGTTAAGGTTAGGGTTAAGGTTAGGGTTAGGGTTAGGTTTAGGGTTAGGGTTAGGGTAAGGGTAAGGGTTAGGGTTAGGTTTAGGGTTAGGGTAAGGGTTAGGGTTAGGGTTAGAGTTAGGGTTAGGGTTAAGGTTAGGGTTAGGTTTATGGTTAGGGTTAGGGTAAGGGTAAGGTTTAGGTTTAGAGTTAGGAATAGGGTTAGGGTTAGGTTTAAGGTTAGGGTTAGTGTAAGGGCAAGGGTTAGGCTTAGGGTTAAGGTTAGGGTTAGGGTTAGGGTTAGTGTTAGATTTAGGGTTAGGGTTAGGGTAAGGGCAAGGGTTAGGGTTAGGGTTAGGGTTAGGGTTAGGGTAAGTGTTAGGGTTAGGGTTAGGGTAAGGGTTAGGGTTAGGTTTAGGTTAGGGTTAGAGTTAGGTTTAGGGTTAGGTTTAGGTTAAGGGTTAGGGTTAGGGTTAGGGTTAGATTTACATTTAGGTTTGGTTAAGGGTAAGGGTTAGGGTTAGGGTTAGGGTTAGGGTTAGGGTAAGGGTTAGGGTGAGGATTGGGGTTAGGTTTAGGGTTAGGGTTAGGGTAAGGTTTAGGGTTAGGGTTAGGGTTAGCATTAAGTTTAGGGTAAGGGTTAGGGTTAGGGTTAGGGTAAGGGTTAGGGTTAGGCTTATGGTTAGGGTTAGGGTTAAGGTTAGGTTTAGGGTTAGGGTTAGGTAAGGGTAAGGGTAAGGTTCAGGGTTATGGTTTGAGTTAGGATTAGGAAAAGAGTAAGGGTTAGGGTTAGGGTTAGGGTTAGGGTGAGGATTAGGGTTAGGGTTAGTGTTAGGGTAAGGGTTAGGTGTAGGGTTAGGGTTAGGGTTAGCATTAAGGTTAGGGTTAGGGTTAGGGTAAGGGTAAGGGTTACTGTTAGGGTTCGGGTAAGGGTAAGGGTTAGGGTTAGGGTTAGGGTTATGTTAAGGATTAGGGTTAGGGGTTAGGGTTAGGGTTAGGGTTTGGGTAAGTGTTAGGGTTAGGTTTAGGGTTAGGTTAAGTGTTAGGCTTAGGGTTAGGGTTTGGGTTAGGGTTACGGTAAAGGTTAGGGTTAGGGTTAGGGTTAGGGTTAGAGTAAGTGTAAGTGTTAGGGTTTGGGTTAGGGTTAGAGTTAGGGTTAGGGTAAGTGTTAGGGTAAGGGTTAGGGTTAGGCTTAGGTTTAGGGTTGGGGTTAAGTTTAGGGTTAGGGTGAGGATAAGGGTAAGGGTTAGGGTTAGGGTTAGAGTTAGGGAAAGTGTTAGGGTTATTTTTAGGGTTAAGGTTAGGGTAAGGGTTAGGGTTAAGGTTGGGGTTAGGGTTAGGTTTAGGGTTAGGTTTAGGGTTAGAGGAAGGGTAAGGGTTGGGGTAGGTTTATGTTTAGGTTTAGTTTAAGGGAAAGGGTAAGGGTGAGGTTTAGGGGTACGGTTAGGTTTAGGGTTAGGGTTATGGTTAGGGTTAGGGTAAGGATAAGGGTTAGGGTTAGTGTTAGGGTTAGGGTAAGGGTAAGGGTTAGGGTTAGGGTAAGGGTTAGGGTTAAGGTTAGGGTTAGGGTTAGGGTTAGGGTTAGGGTAAGGGTAAGGTTTAGGGTTAGGTTTAGGGTTAGGTTTAGGTTAAAGGTAAGGTTAGGTTTAGGGTTAGGGTTAGGGTTAGGGACAGGGTTAGGGTTAGGGTTAGTGTTAGGGATAGGGTAAGGGTAAAGGTTATGGTTATGGTTATGGTTAGGGTTAGGTTTAGGGTTAGGGTTAGGGTAAGAGTTAGGGTTAGGGTTAGAATTAGGGTTAGGGTTAGGCTAAGGGTAAGTGTTAGGGTAGTGTTAGGGTTAAGGTTAGGGTTAGGGTAAGGGTTAGGGTTAGGGTTAGGGTTAGGGTTAGGGGTTAGGGTTAGGCTTAGGTTTATGTTTAGGGTTAGGTTTAGGGTAAGGTTAAGGGTTAGGTTTAGGGTTAGTGTTAAGTTTAGTGTTAGGGTTAGGGTCAGGGTTAGGGAAAGCGTCAGGGTTAGAGTAAGGGTTACGGTTAGCATTAAGTTCATGGTTAGGGTTAGGGTTAGAGTTAGTGGAAGAGTTAATGTTAGGCTTATGGTTAGGGTTAGAGTTAAGGTAGGGTTAGGGTTAGGGTTGGGGTTAGGGTAAGGGTTAGGGTAAGTGTTAGTGTTAGGGTTAGGGTTAGATTTATGGTTAGGGTAAGGTTAAGGGTTAGGGTTAGGGTTAGGGTTAGTGTTAGGTTTTGGGTTA
Organism: Megascapheus bottae; assembly: GCA_024803745.1. Taxonomy (NCBI): domain Eukaryota; kingdom Metazoa; phylum Chordata; class Mammalia; order Rodentia; family Geomyidae; genus Megascapheus; species Megascapheus bottae. The sequence continues at coordinate 17,664 of JANJXV010000889.1, forward strand.
GGGTTAGGGAAAGGGCAAGGGTTAGGGTTAGGGTTAGGGTTAGGGTTAGGGTAAGGGTTAGGGGAAGGATTGGGGTTAGGGTTAGGGTTAGGGTTAGAGTAAGGATTAGGGTTAGGGTTAGGGTTAGCATTAAGTTTAGGGTAAGGGTTAGGGTTAGTGTTAGGGTAAGGGTAAGGGTTAGGTTTAGGGTTAGGTTTAGGCTTAGGGTTACGGTAAGGGTTAGGGTTAAGGTAAGTGTTAGGTTTAGGGTTACGTTAGGGTTAGGGTTAGGGTTAGGTTTAGGCTTAGGATTAGGGTTAGGGTTAGGGTTAGGGGTTAGGGTTAGGATTAGGGGTAGGGTTAGTGTTAGGGTAAGGTTACGGTTAGGTTTTGGGTAAGAGTAAGGTTTAGGGTTATGATTAGGGTTAGGTTTGGTGTTAGGGTTAGGGTAAGGGTTAGAGTTAGGGTTAGAATTAGGGTTAGGGTTAGGCTAAGGGTAGTGTTAGGGTTAAGGTTAGGGTTAGGGTAAGGGTTAGGGTTAGGGTTAGGGTTAGGATAAGGGTTAGGGTTAGGGTAAGGGTAAGTGCTAGGGTTAGTGTTAGGGTTAGGTTAAGGGTTAGGGTTAGGGTTAGGTTTAGGTGGTAGGTTAGGGTTAGGGTTACAGTTAGGGTTAGGTTTACGGTAAGGGTAAGGGTTAGGGTTAGGGTTAGGCTTAGGATTAGTTTTAGGGTTAGGGTTAGGGTAAGGGTAAGGGTTAGGGTTAGGGTTAGGGTTAGGGTAAGGGTAAGGGTTAGGGTTAGGGTTAGGGTTAGGTTTAGGGTTAGGGTAAGGTTAAGGGTAAGGGTAAGGGTAATGGTTAGAGTTAGGGTTAGGGTTAGGGTAAGGGTTAGTGTTAGGGTTAGGGTAAGTGTAAGGTTTAGGGTTAGAGTTAGGGTTAGGGTTAGGGTACGGGTAAGGGTAAGTGTTAGGGTTAGGGTTAGGTTTAGGGTAAGGGTAAGGTTTAGGGTTAAGGTTTGGGTTAGGGTTAGGTTTAGCGTTAGTGTAAGCGTAAGGGTTAGGGTTAGGGTTAGGGTTAGGTTTAGGGTTAGGGTTAGGGTTACGGTTAGGGTAAGGATAAGGGTTAGGTTTAGGGTTAGGGTTAGGTTTAGGATAAGGATAAGTGTTAAGGTTAGGGTTAGGGTTAGGGTAAGGGTGTGGGTTAGGGTTTGGTTTAGGGTTAGGGTTAGAGTTAGGGTAAGGGTAAGGGTTAGGTTTAGGGTGATGTTTAGGGTTAGGTATTGGGTTAGGGTTAGGGTTTGGGTTAGGATAAGGGTTAGGTTTAGGGTTAGGTTTAGGGTTAGGGTTAAGGTTAGGGTTAGGGTGAGGGTAAGTGTAAGTTTTAGGGTTAGGTTTAGGGTTACGGTTAGGGTTAGGGTAAGGTTTAGGGTTAGGGTTAGGGTTAGGGTTAGGGTAAGGGTAAGTGTTAGGGTTAGGATTAGGCTTAGGGTTGGGGTTAAGGTTAGGGTTAGGGTTAGGGTAAGGGTAAGGTTTAGGGTTATGGTTAGGGTAAGGGTTATTGTTAGGGTTAGGTTAAGTGTTAGGGTTATGATTAGGATTACGTTTAGGGTAAGATTATGTGTTCGGGTTAGGTTTAGGGTTAGGGTTAGGGTTAAAGTGAGGGCAAGGTTTAGGGTTAGGGTTAGGGTTAGGTTTAGGGTTAGGGTTAGGGTTAGGGTTTGGGTAAGGGTTAGGGTTAGGGTTAGGTTTAGGGTAATGGTAAGGGTGAGGATTAGGGTTAGGGTTAGGGTAAGTGTTAGTGTTAGGGTTAGGTTTAAAATAAGGGTAAGGATTAGGGTTAGGTTTAGGGTTAGGGTTAGAGTTTAGGGCTAGGGTTAGGGTTAGGGTGAGGTTAGGTTTAGGGTTAGGGTTAGCATAAGGGTAAGGGTTAGGGTTAGGTTTAGTGGTAGGTTTAGGGTTAGGGTTAGGGTTAGGGTAAGGGCAAGGGTTAGGGTTAGGGTTAGGGTTAAGATTAGGTTTAGGATTAGGGTTAGGGTTAAGGTTAGGGTTAGGGTAAGGGTTAGGGTTAGGGTTAGGGTTAGGGTAAGGGTTAGGGTTAGGGTTAGGCTTAGGGTTTGGGTAAGTGTTGGGGTTAGGGTTAGAGTTAGGGTAAGTGTAAGGGTTAGGGTGAGGGTTAGGGTTAGGGTAAGTGTTAGAGTTAGGGTTAGGGTTAGGGTTAGGGTTTGGGTAAGGGTGAGGGTTAGGGTTAGGGTTAGGGTAAGAGTAAGGGTTAGGATTAGGGTTAGGGTTAGCTTTAGGGTTAGGGTAAGGTTAAGGGTAAGGGTAAGGGTAACTGTTAGAGTTAGGGTAGGGTTAGGGTAA
>JANJXV010000889.1:35000-37500 GCA_024803745.1 Megascapheus bottae
GAGTTATGGTTAGGGTTAGGGTAAGGATAAGGGTTAGGGATAGGGTTAGGTTTAGGGTAAGGGTTAGGATTAAGTTTAGGGTTAGGGTTAGGGTTAGGGTGAGGGTAAGGGTAAGGGTGAGGGTTAGGGTTATGTTTAGGGTTAGGGTAAGGGTAAGGGTTAGGTTTAGGGTTATGTTTAGGGTTAGGGATTGGGTTAGGGTTAGGGATTGGGTAAGGATAAGGGTTAGGGTTAGGGTTAGGTTTAGGGTTAGGGTTAAGGTTAGGGGTAGGATTAGGTTTAGCGTTGGGGTTAAAGTTAGGGTTCGGTTTAGGGTAATGTAAGGGTTGTGGTTAGTGTTAGGGTTAGGGTAAGGGTTAGGTTTAGGTTTAGGGTTAGGGTAAGGGTAAGGGGTAGGGTTAGGCTTAGGGTAAGTGTTAGGGTTAGGGTTAGGGTTAAGGTATGGTTTATGCTAAGTGTAAGTGTTAGTGTTAGGATTAGGTTTAGGATAAGGGTATGGATTAGGGTTAGGTTTAGGGTTAGGGTTAGAGGCTAGTGTTAGGGTTAGGGTTAGGGTGAGGTTAGGTTTAGGGTTAGGGTTAGGATAAGGGTAAGGGTTAGGGTTAGGTTTAGTGTTAGGGTTAGTGTTAGGGTAAGGGCAAGGTTTAGGGTAAGGGTTAGGGTTAGGGTTAAGCTTAGAGTTAGGATTAGGGTTAGGGTTAGGGTTAAGGTTAGGGTTAGGGTAAGAATTAGGGTTAGGGTTAGGGTAAGGGTTAGGGTTAGGGTTAATGTTAGGGTTAGGATTAGGGTTAGGTTTAGGGTTAAGGGTAGGGTTAGGGTAAGGGTTAGGGTTAGGGTTAGTGTAAGGGTTAAGGTTAGGGTTAGGGTAAGTGTTAGGGTTAGGTTTAGGGTAAGGGTTAGTTTTAGGGTTAGAGTTAGGGTTAGGGTTAGGGTAAGGGCAAGGGTTATGGTTAGGGTTAAGGTTAGGGTTAGGGTTAGGGTTAGTGTTAGAGTTAGGGTAAGGGTTAGGGTTAGGGTTAGGGTTAGGGTTAAGGTTAGGGTTAGGGTTAGGGTTAGGGTTAGGATTAGGTTAATGGTAAGTGTTAGGTTTAGGTTTAGGGTTAGGGTAAGTGTAAGGGTTAGTGTTTGGGTTAAGGTTAGGTTTAGGGTTAGGGTTAGGGATAGTATAAGTTTAAGTGTTAGGGTTAGGGTTAGGTTAAGGGATAGGTGTTTTGGTTAGGGTTAGGGTTAGGGTTAGGTTAGGGTAAGGGTTAGGGTTTTGGTTAGGGTTAGGGTTAGGATAAGGGTAAGGTTTAGAGTTAGGTTTAGGGTTAGGGTGAGTGTTAGGGTTAGGGTTAGGGGTTAGGGTTCAGGTTCGGGTTAGTGTAAGGGTTAGGGTTAGGGTAAGTGTTAGGGTTAGGGTTTGGGTAAGGGTTAGGGTTAGGGTAAGTGTAAGTGTTAGGGTTAGGGTTATGGTTAGGGTTAGGTTACGTTAAGGGTAAGAATTTGGGTTAAGGTTAGGGTTAGGGTTAGCCTTAGGGTTTGGTTTGGGGTTAGGGATAGGGTATGGTAAGTCTTAGGGTTATGGTTAGGTTTAATGTTGGGGTTAGGGTAAGGGAAGGGTTAGGGTTAGTGTTAGGGTTAGGGGTTAGGGTTTTGGTTAGGGTTAGGGTTAGAGTAAGGGTTAGGGTTAGGGGTAGGGTTAGGGTAAGGGTTAGGGTTAGGGTTAGGGTGAGGGTGAAGGTTAGGGTTAGGTTTAGGGTAAGGGTAAGGGTTAGGTTTAGGATAGGATTAGAGTTAGGTTTAGGGTTAGGTTAAGGGTAAGGTTTAGGGTTAGGGTTAGGGTTAGGGTTAGATTAAGGGTTAGGATTAGGGTTAGGATTAGAGTTAGATTTAGGGTTGGTTAAGGGTAAGGGTTAGGGTTAGGGTTAGGGTTAGGGTTAGGTTAAGGTTTAGGCTTAGGGGTTAGGGTTAAGGTTAGGTTTAGGGTAAGGGTTTTGGTCAGGGTTAGGGTTAGGGTAAGGGTTAGGGTTAGGGTTAGAGTAAGTGTTAGGCTTAGGGTTAGGGTTATAGTTAGGGTTAGGGTAAGGTTTAGGGTTAGGGTTAGGGTTAGGGTAAGGGTAAATGTTAGGGTTAGGGTAAGGGTAAGGGTTAGGGTAAGTGTTAGGGTAAGGGTTAGGGTTAGGGTTAGGTTTAGGGTTGGGGTTAAGTTTTCGGTTAGGGTTAGGGTAAGCGTAAGGGTTAGGGTTAGAGTTCGGGTTAGGGTAAGTGTTAGGGTTAGGGTTAGGGTTAGGGTTAGGGAAAGGGTTAGGGTTAGGGTTAGGGTTAGGGTAAGGGTAAGGGTTAGGGTTAGGTTTAGGGTTAGGGTTATGTTTAGGGTTAGGGTAAGGGTAAGGGTACGGGTAAGGTTTACAGTTAGGGTTAGGGTTAGGGTAAGGGTTAGTGTTAGGGTTAGGTTAAGGGTAAGGTTTAGGGTTAGGGTTAGGGTTATGGGTAGGTTAAGGTTAAGGGTAAGTGTTAG
>JANJXV010000889.1:42500-45000 GCA_024803745.1 Megascapheus bottae
TTAGGGTTAGGGTTAGGCATAGGGTAAGTGTTAGAGTTAGGGTTAGGATTAGGGTTAGGGTAAGGTTAAGGGTTAGGGTGAAGGTTAGGGTTAGGGTTAGGGTTAGTGTAAGGGTAAGGTTTAGGGTGAGGTTTAGCGTTAGGGTTAGTCTAAGGGTAAGGGTTGGGTTTAGGGTTAGAGTTAGGTGTAGGGTTAGGGTTAGGGTAAGGATAAGGGTTAGAGTTCAGGTTAGGGTTAGGGTTAGGGTTAGGGTTAGGTTAGGGTGAGGGTAAGGGTAAGGGTTAGGGTTAGGTTTAGGGTTAGGGTTAGGGTAAGGGTAAGGGTTAGGTTTAGGGTTAGGGTTAAGATTAGGGATAGGGTTAGGTTGAGGGTTAGGATTAGGGTTAGGGTTAGGGTTAGGATTAGGGTAAGGTTATGTGTTAGGTTTAGCTTAGGGTTAGGGTTACGGTTAGGGTAAGTGTTAGGGTTAGGGTTAGGGTTATGGTTAGGGTTAGGGTAAGGGTACGGATTAGGGTTAAAGATAGGGTCAGGGTTAGGGTTAGGGTTAGGGTAAGGGTAAGGGTTAGGGTTAAGTTTAAGTTTAGGGTAAGGGTAAGGGTTAGGTTTAGGGTTAGGGTTAGGTTTAGGGTTATGTTAGGGTAAGGATAAATGTTAGAGTTAAGGTTAGGGTGAGGGTAAGGGTAAGGGTTAGGGTTAAGATTAGGGTTAGGCTTAGGGTAAGGGTTAGGGTAAGTGTTAGGGTTAGTTTAAGGGTTAGGGTTAGGGTTAGGGTTAGGTTTAGGGTGGGGTTAAGGTTAGGGTTAGGGTTAGGGTAAGGTTAAGGCTTAGGTTAGGGTTAGGGTTAGGGTTAGGGTTAAGGTTAGGGTTAGGGTTAGGGTTAGGGTAGGGTATGTGTTCGGGTTAGTGTTAGGGTTAGGTTTAGGGTAGGTGTAGCGTTAGGGTAAGCGTAAGGGTAAGGATAAGGTTTAGGGTTAAGGTAAGGGTAAGGTTTAGGTTTGGGGTTAGGGCTAGGTTTCGGGTTAGATATAGGGTTAGGGTTAGGGTAAGCGTAAGGGTTAGGGTTAGGGTTAGGGTTAGGTTTAGGGTTAGGCTAAGGGTAAGGGTTAGGTTTAGGGTTAGGGTAAGGGTTAGGGTTAGGGTTACGGTAGGGTTTAGGGTAAAGGTAAGTGTTAGGGTTAGGTTGAGGATAAGGGTAAGGATTAGGGTTAGGATTAGGGTAGGGTTAGAGGTTAGGGTTAGGGTTAGGGTTAGGGTGAGGGTTAGGTTTAGGGTTAGGGTTAGGATAAGGGTAAGGGTTAGGTTTATGGTTAGGGTTAGGATAAGTGTTAGGTTTAGGGTTAGGTTAGGGTAAGGGCAAGGGTTAGGGTTAGGGTAAGGGTTAGGGTTACAGTTAGGGTAAGGGTTAGGGTTAGGGTTAGGGGTAGGTTTAGGTTTAGAGTTAGATTTAGGGTTAGGGTTAGGGGTTTGGCTTAGGGTTAGTGTTAGGGTAAGGGTTAGGGTTCGGTTTAGTTTAAGGGTTAGGGTTAGGGTAAGGGTAAGGGTTAGGGTTAGGGTAAGAGTTAGTGTTAGTTTTAGGGTTAGGGTTAGGGTTAGGGTAAGGGTAGGGGTTAGGGTTAGGGTTAGGTTTAGGGTTAGGGATAGGCTAAGGGTAAGGGTTAGTGTTAGGGTTAGGGTTAGGTTTGGGGTTAAGGTTAGGTTTAGATTGAGGGTACGTTTAAGGATTACGGTTAGGGTTAGGGTTAGGGTTATGCTTAGGGTTAGGGTTAGGATTAGGGTTAGGTTTAGGTTTAGGGTTAGGGTTAGGGTTAGGGTTAGGGTTAGGGTAAGGTTATGTGTTAGGGTTAGGTTTAGGGTTAGGGTTAGGGTTAGGATTAGGCTAAGTGTTAGGGTTAGGGTTACCGTTAGGGTTAGGTAAGGGTAAGGGTAAGGGTTACGCTTAAAGTTAGGGTCAGGGTTAGGGTTAGGGTTAGGGTTAGGGTAAGGGTAAGGATTAGGGTTAGGTTTACGGTGAGGGTAAGGGTAAGGGTTAGGGTTAGGGTTAGGTTAAGTGTTAGGGTTAGGTTTAGGGTTGGGGTTAAGGTTAGGGTTAGGGTTAGGGTAAGGTTAAGGGTTAGGTTAGGTTTAGGGTTAGGGTTAAGGTTACTGTTAGGGTTTGGCTTAGGGTTAGGATTAGGGTTATGGTTATGGTAAGGGTTAGGGTTAGGGTTAGGCTTAGGCTTAGTGTTAGGGTAAGGGTAAGAGTTAGGGTTAGGGTTAGGGTTAGGGTTAAGGTTGAGGTTAGGATTAGGTTTAGGGTTAGGTTTAGGGTTAGGATTAGGGCTAGGGTTAGGGTAAGTGTTAGAGTTAGGGTTAGAGTTAGGCTTAGGCTTAGTGTTAGAGTAAGGGTAAGGGTTTGGGTTAGGGTTAGGGTTAGGGTTAGGGTTAAGTTTGAGGTTAGGGTTAGGGTTAGGGTTAGGGTTAGGGTTAGGGTAAGTTTTAGGGTTAGGGTTAGAGTTAGGGT
>JANJXV010000889.1:65000-77500 GCA_024803745.1 Megascapheus bottae
AGTGTTAGATTAAGGGTAAGGGTTAGGGTTAGGGTTAGGGTTAGGGTTAAGTTTGAGGTTAGGGTTAGGGTTAGGGTTAGGGTAAGGGTTACGGTTACGGTTAGGGTAAGTTTTAGGGTTAGGGTTAGAGTTAGGGTTAGGTTAGGGTATGGGTTAGGGTTAGGGTTAGGGTTAGGGTTAAGGTTAGGGTTAGGATTAGGGTTAGGGTAAGGGTAAGGGTTAGGGTTAGGGTTAGGGTTAGGGTAAAGGTAAGAGTTATAGTTAGCGTTAGGGTTAGGGTAAGGGTTAGGGTTAGGGTTAGGGTTAGGGTAAGTTTTAGGGTTAGGGTTAGAGTTAGGGTTAGGGTTAGGGTAAGGGCAAGGATTAGGGTTAGGGTTAAGTTTAGGGTTAGGATTAGGGTTAGGTTTAGGGTTAGGGTTAGGATTAATGTTAGGGTTCGGGTAAGGGTTAGGGTTAGGGTTAGGGTTAAGGTTCGGGTTAGGATTAGGGTTAGGGTTAGGGTTAGGGTAAGGGTTAGGGGTTAGGGTTAGGGTTAGGGTTTAGATAAGGCTAAGCATTAGTGTTAGGGTTAGGGTTAGGGTTAAGTTTAGGGTTAGATTTAGGTAAGGTTTGGGGTTAGGGTTAGGGTTAGGTTTAGGGTTAGGTTCAGGGTTAGGGTTAGGTTAAGGGTTAGGGTTAGGTTAAGGTTAAGATTAGGGTTATGGTTACTGTTAGGTTTAGGGTAATGGTAAGGGTTAGGGTTAGGGTTAGGTTTAGGGTTAGGGTAAGGGTTAGGGTTAGGGGTTAGGGTGAGGGTTAGGGTTAGTTTTAGGGTAAGGTTTAGGGTTAGCGTTAGGGTAAAAGTTAGGGTTAGTGTGAGGGTTAGGGTTAGGGTAAGGGTAAATGTTTGGGTTAGGGGTAGGGTTAGGGTTAGGGTAAGGGTTAGGGTTAGGGTTAGGTTCAGGGTTAGGGTTAGGGTAAGAGTAAGGGTTAGGGTTATGGTTAGGGTTAGGGTTAAGTTGAGGGATATGGTTAGGTTTATCATTAGGATTCGGGTGAGGTTTAGGTTTAGGGTTAGGGTAAGGGTAAGGTTTAGGGTTAGGCTTAGTGTTAGGATTAGACTTAAGGTAAGGGTTAGGGCTATGGTTAGGGTTAGTGTTAGGGAAATGGTAGGGGTTAGGGTTAGGGTTGGGTTAGGGTCCAGGGTTAGGGTTAGGGTTAAGCTAAGGATAAGGGTTAGGGTTAGAGTTAGGGTTAGGGTTAGGGTAAGGGTAAGGTTTCGGGTTAGGGTTAGGGTTAGGGTAAGGGTAAGGGTAAGGTTTAGGGTAAGGGTAAGGGTTAGGGTTAGGGTTAGGGTGAGGGTTAGGTTTAGGGTTAGGGGTTAGGCTTCAGGTTAGGGTTAGGGTTAGGGTAAGGGTTAGGGTTAGGGCTAGGATAAGGGTTAGGGTTAGGGTTCGGGTTCAGGTTAGGGTTAGGGTTAGGATTAGGTTAATGGTAAGTGTTAGATTTAGGTTTAGGTTTAGGGTAAGTGTAAGGGTGAGTGTTTGGGTTAAGGTTAGGTTTAGGGTTAGGGTTAGGGTTAGGGTTAGGGTTAGGGTTAGGGATAGGATAAGGTTAAGTGTTAGGGTTAGGGTTAGGTTAAGGGATAGGAGTTTTGGTTAGGATTAGGGTTAGGGTTAGGTTAGAGTAAGGGTTAGGGTTACGGTTAGGGTCAGGGTTAGGATAAGGGTAAGGGTTAGAGTTAGGTTTAGGGTTAGTGTGAGTGTTAGGGTTAGGGTTAGGGGTTAGGGTTCAGGTTAGGGTTAGTGTAAGGGTTAGGGTTAGGGTAAGTGTTAAGGTTAGGGTTAGGGTAAAGGTTAGGGTTAGGGTTAGTGTTAGGGTAAGGGTAAGTGTTAGGGTTAGGGTTATGGTTAGGGTTAGGTTAGGTTAAGGGTAAGAATTTGGGTTAGGGTTGGGGTTAGGGTTAGCCTTAGGGTTAGGTTTGGGGTTAGGGATAGGGTATCGTAAGTCTTAGGGTTATGGTTAGGTTTAATGTAGGGGTTAGGTAAGGGAAGGGTTAGGGTTAGTGTTAGGTTTAGGGGTTAGGGTTTTGGTTAGTGTTAGGGTTAGAGGAAGGGTTAGGGTTAGGGGTAGGGTTAGGGTAAGGGTTAGGGTTAGGGTTAGGGTTAGGGTGAAGGTTAGGTTTAGGTTTAGGGTAAGGGTAAGGGTTAGAGTTAGGATAGGGTTAGAGTTAGGTTTAGGGTAGGTTAAGTGTAAGGGTTAGGGTTAGCCTTAGGGTTGGGGTTAGGTTAAGGGCTAGGATTAGGGTTAGGGTTAGAGTTAGATTTAGGGTTGGTTAAGGGTAAGGGTTAGGGTTAGGTTTAGGGTTAGGGTTAGGTTAAGGTTTAGGCTTAGGGGTTAGGGTTAGGGTTAGGTTTAGGGTAAGGGTTTTGGTCAGGGTTAGGGTTAGGGTAAGGGTTGAGTTAGGGTAAGTGTTAGGCTTAGGGTTGGGGTTAGGGTAAGGGTTAGGGTTAGGTTTAGGGTTAGGGTTAGGGTGAAGGTTAGGGTTAGGTTTAGGGTAACGGTAAGGGTTAGGGTTAGGATAGGGTTAGGGTTAGGGTTAGGGTTAGAGTTAGATTTAGGGTTGGTTAAGGGTAAGGGTTAGGGTTAGGTTTAGGGTTAGGTTTAGGTTATGGTTTAGGCTTAGGGGTTAGGGTTAGGGTTAGGTTTAGGGTAAGGCTTTTGGTCAGGGTTAGGGTTAGGATAAGGGTTAGGGTTAGAGTTAGGGTAAGTGTTAGGCTTAGGGTTAGTGTTAGGTTAGGGTTAGGGTAAGGGTTAGGGGTAGGGTTAGTGTTAGGGAAAGGGTAAATATTAGGGTTAGGGTTAGGGTTAGGGTAAGTGTTAGGGTAAGGGTTAGGTTTAGGGTTAGGTTTAGGGTTGGGGTTAAGTTTACGGTTAGGGTTAGGGTAAGGGTTAGGATTAGGGTTCGTTGTAGGGTAAGTGTTAGGGTTAGGGTTAGGGTTAGGGAAAGGGTTAGGGTTATGGCTAGGGTTAGGGTAAGGGAAAGTGTTAGGGCTAGGTTTAGGGTTAGAGTTAGGTTTAGGGTTAGGGTAAGGGTAAGGGTAAGGGTAAGGGTTACAGTTAGGGTTAGGGTTAGGGTTAGGGTAAGGGTTAGTGTTAGGGTTCGGGTAAGGGTAAGGTTTTGGGTTAGGGTTAGGGTTATGGGTAGGGTAAGGTTAAGGGTAAGTGTTAGGGTTAAGGTTAGGTTTAGGGTAAGGGTAAGGGTTAGGGTTAAGGTTAGGGTTAGGGTAAGGTTTAGGGTTAGGGTTAGGGTTGGGGTTAGGATTAAGTGTAGCGTTAGGGTAAGTGTAATAGAGTTAGGTTTAGGGGTAGGGTTAGGGTTAGAGTTAGGGTTAGGGTTAGGTTAAGGGTAAGGGTTAGTGTTAGGGTTAGGTTTATGGTAAGGGTTAGGATTAAGTTTAGGTTTAGGGTTAGGGTTAGGGTTAGGGTTAGGGTAAGGGTGAGGGTTAGGGTTAGGTTTAGGGTTAGGGTTAGGGTAAGGGTAAGGGTTAGGTTTAGGGTTATGTTTAGGGTTAGGCATTGGGTTAGGGTTAGGGTTTGGGTAAGGATAAGGCTTAGGGTTAGGTTTAGGGTTAGGGTTAAGGTTAGGGTTAGGATTAGGTTTAGCGTTGGGGTTAAAGTTAGGGTTCGGTTTAGGGTATGGTAAGTGTTGTGGTTAGTGTTAGGGTTAGGGTAATGGTTAGGGTTAGGTTTAGGGTAAGGGCTAGGGTTAGGGTAAGGGTATGTGTGTGGGTTAGTGTTAGGGTTAGGTTTAGGGTAGGTTTAGCGTTAGGGTAAGCGTAAGGGTAAGGGTTAGGTTTAGGGTTAAGGTAAGGGTAAGGTTTAGGTTTGGGGTTAGGGTTAGGTTTTGGGTTAGTTATAGGGTTAGGGTTAGGGTAAGCGTAATGGTTAGGGTTAGGGTTAGGGTTAGGGTTAGGTTTAGGGTTAGGCTAAGGGTAAGGGTTAGTGTTAGGGTTAGGGTAAGGGTTATGGTTAGGGTTAGGGTAGGGATTAGGGTAAGGGTAAGTGTTAGGGTTAGGTTGAGGATAAGGGTAAGGTTAGGTTTAGGATTAGGGTTAGGGTTAGAGGTTTGGGTTAGGGTTAGGGTTAGGGTGAGGGTTAGGTTAGGGTTAGGTTTAGGAAAAGGGTAAGGGTTAGGTATAGGGTTAGGGTTAGGATAAGTGTTAGGGTTAGGGTTAGGTTAGGGTAAGGGCAAGGGTTAGGGTTAGAGTTAGGGTTAGGGTTAGGGTAAGGGTTAGGATTACAGTTAGGGTAAGGGTTAGGGGTAGGGTTAGGGGTAGGGTTAGGTTTAGAGTTAGGTTTAGGTTTAGGGTTATGGGTTAGGCTTAGGGTTAGGGTTAGGGTAAGGGTTAGGGTTCGGTTTAGCTTAAGGGTTAGGGTTAGGGTTAGAGTAAGGGTAAGGGTTAGGGTTAGGGTAAGAATTAGTGTTAGGTTTAGGGTTAGGTTTAGGATTAGGGTAAGGGTTAGGATTAGGGTTAGAATTAGGGTTAGTGTTAGGGTAATGGTTAGGGTTAGGGTTAGGGTTAGGTTTAGGGTTAGGAAGGGGTAAGGGTAAGGGTTAGGGTTAGGGTTAGGGTTAGGGTTGGGGTTAAGGTTATGTTTAGGGTTAGGGTACATTTAAGGATTATGGTTAGGGTTAGGTTTAGGGTTATGCTTAAGGTTAGTGTTAGGATTAGGGTTAGGTTTAGGTTTAGGGTTAGGGTTAGGGTACGGTTATGGGTTAGGGGTAGGGTTAGTGTTAGGGAAAGGGTAAATATTAGGGTTAGGGTTAGGGTTAGGGTAAGTGTTAGGGTAAGGGTTAGGTTTAGGGTTAGGTTTAGGGTTGGGGTTAAGTTTACGGTTAGGGTTAGGGTAAGGGTTAGGATTAGGGTTCGTTGTAGGGTAAGTGTTAGGGTTAGGGTTAGGGTTAGGGAAAGGGTTAGGGTTATGGCTAGGGTTAGGGTAAGGGAAAGTGTTAGGGCTAGGTTTAGGGTTAGAGTTAGGTTTAGGGTTAGGGTAAGGGTAAGGGTAAGGGTAAGGGTTACAGTTAGGGTTAGGGTTAGGGTTAGGGTAAGGGTTAGTGTTAGGGTTCGGGTAAGGGTAAGGTTTTGGGTTAGGGTTAGGGTTATGGGTAGGGTAAGGTTAAGGGTAAGTGTTAGGGTTAAGGTTAGGTTTAGGGTAAGGGTAAGGGTTAGGGTTAAGGTTAGGGTTAGGGTAAGGTTTAGGGTTAGGGTTAGGGTTGGGGTTAGGATTAAGTGTAGCGTTAGGGTAAGTGTAATAGAGTTAGGTTTAGGGGTAGGGTTAGGGTTAGAGTTAGGGTTAGGGTTAGGTTAAGGGTAAGGGTTAGTGTTAGGGTTAGGTTTATGGTAAGGGTTAGAATTAAGTTTAGGTTTAGGGTTAGGGTTAGGGTTAGGGTAAGGGTGAGGGTTAGGGTTAGGTTTAGGGTTAGGGTTAGGGTAAGGGTAAGGGTTAGGTTTAGGGTTATGTTTAGGGTTAGGCATTGGGTTAGGGTTAGGGTTTGGGTAAGGATAAGGGTTAGGGTTAGGGTTAGGGTTAGGGTTAGGGTTAAGGTTAGGGTTAGGATTAGGTTTAGCGTTGGGGTTAAAGTTAGGATTCGGTTTAGGGTATGGTAAGTGTTGTGGTTAGTGTTAGGGTTAGGGTAAGGGTTAGGGTTAGGTTTAGGGTAAGGGCTAGGGTTAGGGTAAGGGTATGTGTGTGGGTTAGTGTTAGGGTTAGGTTTAGGGTAGGTTTAGCGTTAAGGTAAGCGTAAGGGTAAGGGTTAGGTTTAGGGTTAAGGTAAGGGTAAGGTTTAGGTTTGGGGTTAGGGTTAGGTTTTGGGTTAGTTATAGGGTTAGGGTTAGGGTAAGCGTAATGGTTAGGGTTAGGGTTAGGGTTAGGGTTAGGTTTAGGGTTAGGCTAAGGGTAAGGGTTAGTGTTAGGGTTAGGGTAAGGGTTATGGTTAGGGTTAGGGTAGGGATTAGGGTAAGGGTAAGTGTTAGGGTTAGGTTGAGGATAAGGGTAAGGATTAGGTTTAGGATTAGGGTTAGGGTTAGAGGTTTGGGTTAGGGTTAGGGTTAGGGTGAGGGTTAGGTTAGGGTTAGGTTTAGGAAAAGGGTAAAGGTTAGGTATAGGGTTAGGGTTAGGATAAGTGTTAGGGTTAGGGTTAGGTTAGGGTAAGGACAAGGGTTAGGGTTAGGGTTAGGGTTAGGGTTAGGGTAAGGGTTAGGATTACAGTTAGGGTAAGGGTTAGGGGTAGGGTTAGGGGTAGGGGTAGGTTTAGATTTAGGTTTAGGTTTAGGGTTATGGGTTAGGCTTAGGGTTAGGGTTAGGGTAAGGGTTAGGGTTCGGTTTAGCTTAAGGGTTAGGGTTAGGGTTAGGGTAAGGGTAAGGGTTAGGGTTAGGGTAAGAATTAGTGTTAGGTTTAGGGTTAGGTTTAGGATTAGGGTAAGGGTTAGGATTAGGGTTAGAATTAGCGTTAGTGTTAGGGTAATGGTTAGGGTTAGGGTTAGGGTTAGGTTTAGGGTTAGGAAGGGGTAAGGGTAAGGGTTAGGGTTAGGGTTAGGGTTGGGGTTAAGGTTATGTTTAGGGTTAGGGTACATTTAAGGATTATGGTTAGGGTTAGGTTTAGGGTTATGCTTAGGGTTAGTGTTAGGATTAGGGTTAGGTTTAGTTTTAGGGTTAGGGTTAGGGTACGGTTATGTGTTATGGTTAGGTTTAGGGTTAGGGTTAGGGGTAGGATTAGCGTAAGTGTTAGGGTTAGGGTTAGGGTTACAGTTAGGGTTAGGGTAAGGGTAAGGGTTAGGGTTAAAGCTAGGGTCTGGGTTAGGGTTAGGGTTAGGGTTAGGGTAAGGGTAAGGGTTAGGTTTAGGGTTAGGGTTAGGTTTAGGGTTAGGGTTAGGGTAAGGATAAATATTAGAGTTAAGGTTAGGGTTAGGGTTAGGGGAAGGGTTAGGGTTAGGGTTAGGTTAAGTGTTAGGGTTAGGGTTAGGGTTAGGTTTAGGTTTGGGGTTAAGGTTAGGGTTAGGGTTAGGGTAAGGGTAAGGTTTAGGTTAGGTTTAGGGTTGGGGTTAAGGTTAGGGTTAGGGTTAGGGTTAGGATTAGGGTTATGGTTAGGGTAAGGGTTAGGGTTAGGGTTAGGGTTAGGGTTAGGCTTAGTGTTAGGGTAAGGGTAAGAGTTAGGTTTAGGGTTAGGGTTAAGGTTGAGGTTAGGGTTAGGTTTAGGGTTAGGATTAGGGTTAGGGTTAGGGTAAGGGTTAGGGTTAGGGTTATAGTTAGGCTTAGGCTTAGTGTTAGAGTAAGGGTAAGGGTTAGGGTTAGGGTTAGGTTTAGGGATAGGGTTAGGGTTAGGTTTAAGTTTGAGGTTAGGGATAGGGTTAAGGTTAGGGCAAGGGTTAGGGTTAGGGTTAGGGTAAGTTTTAGGGTTAGGGTTAGAGTTAGGTTTAGGGTTAGAGTAAGGGCAAGGATTAGGGTTAGGGTTAAGGTTAGGGTTAGGGTTAGGTTTAGGGTTAGGGTTAGGATTAGGGTTAGGGTAAGGTTAAGGGTTAGGGTTAGGGTTAGGGTTAGGGTTAGGTTTAGGGTTAGGGTTAGGATTAGGGTTAGGTTAAGGGTAAGGGTTATGGTTAGGGTTAGGGTTATGGTTAGGGTTAGGGTCAGGGTAAGGGTTAGGGTTAGGGTTAGGGTAGGGTTTAGTGTTATTGTTAGGTTTAGGGTAAGGTTAAGGATTAGGGTTAGGTTTAGGGTTAGGTTTAGAGGTTAGGGTTAGGGTTAGGGTGAGGGTTAGGGTTACGGTAGTGGTTAGGTTTAGGGTTAGGGTTAGGGTTAGTGTTAGGTTTAGGGTTAGGGTTATGGGTTAGGCTTAGGGTTAGGGTTAGTGTAAGTTTTAGGGTTAGGGTTAGGGTTAGTTTATGGTTTAAGGGTAGGGTTAGGGTTAGGGTAAGGGTAAGTGTTAGGGTTAGGTTTTGGGTAAATGTTAGGGTTTTGGTTAGTGTTATGTTTAGGGTTAGGGTTAGGGTAAGGGTTCGGGTTTGGGTTCGGGTTAGTGTAAGGGTTAGGATTAGGGTTAGAGTTAGGTTTAGGTTTAGGGTTAAGGTTAGGGTAAGGGTAAGGTTAGGGTTAGCGTTAGGGTTAGGGGAAGGCTTAGGGTTAGGGTTAGTGTTAGGGTTAGGGTTAAATTTAGGCTTAGGGTTAGGGTAAGGGTAAGGGTTAGGCTTAGGGTTAGGGTTAGTTGCAGGGTACGTGCAAGGGTTAGCGTTAGGGTTAGGGTTAAGGTAAGGGTTAGGTTAGGGTTAGGGTTAGGGAAAGGGTAAGGGTTAGATTTAGGGTTAGGGTTAGGTTTAGGTTAAGGGTAAGGTATAGGGTTAGGTTTAGGTTAAGGGTAAGTTTAGATTTAGGGTTAGGGTTAGGGTAAGGATAAGGGTTAGGGTTAGGGTTAGGGTGAGGGTTAGGTTTAGGGTTAGGTGTTAGGGTTCGGGTTAGTGTTAGGGTTGGGGTTAGGGTAAGGGTTAGGTTTAGGGTTAGGGTAAGGTTAAATTTTAGGGTTAGGGTTAGGGTTTGGAATTAGGGTTAGGGTTAGACTTAGGGGAAGTGTTAGGGTTAGGTTTAGGGTAAGGTTAAGTTTTAGGGTTAGTGTAAGGGTTAGGTTTGGTGTTAGGGTTAGGGTAAGAGTAAAAGTTAGGGGTAGGGTTAGGGGTAGAATTAGGGTAAGGGTTAGGGTTAGGGGGAGAATTAGGGTAAGGGTTAGGGTTAGGCTTAGGGTTAGGTTTGGGGTTAGGGTTATGGTAAGGGTAGGGGTTAGGGTTAGGGTTAGGGTTAGGTATAGGGTTGAGGTTAGGGTTAGCGTTAGGGTTAGGGTAATTGTTAGGGTTAAGCTTAGTGTTAGGTTTAGGGTTAGGATTAGGGTTAGGGTAAGGTTTAGGGGTAGGGTAAAAGTTAGGGTTAGGGTTAGGGTTAGGATTAGGTTTAGGGTTAGGGTTAGGGTAAGGGTTAGGTTTAGGGTTAGGGTTAGGTTTAGGATTAGGATTAGGGTAAGGGTAAGGTTTAGGGTTACAGTTAGTCTTAGGGGTTAGGGTTAGGGTAAGAGTAAGGGTTAGGTTAGTGTTAGGGAAAGGATTAGGGTAAGGGAAAGGGGTAGTGTTAGGGTTAGATTTGGGGTTAGGGTTAGGGTAAGGGTAAGTGTTAGAGTTAGGGTTAGGTTTAGGGGTAGGGTAAGGTTTTGGGTTAGGGTTAGGGTTAGGGTTGGGGTTAAGGTTAAGGTTAGGCTTAGGGTAAAGGTAAAGGTTAGGGTTAGGTTTAGGGGTAAAGGTTTGTGTTAGGGTTAGCGTTAGGGTAAGGATTAGGGTTAGGGTTAGCTGTAGGGTTATTTTTAGGGTTAGAGTTAGGGTTAGGGTTTGGGTTAGTTTAAAGGTAAGTAGGGTTAGGGTTAGGGTTAGGATTAGGGTAAGGATTAGGGTTAAGGTTAGGGTTAGGGTTTAGGGTTAGGGTTAGGGTTAGTGTAAGGGTAAGGTTTAGGGTTAGGGTTAGGGTTAGGGGTTAGGGTTAGGGTTAGGGTTAGGGTAAGGGTAATGGTAATGGTTAGGGTTAGGTTTAGGGTTAGGGGTTAGTGTTAGGGTTAGGGTTAGGGTAAGGGTAAGGGTTAGGGTTATGATTATGGTTAGGGTTAGGGTTAGGTTTAGAGTTAGGGATAGGGTTAGGGTTAGGGTTAGGGTTAGGTTTAGGGTAAGGTTAAATGTTAGGGTTAGGGTTAGTTTAAGGGTAAGGGTTAGGGTTAAGGTTAGTGTTAGGGTTAGTTTTAGGGTTAGGGCTACGGTTAGAGTTAGGGTAAGTGTAAGGGTTAGGGTTAAGCTTAGGGTTAGGGTTCGGGTTAGGGTTAGGGTTAGGGTAAGGGTTTGGGTTAGGGTGAGGGTTAGGGTTAGAGCTAGGATTAGGGTTAGGGTTAGGGTTAGGGTAAGGCTGAGGGTTAGGGTTAGGTTGAGGATAAGGTTAAGGGTTAGGTTTAGGGTTAGGGTTAGGGTAAGGGTAAGGGTTAGGGTTTGGGTTAGGGTGACGGTTAGTGTTAGGGTTAGTGGTTACGGTTCGGGTTAGGGTTAGGGTTAGGGTAAGGGTTAGGGTTAGGTTGGGGTAAGGGTTAGGGTTAGGGTAAGGGTTAGGTTTAGGTTTAGGGTTAGGGTTAGGGTAAGAGTAAGGGTTAGGGTTAGTGTTAGGATTAGGTTTAGGGAAAGGGTTAGAGTTAGGGTTAGGGTTAGATTTTGGGTTAGGGTTAGGGTAAGGGTAAGGGTTACAGTTAGGTTTAGGCTTAGGGTTAGGGTTAGGTTTAGAGTTAGGGTAAGGATAAGGGTTAGGGTTAGGTTTAGGGTTAGGATAAGGGTTAGGGTTAGGGTTAGTTTAAGGGTAAGGGATAGGGTTAGGTTTAGGGTTGTGGTTAAGGTTAGGGTTAGCGTTCGGGTAAGGGTAAGTGTTAGGGTTAGAGTTAGGTGTAAGGGTTCGTGTTAGGGTTAGCATTAGGGTAAAGGTTAGGGTTAGGGTTAGGGTTAGGGTAAGGGTTAGGGTTAGGTTTAGGGTTAGGGGTAGGGTTAGGTTTAGGGTTAGAGTTAGTGTTAGAGTTAGGGTTATTGTAAGGGTAAGTGTTAGGGTCAGGGTTAGGGTTAGCATTAAGGTTAGGGTTAGGGTTAGTTAAGGATAAGGGTTAGGTTTAGGATTAGGGTTAGTTTAGGGTTAGGGTAAGGCTTAGGGTTAGGGATAGGATTAGTGTAAGGGTTAATGTTAGGATTAGGGTTAGGGTAAGGATAAGGTTTAGGGTTATTGTTAGGTTTGGGGTTAAGGTTAGGGTAAGTGTAAGGGTTAGGGTTAGGGTTAGGGTTAGGATTAGGGGTTAGGGTTAGGGTTAGGGTAAGTGTAAGGGTTAGTGTTAGTGTTAGGGTTAGGTTTAGGGTAATGGTTAGGGTTAGGGTTAGGATAAGGGTAAGGGTTAGGGTTAGGGTTAGGGGTTAGGGTTAGTGTTAGGGTTAGGGGCAGGGTAGGTGTAAGGGTTAGGGTTAGGGTTAGGGTTAAGGTTAGGATTAGGGTAAGGGTTAGGGTTAGGGAAAGGGCAAGGGTTAGGGTTAGGTTTAGGGTTAGGTTTAGGTTAAGGGTTAGGGTTAGGGTTAGGGTTAGGTTTAGGGTAAGGGTAAGGGTTAGGGTTAGGGTTAGGGTTAAGTTTAGTGTTAGTGTTAGGAAAAGGGTAAGGGTTAGGGTTAGGTTTAGGGTTAGGGTTAGGGTAAGGATTGGTGTTAGGGTTAGGGTTAGGGTAAGGGCAAGGCTTGGGTTAGGGTTAGGGTTAGCATTAAGTTTAGGGTTAGGGTTCGGGTTAGGGTTAGGGCAAGGGTTAGGGTTAGGCTTATGGTTAGGCTTAGGGTTAAGGTTAGGTTAGGGTAAGGTTTAGGGTTAGGGTTAGGCTTAGGGTTAGGGTTAGGGTTAGGGTTAGGGTTAGGTTAAGGGGAAGGTTAACGGTAAGGGTTAGGGTTAGAGTTAGGGTTAGCGTTAGGGTAAGTGTAAGAGTTAGGGTTAGGGTTAGGGTTAGGTTTAATGTTAGAGTTAGGGTTAGGGTTAGGGTAAGGATAAGGGTTAGAGTTAGGGTTAGGGTTAGGGTTAGGTTTAGGGTAAGTGTTAGGGTTAAGGTTAGGGTTAGGGTTAGGTTTATTGTAAAGGTGAGGGTTAGGGTTAGGTTTAGTGTTAGGGTAAGGGTAAGAGTTAGGTTTAGGGTTATGGTTAGGGTTAGGGATTGGGTTAGGGTTAGGGTTTGGGTAAGGGCAAGGGTTAGGTTTAAGGTTAGGTTTAGGGTTAGGGTTAAAGTTACGGTGAGGGTGAGGGCAAGGGTAAGGTTTAGGGTTAGATTTAGGGTTAGGGTTCGGGTAAGAGTTAGGGTTAGGGTTAGGGTAAGGGTAACGGTAGGTGTTAGGGTTAGGATTAGGTTTAGCGTTGGGGTTAAAGTTAGGGTTAGGGTTAGGGTAAGGGTAAGGGTTGGGGTTAGGGTTAGGGTTAGGTTTGGTGTTATGGTAAGGGTTAGGGTTAGGGTAAGGGTATGTGTTCGGGTTAGGTTTAGGGTTAGGTTTTGGGTTAGGTTTATTATTACGGTAAGCATAAGGGTGGGTGTTAGGGTTAGGGTTAAGGTAAGTGTAAGGTTTAGGTTTAGGGTTAGGGTTAGGTTTAGGGTTAGGGATAGTGTTAGGGTTAGGGTAAGGGTAAGGGTAAGGGTTAGGGTTAGGGTTAGGCTTAGGTTTAGGGTTAGGGTAAAGGTAAGGGTTAGGGTTAGTTTTAGGGTTAGGAATAGGGTTAGGGTTAGGTTAAGGGTAAGGGTTAGAGTTAGGGTTAGGGTTAGAGTTAGGGTTAGGGTAAGGGTAAGGTTTAGGGTTAGGGTTAGGGTTAGGGTAAGGGTTAGGGTTAGGGTTAGGGTAGGCTTTAGGGTAAGGGTAAGTGTTAGTGTTAGGGTTAGGTTTAGGATAGTGTAA
>JANJXV010000889.1:82500-115000 GCA_024803745.1 Megascapheus bottae
CCTTAGGGTTGGGGTTAGGTTAAGGGCTAGGATTAGGGTTAGGGTTAGAGTTAGATTTAGGGTTGGTTAAGGGTAAGGGTTAGGGTTAGGTTTAGGGTTAGGGTTAGGTTAAGGTTTAGGCTTAGGGGTTAGGGTTAGGGTTAGGTTTAGGGTAAGGGTTTTGGTCAGGGTTAGGGTTAGGGTAAGGGTTGAGTTAGGGTAAGTGTTAGGCTTAGGGTTGGGGTTAGGGTAAGGGTTAGGGTTAGGTTTAGGGTTAGGGTTAGGGTGAAGGTTAGGGTTAGGTTTAGGGTAACGGTAAGGGTTAGGGTTAGGATAGGGTTAGGGTTAGGGTTAGGGTTAGAGTTAGATTTAGGGTTGGTTAAGGGTAAGGGTTAGGGTTAGGTTTAGGGTTAGGTTTAGGTTATGGTTTAGGCTTAGGGGTTAGGGTTAGGGTTAGGTTTAGGGTAAGGCTTTTGGTCAGGGTTAGGGTTAGGATAAGGGTTAGGGTTAGAGTTAGGGTAAGTGTTAGGCTTAGGGTTAGTGTTAGGTTAGGGTTAGGGTAAGGGTTAGGGGTAGGGTTAGTGTTAGGGAAAGGGTAAATATTAGGGTTAGGGTTAGGGTTAGGGTAAGTGTTAGGGTAAGGGTTAGGTTTAGGGTTAGGTTTAGGGTTGGGGTTAAGTTTACGGTTAGGGTTAGGGTAAGGGTTAGGATTAGGGTTCGTTGTAGGGTAAGTGTTAGGGTTAGGGTTAGGGTTAGGGAAAGGGTTAGGGTTATGGCTAGGGTTAGGGTAAGGGAAAGTGTTAGGGCTAGGTTTAGGGTTAGAGTTAGGTTTAGGGTTAGGGTAAGGGTAAGGGTAAGGGTAAGGGTTACAGTTAGGGTTAGGGTTAGGGTTAGGGTAAGGGTTAGTGTTAGGGTTCGGGTAAGGGTAAGGTTTTGGGTTAGGGTTAGGGTTATGGGTAGGGTAAGGTTAAGGGTAAGTGTTAGGGTTAAGGTTAGGTTTAGGGTAAGGGTAAGGGTTAGGGTTAAGGTTAGGGTTAGGGTAAGGTTTAGGGTTAGGGTTAGGGTTGGGGTTAGGATTAAGTGTAGCGTTAGGGTAAGTGTAATAGAGTTAGGTTTAGGGGTAGGGTTAGGGTTAGAGTTAGGGTTAGGGTTAGGTTAAGGGTAAGGGTTAGTGTTAGGGTTAGGTTTATGGTAAGGGTTAGGATTAAGTTTAGGTTTAGGGTTAGGGTTAGGGTTAGGGTTAGGGTAAGGGTGAGGGTTAGGGTTAGGTTTAGGGTTAGGGTTAGGGTAAGGGTAAGGGTTAGGTTTAGGGTTATGTTTAGGGTTAGGCATTGGGTTAGGGTTAGGGTTTGGGTAAGGATAAGGCTTAGGGTTAGGTTTAGGGTTAGGGTTAAGGTTAGGGTTAGGATTAGGTTTAGCGTTGGGGTTAAAGTTAGGGTTCGGTTTAGGGTATGGTAAGTGTTGTGGTTAGTGTTAGGGTTAGGGTAATGGTTAGGGTTAGGTTTAGGGTAAGGGCTAGGGTTAGGGTAAGGGTATGTGTGTGGGTTAGTGTTAGGGTTAGGTTTAGGGTAGGTTTAGCGTTAGGGTAAGCGTAAGGGTAAGGGTTAGGTTTAGGGTTAAGGTAAGGGTAAGGTTTAGGTTTGGGGTTAGGGTTAGGTTTTGGGTTAGTTATAGGGTTAGGGTTAGGGTAAGCGTAATGGTTAGGGTTAGGGTTAGGGTTAGGGTTAGGTTTAGGGTTAGGCTAAGGGTAAGGGTTAGTGTTAGGGTTAGGGTAAGGGTTATGGTTAGGGTTAGGGTAGGGATTAGGGTAAGGGTAAGTGTTAGGGTTAGGTTGAGGATAAGGGTAAGGTTAGGTTTAGGATTAGGGTTAGGGTTAGAGGTTTGGGTTAGGGTTAGGGTTAGGGTGAGGGTTAGGTTAGGGTTAGGTTTAGGAAAAGGGTAAGGGTTAGGTATAGGGTTAGGGTTAGGATAAGTGTTAGGGTTAGGGTTAGGTTAGGGTAAGGGCAAGGGTTAGGGTTAGAGTTAGGGTTAGGGTTAGGGTAAGGGTTAGGATTACAGTTAGGGTAAGGGTTAGGGGTAGGGTTAGGGGTAGGGTTAGGTTTAGAGTTAGGTTTAGGTTTAGGGTTATGGGTTAGGCTTAGGGTTAGGGTTAGGGTAAGGGTTAGGGTTCGGTTTAGCTTAAGGGTTAGGGTTAGGGTTAGAGTAAGGGTAAGGGTTAGGGTTAGGGTAAGAATTAGTGTTAGGTTTAGGGTTAGGTTTAGGATTAGGGTAAGGGTTAGGATTAGGGTTAGAATTAGGGTTAGTGTTAGGGTAATGGTTAGGGTTAGGGTTAGGGTTAGGTTTAGGGTTAGGAAGGGGTAAGGGTAAGGGTTAGGGTTAGGGTTAGGGTTAGGGTTGGGGTTAAGGTTATGTTTAGGGTTAGGGTACATTTAAGGATTATGGTTAGGGTTAGGTTTAGGGTTATGCTTAGGGTTAGTGTTAGGATTAGGGTTAGGTTTAGGTTTAGGGTTAGGGTTAGGGTACGGTTATGGGTTAGGGGTAGGGTTAGTGTTAGGGAAAGGGTAAATATTAGGGTTAGGGTTAGGGTTAGGGTAAGTGTTAGGGTAAGGGTTAGGTTTAGGGTTAGGTTTAGGGTTGGGGTTAAGTTTACGGTTAGGGTTAGGGTAAGGGTTAGGATTAGGGTTCGTTGTAGGGTAAGTGTTAGGGTTAGGGTTAGGGTTAGGGAAAGGGTTAGGGTTATGGCTAGGGTTAGGGTAAGGGAAAGTGTTAGGGCTAGGTTTAGGGTTAGAGTTAGGTTTAGGGTTAGGGTAAGGGTAAGGGTAAGGGTAAGGGTTACAGTTAGGGTTAGGGTTAGGGTTAGGGTAAGGGTTAGTGTTAGGGTTCGGGTAAGGGTAAGGTTTTGGGTTAGGGTTAGGGTTATGGGTAGGGTAAGGTTAAGGGTAAGTGTTAGGGTTAAGGTTAGGTTTAGGGTAAGGGTAAGGGTTAGGGTTAAGGTTAGGGTTAGGGTAAGGTTTAGGGTTAGGGTTAGGGTTGGGGTTAGGATTAAGTGTAGCGTTAGGGTAAGTGTAATAGAGTTAGGTTTAGGGGTAGGGTTAGGGTTAGAGTTAGGGTTAGGGTTAGGTTAAGGGTAAGGGTTAGTGTTAGGGTTAGGTTTATGGTAAGGGTTAGAATTAAGTTTAGGTTTAGGGTTAGGGTTAGGGTTAGGGTAAGGGTGAGGGTTAGGGTTAGGTTTAGGGTTAGGGTTAGGGTAAGGGTAAGGGTTAGGTTTAGGGTTATGTTTAGGGTTAGGCATTGGGTTAGGGTTAGGGTTTGGGTAAGGATAAGGGTTAGGGTTAGGGTTAGGGTTAGGGTTAGGGTTAAGGTTAGGGTTAGGATTAGGTTTAGCGTTGGGGTTAAAGTTAGGATTCGGTTTAGGGTATGGTAAGTGTTGTGGTTAGTGTTAGGGTTAGGGTAAGGGTTAGGGTTAGGTTTAGGGTAAGGGCTAGGGTTAGGGTAAGGGTATGTGTGTGGGTTAGTGTTAGGGTTAGGTTTAGGGTAGGTTTAGCGTTAAGGTAAGCGTAAGGGTAAGGGTTAGGTTTAGGGTTAAGGTAAGGGTAAGGTTTAGGTTTGGGGTTAGGGTTAGGTTTTGGGTTAGTTATAGGGTTAGGGTTAGGGTAAGCGTAATGGTTAGGGTTAGGGTTAGGGTTAGGGTTAGGTTTAGGGTTAGGCTAAGGGTAAGGGTTAGTGTTAGGGTTAGGGTAAGGGTTATGGTTAGGGTTAGGGTAGGGATTAGGGTAAGGGTAAGTGTTAGGGTTAGGTTGAGGATAAGGGTAAGGATTAGGTTTAGGATTAGGGTTAGGGTTAGAGGTTTGGGTTAGGGTTAGGGTTAGGGTGAGGGTTAGGTTAGGGTTAGGTTTAGGAAAAGGGTAAAGGTTAGGTATAGGGTTAGGGTTAGGATAAGTGTTAGGGTTAGGGTTAGGTTAGGGTAAGGACAAGGGTTAGGGTTAGGGTTAGGGTTAGGGTTAGGGTAAGGGTTAGGATTACAGTTAGGGTAAGGGTTAGGGGTAGGGTTAGGGGTAGGGGTAGGTTTAGATTTAGGTTTAGGTTTAGGGTTATGGGTTAGGCTTAGGGTTAGGGTTAGGGTAAGGGTTAGGGTTCGGTTTAGCTTAAGGGTTAGGGTTAGGGTTAGGGTAAGGGTAAGGGTTAGGGTTAGGGTAAGAATTAGTGTTAGGTTTAGGGTTAGGTTTAGGATTAGGGTAAGGGTTAGGATTAGGGTTAGAATTAGCGTTAGTGTTAGGGTAATGGTTAGGGTTAGGGTTAGGGTTAGGTTTAGGGTTAGGAAGGGGTAAGGGTAAGGGTTAGGGTTAGGGTTAGGGTTAGGGTTGGGGTTAAGGTTATGTTTAGGGTTAGGGTACATTTAAGGATTATGGTTAGGGTTAGGTTTAGGGTTATGCTTAGGGTTAGTGTTAGGATTAGGGTTAGGTTTAGTTTTAGGGTTAGGGTTAGGGTACGGTTATGTGTTATGGTTAGGTTTAGGGTTAGGGTTAGGGGTAGGATTAGCGTAAGTGTTAGGGTTAGGGTTAGGGTTACAGTTAGGGTTAGGGTAAGGGTAAGGGTTAGGGTTAAAGCTAGGGTCTGGGTTAGGGTTAGGGTTAGGGTTAGGGTAAGGGTAAGGGTTAGGTTTAGGGTTAGGGTTAGGTTTAGGGTTAGGGTTAGGGTAAGGATAAATATTAGAGTTAAGGTTAGGGTTAGGGTTAGGGGAAGGGTTAGGGTTAGGGTTAGGTTAAGTGTTAGGGTTAGGGTTAGGGTTAGGTTTAGGTTTGGGGTTAAGGTTAGGGTTAGGGTTAGGGTAAGGGTAAGGTTTAGGTTAGGTTTAGGGTTGGGGTTAAGGTTAGGGTTAGGGTTAGGGTTAGGATTAGGGTTATGGTTAGGGTAAGGGTTAGGGTTAGGGTTAGGGTTAGGGTTAGGCTTAGTGTTAGGGTAAGGGTAAGAGTTAGGTTTAGGGTTAGGGTTAAGGTTGAGGTTAGGGTTAGGTTTAGGGTTAGGATTAGGGTTAGGGTTAGGGTAAGGGTTAGGGTTAGGGTTATAGTTAGGCTTAGGCTTAGTGTTAGAGTAAGGGTAAGGGTTAGGGTTAGGGTTAGGTTTAGGGATAGGGTTAGGGTTAGGTTTAAGTTTGAGGTTAGGGATAGGGTTAAGGTTAGGGCAAGGGTTAGGGTTAGGGTTAGGGTAAGTTTTAGGGTTAGGGTTAGAGTTAGGTTTAGGGTTAGAGTAAGGGCAAGGATTAGGGTTAGGGTTAAGGTTAGGGTTAGGGTTAGGTTTAGGGTTAGGGTTAGGATTAGGGTTAGGGTAAGGTTAAGGGTTAGGGTTAGGGTTAGGGTTAGGGTTAGGTTTAGGGTTAGGGTTAGGATTAGGGTTAGGTTAAGGGTAAGGGTTATGGTTAGGGTTAGGGTTATGGTTAGGGTTAGGGTCAGGGTAAGGGTTAGGGTTAGGGTTAGGGTAGGGTTTAGTGTTATTGTTAGGTTTAGGGTAAGGTTAAGGATTAGGGTTAGGTTTAGGGTTAGGTTTAGAGGTTAGGGTTAGGGTTAGGGTGAGGGTTAGGGTTACGGTAGTGGTTAGGTTTAGGGTTAGGGTTAGGGTTAGTGTTAGGTTTAGGGTTAGGGTTATGGGTTAGGCTTAGGGTTAGGGTTAGTGTAAGTTTTAGGGTTAGGGTTAGGGTTAGTTTATGGTTTAAGGGTAGGGTTAGGGTTAGGGTAAGGGTAAGTGTTAGGGTTAGGTTTTGGGTAAATGTTAGGGTTTTGGTTAGTGTTATGTTTAGGGTTAGGGTTAGGGTAAGGGTTCGGGTTTGGGTTCGGGTTAGTGTAAGGGTTAGGATTAGGGTTAGAGTTAGGTTTAGGTTTAGGGTTAAGGTTAGGGTAAGGGTAAGGTTAGGGTTAGCGTTAGGGTTAGGGGAAGGCTTAGGGTTAGGGTTAGTGTTAGGGTTAGGGTTAAATTTAGGCTTAGGGTTAGGGTAAGGGTAAGGGTTAGGCTTAGGGTTAGGGTTAGTTGCAGGGTACGTGCAAGGGTTAGCGTTAGGGTTAGGGTTAAGGTAAGGGTTAGGTTAGGGTTAGGGTTAGGGAAAGGGTAAGGGTTAGATTTAGGGTTAGGGTTAGGTTTAGGTTAAGGGTAAGGTATAGGGTTAGGTTTAGGTTAAGGGTAAGTTTAGATTTAGGGTTAGGGTTAGGGTAAGGATAAGGGTTAGGGTTAGGGTTAGGGTGAGGGTTAGGTTTAGGGTTAGGTGTTAGGGTTCGGGTTAGTGTTAGGGTTGGGGTTAGGGTAAGGGTTAGGTTTAGGGTTAGGGTAAGGTTAAATTTTAGGGTTAGGGTTAGGGTTTGGAATTAGGGTTAGGGTTAGACTTAGGGGAAGTGTTAGGGTTAGGTTTAGGGTAAGGTTAAGTTTTAGGGTTAGTGTAAGGGTTAGGTTTGGTGTTAGGGTTAGGGTAAGAGTAAAAGTTAGGGGTAGGGTTAGGGGTAGAATTAGGGTAAGGGTTAGGGTTAGGGGGAGAATTAGGGTAAGGGTTAGGGTTAGGCTTAGGGTTAGGTTTGGGGTTAGGGTTATGGTAAGGGTAGGGGTTAGGGTTAGGGTTAGGGTTAGGTATAGGGTTGAGGTTAGGGTTAGCGTTAGGGTTAGGGTAATTGTTAGGGTTAAGCTTAGTGTTAGGTTTAGGGTTAGGATTAGGGTTAGGGTAAGGTTTAGGGGTAGGGTAAAAGTTAGGGTTAGGGTTAGGGTTAGGATTAGGTTTAGGGTTAGGGTTAGGGTAAGGGTTAGGTTTAGGGTTAGGGTTAGGTTTAGGATTAGGATTAGGGTAAGGGTAAGGTTTAGGGTTACAGTTAGTCTTAGGGGTTAGGGTTAGGGTAAGAGTAAGGGTTAGGTTAGTGTTAGGGAAAGGATTAGGGTAAGGGAAAGGGGTAGTGTTAGGGTTAGATTTGGGGTTAGGGTTAGGGTAAGGGTAAGTGTTAGAGTTAGGGTTAGGTTTAGGGGTAGGGTAAGGTTTTGGGTTAGGGTTAGGGTTAGGGTTGGGGTTAAGGTTAAGGTTAGGCTTAGGGTAAAGGTAAAGGTTAGGGTTAGGTTTAGGGGTAAAGGTTTGTGTTAGGGTTAGCGTTAGGGTAAGGATTAGGGTTAGGGTTAGCTGTAGGGTTATTTTTAGGGTTAGAGTTAGGGTTAGGGTTTGGGTTAGTTTAAAGGTAAGTAGGGTTAGGGTTAGGGTTAGGATTAGGGTAAGGATTAGGGTTAAGGTTAGGGTTAGGGTTTAGGGTTAGGGTTAGGGTTAGTGTAAGGGTAAGGTTTAGGGTTAGGGTTAGGGTTAGGGGTTAGGGTTAGGGTTAGGGTTAGGGTAAGGGTAATGGTAATGGTTAGGGTTAGGTTTAGGGTTAGGGGTTAGTGTTAGGGTTAGGGTTAGGGTAAGGGTAAGGGTTAGGGTTATGATTATGGTTAGGGTTAGGGTTAGGTTTAGAGTTAGGGATAGGGTTAGGGTTAGGGTTAGGGTTAGGTTTAGGGTAAGGTTAAATGTTAGGGTTAGGGTTAGTTTAAGGGTAAGGGTTAGGGTTAAGGTTAGTGTTAGGGTTAGTTTTAGGGTTAGGGCTACGGTTAGAGTTAGGGTAAGTGTAAGGGTTAGGGTTAAGCTTAGGGTTAGGGTTCGGGTTAGGGTTAGGGTTAGGGTAAGGGTTTGGGTTAGGGTGAGGGTTAGGGTTAGAGCTAGGATTAGGGTTAGGGTTAGGGTTAGGGTAAGGCTGAGGGTTAGGGTTAGGTTGAGGATAAGGTTAAGGGTTAGGTTTAGGGTTAGGGTTAGGGTAAGGGTAAGGGTTAGGGTTTGGGTTAGGGTGACGGTTAGTGTTAGGGTTAGTGGTTACGGTTCGGGTTAGGGTTAGGGTTAGGGTAAGGGTTAGGGTTAGGTTGGGGTAAGGGTTAGGGTTAGGGTAAGGGTTAGGTTTAGGTTTAGGGTTAGGGTTAGGGTAAGAGTAAGGGTTAGGGTTAGTGTTAGGATTAGGTTTAGGGAAAGGGTTAGAGTTAGGGTTAGGGTTAGATTTTGGGTTAGGGTTAGGGTAAGGGTAAGGGTTACAGTTAGGTTTAGGCTTAGGGTTAGGGTTAGGTTTAGAGTTAGGGTAAGGATAAGGGTTAGGGTTAGGTTTAGGGTTAGGATAAGGGTTAGGGTTAGGGTTAGTTTAAGGGTAAGGGATAGGGTTAGGTTTAGGGTTGTGGTTAAGGTTAGGGTTAGCGTTCGGGTAAGGGTAAGTGTTAGGGTTAGAGTTAGGTGTAAGGGTTCGTGTTAGGGTTAGCATTAGGGTAAAGGTTAGGGTTAGGGTTAGGGTTAGGGTAAGGGTTAGGGTTAGGTTTAGGGTTAGGGGTAGGGTTAGGTTTAGGGTTAGAGTTAGTGTTAGAGTTAGGGTTATTGTAAGGGTAAGTGTTAGGGTCAGGGTTAGGGTTAGCATTAAGGTTAGGGTTAGGGTTAGTTAAGGATAAGGGTTAGGTTTAGGATTAGGGTTAGTTTAGGGTTAGGGTAAGGCTTAGGGTTAGGGATAGGATTAGTGTAAGGGTTAATGTTAGGATTAGGGTTAGGGTAAGGATAAGGTTTAGGGTTATTGTTAGGTTTGGGGTTAAGGTTAGGGTAAGTGTAAGGGTTAGGGTTAGGGTTAGGGTTAGGATTAGGGGTTAGGGTTAGGGTTAGGGTAAGTGTAAGGGTTAGTGTTAGTGTTAGGGTTAGGTTTAGGGTAATGGTTAGGGTTAGGGTTAGGATAAGGGTAAGGGTTAGGGTTAGGGTTAGGGGTTAGGGTTAGTGTTAGGGTTAGGGGCAGGGTAGGTGTAAGGGTTAGGGTTAGGGTTAGGGTTAAGGTTAGGATTAGGGTAAGGGTTAGGGTTAGGGAAAGGGCAAGGGTTAGGGTTAGGTTTAGGGTTAGGTTTAGGTTAAGGGTTAGGGTTAGGGTTAGGGTTAGGTTTAGGGTAAGGGTAAGGGTTAGGGTTAGGGTTAGGGTTAAGTTTAGTGTTAGTGTTAGGAAAAGGGTAAGGGTTAGGGTTAGGTTTAGGGTTAGGGTTAGGGTAAGGATTGGTGTTAGGGTTAGGGTTAGGGTAAGGGCAAGGCTTGGGTTAGGGTTAGGGTTAGCATTAAGTTTAGGGTTAGGGTTCGGGTTAGGGTTAGGGCAAGGGTTAGGGTTAGGCTTATGGTTAGGCTTAGGGTTAAGGTTAGGTTAGGGTAAGGTTTAGGGTTAGGGTTAGGCTTAGGGTTAGGGTTAGGGTTAGGGTTAGGGTTAGGTTAAGGGGAAGGTTAACGGTAAGGGTTAGGGTTAGAGTTAGGGTTAGCGTTAGGGTAAGTGTAAGAGTTAGGGTTAGGGTTAGGGTTAGGTTTAATGTTAGAGTTAGGGTTAGGGTTAGGGTAAGGATAAGGGTTAGAGTTAGGGTTAGGGTTAGGGTTAGGTTTAGGGTAAGTGTTAGGGTTAAGGTTAGGGTTAGGGTTAGGTTTATTGTAAAGGTGAGGGTTAGGGTTAGGTTTAGTGTTAGGGTAAGGGTAAGAGTTAGGTTTAGGGTTATGGTTAGGGTTAGGGATTGGGTTAGGGTTAGGGTTTGGGTAAGGGCAAGGGTTAGGTTTAAGGTTAGGTTTAGGGTTAGGGTTAAAGTTACGGTGAGGGTGAGGGCAAGGGTAAGGTTTAGGGTTAGATTTAGGGTTAGGGTTCGGGTAAGAGTTAGGGTTAGGGTTAGGGTAAGGGTAACGGTAGGTGTTAGGGTTAGGATTAGGTTTAGCGTTGGGGTTAAAGTTAGGGTTAGGGTTAGGGTAAGGGTAAGGGTTGGGGTTAGGGTTAGGGTTAGGTTTGGTGTTATGGTAAGGGTTAGGGTTAGGGTAAGGGTATGTGTTCGGGTTAGGTTTAGGGTTAGGTTTTGGGTTAGGTTTATTATTACGGTAAGCATAAGGGTGGGTGTTAGGGTTAGGGTTAAGGTAAGTGTAAGGTTTAGGTTTAGGGTTAGGGTTAGGTTTAGGGTTAGGGATAGTGTTAGGGTTAGGGTAAGGGTAAGGGTAAGGGTTAGGGTTAGGGTTAGGCTTAGGTTTAGGGTTAGGGTAAAGGTAAGGGTTAGGGTTAGTTTTAGGGTTAGGAATAGGGTTAGGGTTAGGTTAAGGGTAAGGGTTAGAGTTAGGGTTAGGGTTAGAGTTAGGGTTAGGGTAAGGGTAAGGTTTAGGGTTAGGGTTAGGGTTAGGGTAAGGGTTAGGGTTAGGGTTAGGGTAGGCTTTAGGGTAAGGGTAAGTGTTAGTGTTAGGGTTAGGTTTAGGATAGTGTAAATATTAGGGTTAGGTTTAGGGTTAGGGTTAGAGTTTAGGGTTAGGGTTAGGGTGAGGGTTAGGGTTAGGGTTAGGGTTAAGATAAGGGTAAGGGTTAGGTTTAGGGTTAGGGTTAGGGTTAGTGTTAGGTTTAGAGTTAGGGTTAGGGTAAGGGCAAGGGTTAGGTTTAGGGTTAAGGTTAGGGTTAGAATTAGGGTTAGCGTTAGGGTTAAGTTTAGGGTTAGGGTTAGGATTAGGGTTAGGTTTATGGTAAGGGTTAGGGTTAGAGTTAGAGTAAGGGTTAGGATTAGGGTTAGGGTTAGGGTTAGATTTAGGTTTAGGGTTAGGGTTAGGGGTTAGGCTTAGGGTTAGGGTTAGGGTAAGGGTTAGGGTTCGGTTTAGTTTAAGGGTTAGGGTTAGGGTTAGGGTAAGGGTAAGGGTTAGGGTTAGGGTAAGAGTTAGTGTTAGGTTTAAGGTTAGGGTTAGGGTTAGGGTAAGGGTAATGGTTAGGGTTAGTATTAGGGTTAGGGTTAGGGTAATGGTTAGGGTTAGGTTCAGGGTTAGATTTAGGGTTTGGGATAGGGTAAGGGTAAGAGAAAAGGTTAGGGTTAGGTTTAGGGTTGGGGTTAAGGTTAGGTTTCGGGTTAGGGTACGTTTAAAGATTAGGGTTAGGGTTAGGTTAGGGTTATGTTTAGGGTTTGGGTTAGGGTTAGGATTAGGGTTAGGTTTAGGGTTAGGGTTAGGGTTCGGGTAGGGTAAGGTTATGTGTTAGGGTTAGCGTTAGGGTTAGGGTTAGGGTAAGTGTTAGGGTTAAGGTTAGGGTTACCGTTAGGTTTAGGGTAAGGGTAAGTGTTAGGGTTAAAGTTATGGTCAGGGTTATGGTTAGGGTTAGGGTAAGGGTAAGGGTTAGGGTTAAGTTTAGGGTTAGGGTAAGGGTAAGGGTTAGGTTTAGGGTTAGGCTTAGGGTAAGGATAAATGTTAGAGTTAAGGTTATTGTTAGGGTAAGGGTTAAGGTTAGGGTGAGGATAAGGGTTAGGGTTAGGGTAGGCTTTAGGGTAAGGGTAAGTGTTAGTGTTAGGGTTAGGTTTAGGATAGTGTAAATATTAGGGTTAGGTTTAGGGTTAGGGTTAGAGTTTAGGGTTAGGGTTAGGGTGAGGGTTAGGGTTAGGGTTAGGGTTAAGATAAGGGTAAGGGTTAGGTTTAGGGTTAGGGTTAGGGTTAGTGTTAGGTTTAGAGTTAGGGTTAGGGTAAGGGCAAGGGTTAGGTTTAGGGTTAAGGTTAGGGTTAGAATTAGGGTTAGCGTTAGGGTTAGGGTTAGGGTTAGGGTTAGGGTTAGGGTTAAGGTAAGGTTTAGGGTTAGGATTAGGATTAGGTTTAGGGTTGGGGTTAAGGTTAGGGTTAGGGTTAGGGTAAGGGTAAGTGTTAGGGTTAGGGTTAGGGATAGGGTATGTTTTAGGGTTAGGGTTAGGGTTAGCGTTAGGGTAAGGGTAAGAGTAAGGGTTAGGGTTATGGTTAGGCTTAGGGTTAAGGTTGAGGTAAGGGTTAGAGTTAGGGTTAGGGTAAGGGTTAGGGTAAGGGTTAGGGTAAGGGTGAGGGTTAGGGTTAGGGTAAGGGTAAGGTATGGGTTAGGGTTAGGTTTAAGGTTAAGATTGAGTTTAGGGTTAGGGTTAGAGTAAGGGTTAGGTTTAGGGTTAGGGGTTAGATTTAGTGTTAGGTTTAGATTAAGGGTTAGGGTTAGGTTTAGGGGTAGGGATAAGATAAGGGTTAGGGTTAGGGTAAGTGTAAGTGTTAGGGTTAGGTTTAGGGTTAGGGTTATGGTTAGGATAAGGGTTATGGTTAGGGTTATTGTTAGGGTTAGGTGTTAGGGTTAGGGTTAGGGTTAGGTTTAGTGTTAGGGTTAGGGGAAGGGTAAGGTTTAGGGTTAGGGTTAGGGTTAGTTTTAGGGTTAGGGTTAAGGTAAGGGTGACGGTTAGGTTTAGGGTTAGGGTTAGGGTTAGGGTTAAGGTTAGGGTTAAGGTTAGGTTTACGTTTAGGGTTAGGTTTAGTGTAAGGTTAAGGGTTAGTGTTAGGGTTAGGGTTAGGGTAAGGGTTAGGGTTAGGGTTAGGGTTATGGTTAGGGTTAGGGTTAGGGGTTAGGGTTAGTGTTAGGTTTAGGTTTAGGGTAAGGATAAGAGTTGGGTTAGGGATAGGGTTAGGGTTAGGGTTAGGTTAGGGTTAGCGTTTGGGTAAGGGTTAGGGTTAGAATTATGGTTATGGTTAAGGTTAGGGTTAGGGTTAGGGTAAGGGTAAGGGTTAGGGTTAGGGTTAGGCGTAGGGTAAGTGTTAGAGTTAGGGTTAGGATTAGGGTTAGGGTAAGGGTAAGGGTTAGGGTGAAGGTTAGGGTTAGGGTTAGGGTTAGGGTAAGGGTAAGGTTTAGGGTGAGGTTTAGCGTTAGGGTTAGTCTAAGGGTAAGGGTTAGGTTTAGGGTTAGGTTTAGGGTTAGGGTTAGGGTAAGGGTAAGGATTAGGGTTAGGTTTAGGGTTAAGATTAGGGATAGGGTTAGGTTGAGGGTTAGGATTATTGTTAGGGTTAGGGTTAGGATTAGGGTAAGGTTATGTGTTAGGGTTAGCTTAGGGTTAGGGTTACGGTTAGGGTAAGTGTTAGGGTTAGGGTTAGGGTTACAGTTAGGGTTAGGGTTAGGGTTAGGCTTAGTGTTAGGGTAAGGGTAAGAGTTAGGGTTAGGGTTAGGGTTAGGGTTAAGGTTGAGGTTAGGGTTAGGTTTAGGGTTAGGTTTAGGGTTAGGATTAGGGCTAGGGTTAGGGTAAGGGTTAGGGTTAGGGTTAGAGTTAGGCTTAGGCTTAGTGTTAGATTAAGGGTAAGGGTTAGGGTTAGGGTTAGGGTTAGGGTTAAGTTTGAGGTTAGGGTTAGGGTTAGGGTTAGGGTAAGGGTTACGGTTACGGTTAGGGTAAGTTTTAGGGTTAGGGTTAGAGTTAGGGTTAGGTTAAGGTATGGGTTAGGGTTAGGGTTAGGGTTAGGGTTAAGGTTAGGGTTAGGATTAGGGTTAGGGTAAGGGTAAGGGTTAGGGTTAGGGTTAGGGTTAGGGTAAAGATAAGAGTTATAGTTAGCGTTAGGGTTAGGGTTAGGGTAAGGGTTAGGGTTAGGGTTAGGGTTAGGGTAAGTTTTAGGGTTAGGGTTAGAGTTAGGGTTAGGGTTAGGGTAAGGGCAAGGATTAGGGTTAGGGTTAAGTTTAGGGTTAGGATTAGGGTTAGGTTTAGGGTTAGGGTTAGGATTAATGTTAGGGTTCTGGTAAGGGTTAGGGTTAGGGTTAGGGTTAAGGTTCGGGTTAGGATTAGGGTTAGGGTTAGGGTTAGGGTAAGGGTTAGGGGTTAGGGTTAGGGTTAGGGTTTAGATAAGGCTAAGCATTAGTGTTAGGGTTAGGGTTAGGGTTAAGTTTAGGGTTAGGTTTAGGTAAGGTTTGGGGTTAGGGTTAGGGTTAGGTTTAGGGTTAGGTTCAGGGTTAGGGTTAGGTTAAGGGTTAGGGTTAGGTTAAGGTTAAGATTAGGGTTATGGTTACTGTTAGGTTTAGGGTAATGGTAAGGGTTAGGGTTAGGGTTAGGTTTAGGGTTAGGGTAAGGGTTAGGGTTAGGGGTTAGGGTGAGGGTTAGGGTTAGTTTTAGGGTAAGGTTTAGGGTTAGCGTTAGGGTAAAAGTTAGGGTTAGTGTGAGGGTTAGGGTTAGGGTTAGGTTCAGGGTTAGGGTTAGGGTAAGAGTAAGGGTTAGGGTTATGGTTAGGGTTAGGGTTAAGTTGAGGGATATGGTTAGGTTTATCATTAGGATTCGGGTGAGGTTTAGGTTTAGGGTTAGGGTAAGGGTAAGGTTTAGGGTTAGGCTTAGTGTTAGGATTAGACTTAAGGTAAGGGTTAGGGCTATGGTTAGGGTTAGTGTTAGGGAAATGGTAGGGGTTAGGGTTAGGGTTGGGTTAGGGTCCAGGGTTAGGGTTAGGGTTAAGCTAAGGATAAGGGTTAGGGTTAGAGTTAGGGTTAGGGTTAGGGTAAGGGTAAGGTTTCGGGTTAGGGTTAGGGTTAGGGTAAGGGTAAGGGTAAGGTTTAGGGTAAGGGTAAGGGTTAGGGTTAGGGTTAGGGTGAGGGTTAGGTTTAGTGTTAGGGGTTAGGCTTCAGGTTAGGGTTAGGGTTAGGGTAAGGGTTAGGGTTAGGGCTAGGATAAGGGTTAGGGTTAGGGTTCGGGTTCGGGTTAGGGTTAGGGTTAGGATTAGGTTAATGGTAAGTGTTAGATTTAGGTTTAGGTTTAGGGTAAGTGTAAGGGTGAGTGTTTGGGTTAAGGTTAGGTTTAGGTTTAGGGTTAGGGTTAGGGTTAGGGTTAGGGATAGGATAAGGTTAAGTGTTAGGGTTAGGGTTAGGTTAAGGGATAGGGGTTTTGGTTAGGATTAGGGTTAGGGTTAGGTTAGAGTAAGGGTTAGGGTTACGGTTAGGGTCAGGGTTAGGATAACGGTAAGGGTTAGAGTTAGGTTTAGGGTTAGTGTGAGTGTTAGGGTTAGGGTTAGGGGTTAGGGTTCAGGTTAGGGTTAGTGTAAGGGTTAGGGTTAGGGTAAGTGTTAAGGTTAGGGTTAGGGTAAGGGTTAGGGTTAGGGTTAGTGTTAGGGTAAGGGTAAGTGTTAGGGTTAGGGTTATGGTTAGGGTTAGGTTAGGTTAAGCGTAAGAATTTGGGTTAGGGTTGGGGTTAGGGTTAGCCTTAGGGTTAGGTTTGGGGTTAGGGATAGGGTATCGTAAGTCTTAGGGTTATGGTTAGGTTTAATGTAGGGGTTAGGTAAGGGAAGGGTTAGGGTTAGTGTTAGGTTTAGGGGTTAGGGTTTTGGTTAGTGTTAGGGTTAGAGGAAGGGTTAGGGTTAGGGGTAGGGTTAGGGTAAGGGTTAGGGTTACGGTTAGGGTTAGGGTGAAGGTTAGGTTTAGGTTTAGGGTAAGGGTAAGGGTTAGAGTTAGGATAGGGTTAGAGTTAGGTTTAGGGTAGGTTAAGTGTAAGGGTTAGGGTTAGCCTTAGGGTTGGGGTTAGGTTAAGGGCTAGGATTAGGGTTAGGGTTAGAGTTAGATTTAGGGTTGGTTAAGGGTAAGGGTTAGGGTTAGGTTTAGGGTTAGGGTTAGGTTAAGGTTTAGGCTTAGGGGTTAGGGTTAGGGTTAGGTTTAGGGTAAGGGTTTTGGTCAGGGTTAGGGTTAGGGTAAGGGTTGAGTTAGGGTAAGTGTTAGGCTTAGGGTTGGGGTTAGGGTAGGGTTAGGGTTAGGTTTAGGGTTAGGGTTAGGGTGAAGGTTAGGGTTAGGTTTAGGGTAACGGTAAGGGTTAGGGTTAGGATAGGGTTAGGGTTAGGGTTAGGGTTAGAGTTAGATTTAGGGTTGGTTAAGGGTAAGGGTTAGGGTTAGGTTTAGGGTTAGGTTTAGGTTATGGTTTAGGCTTAGGGGTTAGGGTTAGGGTTAGGTTTAGGGTAAGGCTTTTGGTCAGGGTTAGGGTTAGGATAAGGGTTAGGGTTAGAGTTAGGGTAAGTGTTAGGCTTAGGGTTAGGGTTAGGTTAGGGTTAGGGTAAGGGTTAGGGGTAGGGTTAGTGTTAGGGAAAGGGTAAATATTAGGGTTAGGGTTAGGGTTAGGGTAAGTGTTAGGGTAAGGGTTAGGTTTAGGGTTAGGTTTAGGGTTGGGGTTAAGTTTACGGTTAGGGTTAGGGTAAAGGTTAGGATTAGGGTTCGTTGTAGGGTAAGTGTTAGGGTTAGGGTTAGGGTTAGGGAAAGGGTTAGGGTTATGGCTAGGGTTAGGGTAAGGGAAAGTGTTAGGGCTAGGTTTAGGGTTAGAGTTAGGTTTAGGGTTAGGGTAAGGGTAAGGGTAAGGGTTACAGTTAGGGTTAGGGTTAGGGTTAGGGTAAGGGTTAGTGTTAGGGTTCGGGTAAGGGTAAGGTTTTGGGTTAGGGTTAGGGTTATGGGTAGGGTAAGGTTAAAGGTAAGTGTTAGGGTTAAGGTTAGGTTTAGGGTAAGGGTAAGGGTTAGGGTTAAGGTTAGGGTTAGGGTAAGGTTTAGGGTTAGGGTTAGGGTTGGGGTTAGGATTAAGTGTAGCGTTAGGGTAAGTGTAATAGAGTTAGGTTTAGGGGTAGGGTTAGGGTTAGAGTTAGGGTTAGGGTTAGGTTAAGGGTAAGGGTTAGTGTTAGGGTTAGGTTTATGGTAAGGGTTAGGATTAAGTTTAGGTTTAGGGTTAGGGTTAGGGTTAGGGTTAGGGTTAGGGTAAGGGTGAGGGTTAGGGTTAGGTTTAGGGTTAGGGTTAGGGTAAGGGTAAGGGTTAGGTTTAGGGTTATGTTTAGGGTTAGGCATTGGGTTAGGGTTAGGGTTTGGGTAAGGATAAGGGTTAGGGTTAGGGTTAGGGTTAGGGTTAGGGTTAAGGTTAGGGTTAGGATTAGGTTTAGCGTTGGGGTTAAAGTTAGGGTTCGGTTTAGGGTATGGTAAGTGTTGTGGTTAGTGTTAGGGTTAGGGTAAGGGTTAGGGTTAGGTTTAGGGTAAGGGCTAGGGTTAGGGTAAGGGTATGTGTGTGGGTTAGTGTTAGGGTTAGGTTTAGGGTAGGTTTAGCGTTAGGGTAAGCGTAAGGGTAAGGGTTAGGTTTAGGGTTAAGGTAAGGGTAAGGTTTAGGTTTGGGGTTAGGGTTAGGTTTTGGGTTAGTTATAGGGTTAGGGTTAGGGTAAGCGTAATGGTTAGGGTTAGGGTTAGGGTTAGGGTTAGGTTTAGGGTTAGGCTAAGGGTAAGGGTTAGTGTTAGGGTTAGGGTAAGGGTTACGGTTAGGGTTAGGGTAGGGATTAGGGTAAGGGTAAGTGTTAGGGTTAGGTTGAGGATAAGGGTAAGGATTAGGTTTAGGATTAGGGTTAGGGTTAGAGGTTTGGGTTAGGGTTAGGGTTAGGGTGAGGGTTAGGTTAGGGTTAGGTTTAGGAAAAGGGTAAGGGTTAGGTATAGGGTTAGGGTTAGGATAAGTGTTAGGGTTAGGGTTAGGTTAGAGTAAGGGCAAGGGTTAGGGTTAGGGTTAGGGTTAGGGTTAGGGTAAGGGTTAGGATTACAGTTAGGGTAAGGGTTAGGGGTAGGGTTAGGTTTAGAGTTAGGTTTAGGTTTAGGGTTATGGGTTAGGCTTAGGGTTAGGGTTAGGGTAAGGGTTAGGGTTCGGTTTAGCTTAAGGGTTAGGGTTAGGGTTAGGGTAAGGGTAAGGGTTAGGGTTAGGGTAAGAATTAGTGTTAGGTTTAGGGTTAGGTTTAGGATTAGGGTAAGGGTTAGGATTAGGGTTAGAATTAGGGTTAGTGTTAGGGTAATGGTTAGGGTTAGGGTTAGGGTTAGGTTTAGGGTTAGGAAGGGGTAAGGGTAAGGGTTAGGGTTAGGGTTAGGGTTAGGTTTGGGGTTAAGGTTATGTTTAGGGTTAGGGTACATTTAAGGATTATGGTTAGGGTTAGGTTTAGGGTTATGCTTAGGGTTAGTGTTAGGATTAGGGTTAGGTTTAGGTTTAGGGTTAGGGTTAGGGTACGGTTATGGGTTAGGGGTAGGGTTAGTGTTAGGGAAAGGGTAAATATTAGGGTTAGGGTTAGGGTTAGGGTAAGTGTTAGGGTAAGGGTTAGGTTTAGGGTTAGGTTTAGGGTTGGGGTTAAGTTTACGGTTAGGGTTAGGGTAAGGGTTAGGGTTATGGCTAGGGTTAGGGTAAGGGAAAGTGTTAGGGCTAGGTTTAGAGTTAGAGTTAGGTTTAGGGTTAGGGTAAGGGTAAGGGTAAGGGTAAGGGTTACAGTTAGGGTTAGGGTTAGGGTTAGGGTAAGGGTTAGTGTTAGGGTTCGGGTAAGGGTAAGGTTTTGGGTTAGGGTTAGGGTTATGGGTAGGGTAAGGTTAAGGGTAAGTGTTAGGGTTAAGGTTAGGTTTAGGGTAAGGGTAAGGGTTAGGGTTAAGGTTAGGGTTAGGGTAAGGTTTAGGGTTAGGGTTAGGGTTGGGGTTAGGATTAAGTGTAGCGTTAGGGTAAGTGTAATAGAGTTAGGTTTAGGGGTAGGGTTAGGGTTAGAGTTAGGGTTAGGGTTAGGTTAAGGGTAAGGGTTAGTGTTAGGGTTAGGTTTA
Organism: Megascapheus bottae; assembly: GCA_024803745.1. NCBI lineage: Eukaryota > Metazoa > Chordata > Mammalia > Rodentia > Geomyidae > Megascapheus > Megascapheus bottae. Next base: position 100,833 of record JANJXV010000889.1, read on the forward strand.
TGGTAAGGGTTAGGATTAAGTTTAGGTTTAGGGTTAGGGTTAGGGTTAGGGTTAGGGTAAGGGTGAGGGTTAGGGTTAGGTTTAGGGTTAGGGTTAGGGTAAGGGTAAGGGTTAGGTTTAGGGTTATGTTTAGGGTTAGGCATTGGGTTAGGGTTAGGGTTTGGGTAAGGATAAGGGTTAGGGTTAGGGTTAGGGTTAGGGTTAGGGTTAAGGTTAGGGTTAGGATTAGGTTTAGCGTTGGGGTTAAAGTTAGGGTTCGGTTTAGGGTATGGTAAGTGTTGTGGTTAGTGTTAGGGTTAGGGTAAGGGTTAGGGTTAGGTTTAGGGTAAGGGCTAGGGTTAGGGTAAGGGTATGTGTGTGGGTTAGTGTTAGGGTTAGGTTTAGGGTAGGTTTAGCGTTAGGGTAAGCGTAAGGGTAAGGGTTAGGTTTAGGGTTAAGGTAAGGGTAAGGTTTAGGTTTGGGGTTAGGGTTAGGTTTTGGGTTAGTTATAGGGTTAGGGTTAGGGTAAGCGTAATGGTTAGGGTTAGGGTTAGGGTTAGGGTTAGGTTTAGGGTTAGGCTAAGGGTAAGGGTTAGTGTTAGGGTTAGGGTAAGGGTTATGGTTAGGGTTAGGGTAGGGATTAGGGTAAGGGTAAGTGTTAGGATTAGGTTGAGGATAAGGGTAAGGATTAGGTTTAGGATTAGGGTTAGGGTTAGAGGTTTGGGTTAGGGTTAGGGTTAGGGTGAGGGTTAGGTTAGGGTTAGGTTTAGGAAAAGGGTAAGGGTTAGGTATAGGGTTAGGGTTAGGATAAGTGTTAGGGTTAGGGTTAGGTTAGGGTAAGGGCAAGGGTTAGGGTTAGGGTTAGGGTTAGGGTTAGGGTAAGGGTTAGGATTACAGTTAGGGTAAGGGTTAGGGGTAGGGTTAGGGGTAGGGTTAGGTTTAGAGTTAGGTTTAGGTTTAGGGTTATGGGTTAGGCTTAGGGTTAGGGTTAGGGTAAGGGTTAGGGTTCGGTTTAGCTTAAGGGTTAGGGTTAGGGTTAGGGTAAGGGTAAGGGTTAGGGTTAGGGTAAGAATTAGTGTTAGGTTTAGGGTTAGGTTTAGGATTAGGGTAAGGGTTAGGATTAGGGTTAGAATTAGGGTTAGTGTTAGGGTAATGGTTAGGGTTAGGGTTAGGGTTAGGTTTAGGGTTAGGAAGGGGTAAGGGTAAGGGTTAGGGTTAGGGTTAGGGTTAGGGTTGGGGTTAAGGTTATGTTTAGGGTTAGGGTACATTTAAGGATTATGGTTAGGGTTAGGTTTAGGGTTATGCTTAGGGTTAGTGTTAGGATTAGGGTTAGGTTTAGTTTTAGGGTTAGGGTTAGGGTACGGTTATGTGTTATGGTTAGGTTTAGGGTTAGGGTTAGGGGTAGGATTAGCGTAAGTGTTAGGGTTAGGGTTAGGGTTACAGTTAGGGTTAGGGTAAGGGTAAGGGTTAGGGTTAAAGTTAGGGTCTGGGTTAGGGTTAGGGTTAGGGTTAGGGTAAGGGTAAGGGTTAGGTTTAGGGTTAGGGTTAGGTTTAGGGTTAGGGTTAGGGTAAGGATAAATATTAGAGTTAAGGTTAGGGTTAGGGTTAGGGGAAGGGTTAGGGTTAGGGTTAGGTTAAGTGTTAGGGTTAGGGTTAGGGTTAGGTTTAGGTTTGGGGTTAAGGTTAGGGTTAGGGTTAGGGTAAGGGTAAGGTTTAGGTTAGGTTTAGGGTTGGGGTTAAGGTTAGGGTTAGGGTTAGGGTTAGGATTAGGGTTATGGTTAGGGTAAGGGTTAGGGTTAGGGTTAGGGTTAGGGTTAGGCTTAGTGTTAGGGTAAGGGTAAGAGTTAGGTTTAGGGTTAGGGTTAAGGTTGAGGTTAGGGTTAGGTTTAGGGTTAGGATTAGGGTTAGGGTTAGGGTAAGGGTTAGGGTTAGGGTTATAGTTAGGCTTAGGCTTAGTGTTAGAGTAAGGGTAAGGGTTAGGGTTAGGGTTAGGTTTAGGGATAGGGTTAGGGTTAGGTTTAAGTTTGAGGTTAGGGATAGGGTTAAGGTTAGGGCAAGGGTTAGGGTTAGGGTTAGGGTAAGTTTTAGGGTTAGGGTTAGAGTTAGGTTTAGGGTTAGAGTAAGGGCAAGGATTAGGGTTAGGGTTAAGGTTAGGGTTAGGGTTAGGTTTAGGGTTAGGGTTAGGATTAGGGTTAGGGTAAGGTTAAGGGTTAGGGTTAGGGTTAGGGTTAGGTTTAGGTTTAGGGTTAGGATTAGGGTTAGGTTAAGGGTAAGGGTTATGGTTAGGGTTAGGGTTATGGTTAGGGTTAGGGTCAGGGTAAGGGTTAGGGTTAGGGTTAGGGTAGGGTTTAGTGTTATTGTTAGGTTTAGTGTAAGGGTAAGGATTAGGGTTAGGTTTAGGGTTAGGTTTAGAGGTTAGGGTTAGGGTTAGGGTGAGGGTTAGGGTTACGGTAGTGGTTAGGTTTAGGGTTAGGGTTAGGGTTAGTGTTAGGTTTAGGGTTATGGTTAGGGGTTAGGCTTAGGGTTAGGGTTAGTGTAAGTTTTAGGGTTAGGGTTAGGGTTAGTTTATGGTTTAAGGGTAGGGTTAGGGTTAGGGTAAGGGTAAGTGTTAGGGTTAGGTTTTGGGTAAGTGTTAGGGTTTTGGTTAGTGTTATGTTTAGGGTTAGGGTTAGGGTAAGGGTTCGGGTTTGGGTTCGGGTTAGTGTAAGGGTTAGGATTAGGGTTAGAGTTAGGTTTAGGTTTAGGGTTAGGGTTAGGGTAAGGGTAAGGTTAGGGTTAGCGTTAGGGTTAGGGGAAGGCTTAGGGTTAGGGTTAGTGTTAGGGTTAGGGTTAAATTTAGGCTTAGGGTTAGGGTAAGGGTAAGGGTTAGGGTTAGGGTTAGGGTTAGTTGCAGGGTACGTGCAAGGGTTAGCGTTAGGGTTAGGGTTAAGGTAAGGGTTAGGTTAGGGTTAGGGTTAGGGAAAGGGTAAGGGTTAGATTTAGGGTTAGGGTTAGGTTTAGGTTAAGGGTAAGGTATAGGGTTAGGTTTAGGTTAAGGGTAAGTTTAGATTTAGGGTTAGGGTTAGGGTAAGGATAAGGGTTAGGGTTTGGGTTAGGGTGACGGTTAGTGTTAGGGTTAGTGGTTACGGTTCGGGTTAGGGTTAGGGTTAGGGTAAGGGTTAGGGTTAGGTTGGGGTAAGGGTTAGGGTTAGGGTAAGGGTTAGGTTTAGGTTTAGGGTTAGGGTTAGGGTAAGAGTAAGGGTTAGGGTTAGTGTTAGGATTAGGTTTAGGGAAAGGGTTAGAGTTAGGGTTAGGGTTAGATTTTGGGTTAGGGTTAGGGTAAGGGTAAGGGTTACAGTTAGGTTTAGGCTTAGGGTTAGGGTTAGGTTTAGAGTTAGGGTAAGGGTAAGGGTTAGGGTTAGGTTTAGGGTTAGGATAAGGGTTAGGGTTAGGGTTAGTTTAAGGGTAAGGGATAGGGTTAGGTTTAGGGTTGTGGTTAAGGTTAGGGTTAGCGTTAGGGTAAGGGTAAGTGTTAGGGTTAGAGTTAGGTGTAAGGGTTCGTGTTAGGGTTAGCATTAGGGTAAAGGTTAGGGTTAGGGTTAGGGTTAGGGTAAGGGTTAGGGTTAGGTTTAGGGTTAGGGGTAGGGTTAGGTTTAGGGTTAGAGTTAGTGTTAGAGTTAGGGTTATTGTAAGGGTAAGTGTTAGGGTCAGGGTTAGGGTTAGCATTAAGGTTAGGGTTAGGGTTAGTTAAGGATAAGGGTTAGGTTTAGGATTAGGGTTAGTTTAGGGTTAGGGTAAGGCTTAGGGTTAGGGATAGGATTAGTGTAAGGGTTAATGTTAGGATTAGGGTTAGGGTAAGGATAAGGTTTAGGGTTATTGTTAGGTTTGGGGTTAAGGTTAGGGTAAGTGTAAGGGTTAGGGTTAGGGTTAGGGTTAGGATTAGGGGTTAGGGTTAGGGTTAGGGTAAGTGTAAGGGTTAGTGTTAGTGTTAGGGTTAGGTTTAGGGTAATGGTTAGGGTTAGGGTTAGGATAAGGGTAAGGGTTAGGGTTAGGGTTAGGGGTTAGGGTTAGTGTTAGGGTTAGGGGCAGGGTAGGTGTAAGGGTTAGGGTTAGGGTTAGGGTTAAGGTTAGGATTAGGGTAAGGGTTAGGGTTAGGGAAAGGGTAAGGGTTAGGGTTAGGTTTAGGGTTAGGTTTAGGTTAAGGGTTAGGGTTAGGGTTAGGGTTAGGTTTAGGGTAAGGGTAAGGGTTAGGGTTAGGGTTAGGGTTAAGTTTAGTGTTAGTGTTAGGAAAAGGGTAAGGGTTAGGGTTAGGTTTAGGGTTAGGGTTAGGGTAAGGATTGGTGTTAGGGTTAGGGTTAGGGTAAGGGCAAGGCTTGGGTTAGGGTTAGGGTTAGCATTAAGTTTAGGGTTAGGGTTCGGGTTAGGGTTAGGGCAAGGGTTACGGTTAGGCTTATGGTTAGGCTTAGGGTTAAGGTTAGGTTAGGGTAAGGTTTAGGGTTAGGGTTAGGCTTAGGGTTAGGGTTAGGGTTAGGGTTAGGGTTAGGTTAGGGGAAGGTTAACGGTAAGGGTTAGGGTTAGAGTTAGGGTTAGCGTTAGGGTAAGTGTAAGAGTTAGGGTTAGGGTTAGGGTTAGGTTTAATGTTAGAGTTAGGGTTAGGGTTAGGGTAAGGATAAGGGTTAGAGTTAGGGTTAGGGTTAGGTTTAGGGTAAGTGTTAGGGTTAAGGTTAGGGTTAGGGTTAGGTTTATTGTAAAGGTGAGGGTTAGGGTTAGGTTTAGTGTTAGGGTAAGGGTAAGAGTTAGGTTTAGGGTTATGGTTAGGGTTAGGGATTGGGTTAGGGTTAGGGTTTGGGTAAGGGCAAGGGTTAGGTTTAAGGTTAGGTTTAGGGTTAGGGTTAAAGTTACGGTGAGGGTGAGGGCAAGGGTAAGGTTTAGGGTTAGATTTAGGGTTAGGGTTCGGGTAAGAGTTAGGGTTAGGGTTAGGGTAAGGGTAACGGTAGGTGTTAGGGTTAGGATTAGGTTTAGCGTTGGGGTTAAAGTTAGGGTTAGGGTTAGGGTAAGGGTAAGGGTTGGGGTTAGGGTTAGGGTTAGGTTTAGTGTTATGGTAAGGGTTAGGGTTAGGGTAAGGGTATGTGTTCGGGTTAGGTTTAGGGTTAGGTTTTGGGTTAGGTTTATCATTACGGTAAGCATAAGGGTGGGTGTTAGGGTTAGGGTTAAGGTAAGTGTAAGGTTTAGGTTTAGGGTTAGGGTTAGGTTTAGGGTTAGGGATAGTGTTATGGTTAGGGTAAGGGTAAGGGTAAGGTTTAGGGTTAGGGTTAGGCTTAGGTTTAGGGTTAGGGTAAAGGTAAGGGTTAGGGTTAGTTTTAGGGTTAGGAATAGGGTTAGGGTTAGGTTAAGGGTAAGGGTTAGAGTTAGGGTTAGGGTTAGAGTTAGGGTTAGGGTAAGGGTAAGGTTTAGGGTTAGGGTTAGGGTTAGGATAAGGGTTAGGGTTAGGGTTAGGGTAGGCTTTAGGGTAAGGGTAAGTGTTAGTGTTAGGGTTAGGTTTAGGATAGTGTAAATATTAGGGTTAGGTTTAGGGTTAGGGTTAGAGTTTAGGGTTAGGGTTAGGGTGAGGGTTAGGGTTAGGGTTAGGGTTAAGATAAGGGTAAGGGTTAGGTTTAGGGTTAGGGTTAGGGTTAGTGTTAGGTTTAGAGTTAGGGTTAGGGTAAGGGCAAGGGTTAGGTTTAGGGTTAAGGTTAGGGTTAGAATTAGGGTTAGCGTTAGGGTTAAGTTTAGGGTTAGGGTTAGGATTAGGGTTAGGTTTATGGTAAGGGTTAGGGTTAGAGTTAGAGTAAGGGTTAGGATTAGGGTTAGGGTTAGTGTTAGATTTAGGTTTAGGGTTAGGGTTAGGGGTTAGGCTTAGGGTTAGGGTTAGGGTAAGGGTTAGGGTTCGGTTTAGTTTAAGGGTTAGGGATAGGGTTAGGGTAAGTGTAAGGGTTAGGGTTAGGGTAAGAGTTAGTGTTAGGTTTAAGGTTAGGGTTAGGGTTAGGGTAAGGGTAATGGTTAGGGTTAGTATTAGGGTTAGGGTTAGGGTAATGGTTAGGGTTAGGTTCAGGGTTAGGTTTAGGGTTTGGGATAGGGTAAGGGTAAGAGAAAAGGTTAGGGTTAGGTTTAGGGTTGGGGTTAAGGTTAGGTTTCGGGTTAGGGTACGTTTAAAGATTAGGGTTAGGGTTAGGTTAGGGTTATGTTTAGGGTTTGGGTTAGGGTTAGGATTAGGGTTAGGTTTAGGGTTAGGGTTAGGGTTCGGGTAGGGTAAGGTTATGTGTTAGGGTTAGCGTTAGGGTTAGGGTTAGGGTAAGTGTTAGGGTTAGGGTTAGGGTTACCATTAGGTTTAGGGTAAGGGTAAGTGTTAGGGTTAAAGTTAGGGTCAGGGTTATGGTTAGGGTTAGGGTAAGGGTAAGGGTTAGGGTTAAGTTTAGGGTTAGGGTAAGGGTAAGGGTTAGGTTTAGGGTTAGGCTTAGGGTAAGGATAAATGTTAGAGTTAAGGTTATTGTTAGGGTAAGGGTTAAGGTTAGGGTGAGGATAAGGGTTAGGGTTAGGGTAGGCTTTAGGGTAAGGGTAAGTGTTAGTGTTAGGGTTAGGTTTAGGATAGTGTAAATATTAGGGTTAGGTTTAGGGTTAGGGTTAGAGTTTAGGGTTAGGGTTAGGGTGAGGGTTAGGGTTAGGGTTAGGGTTAAGATAAGGGTAAGGGTTAGGTTTAGTTTTAGGGTTAGTGTTAGTGTTAGGTTTAGAGTTAGGGTTAGGGTAAGGGCAAGGGTTAGGTTTAGGGTTAAGGTTAGGGTTAGAATTAGGGTTAGCGTTAGGGTTAAGTTTAGGGTTAGGGTTAGGATTAGGGTTAGGTTTATGGTAAGGGTTAGGGTTAGAGTTAGAGTAAGGGTTAGGATTAGGGTTAGGGTTAGGGTTAGATTTAGGTTTAGGGTTAGGGTTAGGGGTTAGGCTTAGGGTTAGGGTTAGGGTAAGGGTTAGGGTTCGGTTTAGTTTAAGGGTTAGGGTTAGGGTTAGGGTAAGGGTAAGGGTTAGGGTTAGGGTAAGAGTTAGTGTTAGGTTTAAGGTTAGGGTTAGGGTTAGTTTAAGGGTAATGGTTAGGGTTAGTATTAGGGTTAGGGTTAGGGTAATGGTTAGGGTTAGGTTCAGGGTTAGGTTTAGGGTTTGGGATAGGGTAAGGGTAAGAGAAAAGGTTAGGGTTAGGTTTAGGGTTGGGGTTAAGGTTAGGTTTCGGGTTAGGGTACGTTTAAGGATTAGGGTTAGGGTTAGGTTAGGGTTATGTTTAGGGTTTGGGTTAGGGTTAGGATTAGGGTTAGGTTTAGGGTTAGGGTTAGGGTTCGGGTAGGGTAAGGTTATGTGTTAGGGTTAGCGTTAGGGTTAGGGTTAGGGTAAGTGTTAGGGTTAGGGTTAGGGTTACCGTTAGGTTTAGGGTAAGGGTAAGTGTTAGGGTTAAAGTTAGGGTCAGGGTTATGGTTAGGGTTAGGGTAAGGGTAAGGGTTAGGGTTAAGTTTAGGGTTAGGGTAAGGGTAAGGGTTAGGTTTAGGGTTAGGCTTAGGGTAAGGATAAATGTTAGAGTTAAGGTTATTGTTAGGGTAAGGGTTAAGGTTAGGGTGAGGATAAGGGTAAGGATAAGGGTTAAGATTAGGGTTAGGGTGAGGGTAAGGATTAGTGCTAGGGTTAGGGTAATGGTGAGGGTTAGGTTTAGGTTTAGGTTTAGAGTTGGGTTAAGGTTAGGGTTAGGGTTAGGGTAAGGGATAGGGTTAGGTTAGGGTTAGGTTTAGGGTTAAGGTTAGGGTTAGGGTTAGGTTTAGGGTTAGGATGAGGGTTATGGTTAGGCTAAGGGTTATGGATAGGGTTAGGTTTAGGATAAGGCTTAGTGTTAGGGTAAGGTAAGGGTTAGGGTTAGGGTTAGGGTTAGGGTTAAGGTTGAGGATAGGGTTAGGTTTAAGGGTAGGTTTAGGGTTAGGATTAGCGTTAGGGTTAGGGTAAGGGTTAGGGTTAGGGTTAGGGTTAGGGTTAGGCTTAGTGTTAGAGTAAGGGTAAGGGTTAGGGTTAGGGTTAGGGTTAGGGTTAAGTTTGAGGTTAGTGTTAAGGTTAGGGTTAGGGTAAGTGTTAGGGTAAGTTTTAGGGTTAGGTTTAGAGTTAGGGTTAGGTTTAGGGTAAGGGTAAGGGTTAGGGTTAGTGTTAGGGTTAGGGTTAGGTTTAGGTTTAAGGTTAGGGTTAGGGTTAGGGTTAGGGTAAGGGTTAGGTTTAGGTTAGGGTAAGGGTTAGAGTTATTGTTAGGTTTAGGGTTAGGTTTATATTTAGGGTTAGGATTAAGATTAGGGTAAGGGTAAGGGTTAGGTTTAGTGGTAGGGTTAGGTTTAGGGTTAGGGTAAGGGTAAGGGTTAGGGTTAGGGTTAGGGTTTGGGTATGGGTTAGGGTTAGGGTTAGGGTTAGTTTAGGGTTTAGGGTAAGGGTAAGTGTTAGTGTTAGGGTTAGGTTTAGGTTAAGGGTAAGGATTAGGGATTGATTTAGGGTTAGGTTTAGAGGTTAAGGTTAGGGTTAGGGTTAGGGTGAGGGTTAGGTTTAGTGTTAGGTTTAGGGTAAGGGGAAGGTTTAGGTTTAGGGTTAGGGTTAGGGTTAGTGTTAAGTTTAGGGTTAGGGTTATGGTAAGGGCAAGGGTTAAGGTTCGGGTTAGTGTTAAGTTTAGGGTTAGGGTTAGGGTTAGGGTTAAGGTTAGGGTTAGGGTTAGGATTAGGGTAAGGGTTAGGGTTAGGGTAGCTGTTAGGGTTAGGGTTAGGGTTAGGGTTAGTGTTAGGGTTAGGGTTAGGGTTAGGGGTTAGGCTTAGGGTTAGGGTTAGGGTAAGGGTTAGGGGTAGGATTTGGGTTAGTTTACATGTTAGGGTTAGGGTTAGGGTAAGTGTAAGTGTTAGGGTTATGGTAAGAGTTAGGGTAGGTTTAGGGTTATGGTTAGGGTTAGAGTAAGGGTAAGGTTTAGCATTAGGATTAGGGTTAGCGTTACTGTAATGGTTAGGGTTACAATTAGGGTTAGGTTTAGGGTTAGGGATAGGGTAATGGTAAGGGTTAGCGTTAGGGTTAGTGTTAGGTGTATGTTTGGGTTTAAGGTTAGGTTTACGGTTAGGGTACATTTAAGGATTAGTGTTAGGGTTAGGGTTAGGGTTATGCTTAGGGTTAGGGTTAGGGTTAGGGTTAGGGTTAGGTTTAAGGTTATGGTTAGCGTTAGGGTTATGGTTAGGGTTAGGGTAAGTGTTAGGGTTAGGTTAGGGTTACGGTTAGGGTTAGGGTAAGGGTAAGGGTTAGGGTTAAAGATATGGTCAGGGTTAGGGTTTGGGTTAGGGTTAGGGTAAGGGATAGGGTTAGGTTTAGGGTTAGGGTAAGGGTAAGGATTAGGTTTAGGGTTAGGGTTATGTTTGGGGTTAGGGTTAGGTAAGGATAAATGTTAGAGTTAACGTAAGGGTGAGGGTAAGGGTAAGGTTTAGGGTTAAGATTAGGGTTAGGGTTAGGGTAATGGTTAGGGTTAGGGTTATGGTTAGGGTAAGGGTTAGGGATAGGGTTAGGGTTAGGTTTAGGGTTTGGGTTAAGGTAATGGTTAGGGTTAGGGTAAGGGTAAGTGTTAGGTTAGGGTTAGGGTTAAGGTTAGGATTAGGTTTAGGTTTACGGTTAGGATTAGGGTTATGGTTAGGGTAAGGGTTACGGTTAGGGTTATGGTTATGGTTAAGGTTAGGGTTAGGGTTAGGGTAAGGGTAAGGGTAAGGGTTAGGTTTAGGTTTAGGCTTAGGTAAGTGTTAGAGTTAATGTTAGGGTTAGGGTTAGGGTAAGGTTAAGGGTTAGGGTTAAGGTTAGGGTTAGGGTTAGGGTTAGGGTTAGGGGTAGGGTAAGGGTTAGGTTTAGGGTTAGGTTTAGGTTTAGGGTTAGTCTAAGTGTAAGGGTTAGGTTTAGGGTTAGAGTTAGGTTTAGGGTTAGGGTTAGGGTTAGGGTTAGAGTTAGGGTAAGGCTTAGGGTTAGGGTTAGGGTTAGGGTAAGGTTATGTGTTAGGGTTAGGTTAGGGTTAGGGTAAGGTTTAGGGTAAGTGTTAGGGTTAGGGTTAGGGTTACGTTTAGGGTTATGGTAAGGGTAAGGGTTAGGGTTAAAGTTAGGATCAGGTTTAGGGTTAGGGTTAGGGTTAGGTTTAGTGTTAGGGTTAGGCTTAGTGTTAGGGTTAGGGTAAGGATAAATGTTAGAGTTAAGGTTAGAGTTAGGGTTAGGGTTAAGGTTAGGGTGAGGGTAAGGGTAAGGTTTAGGGTTAAGATTAGGGTTAGGGTTAGGGTAAGGGTTAGGGTTAGGGTTAGGGTTAGGGTTTGGATAAGGGTTAGGTTTAGGGTTAGGTTTAGGGTTGGGTTAAGGTTAGGTTTAGGGTTAGGGTAAGGGTAAGGGTTAGGTTAGGGTTAGGGTTATTGTTAAGGTTAGGGTTAGGGTAAGGTTTAGGGTTAGGATTATGGTTATGGTTAGGGTAAAGGTTAGGGTTAGGGTTAGGTTTAGGCTTAGTGTTAGGGTAAGGATAAGGGTTAGGGTTAGGGTTAGGGTTAGGGTTAAGGTTGAGTTTAGGGTTAGGTTTAGGGTGAGGTTTAGGGTTAGGATTAGGGTTAGGGTTAGTGTAAGAGTTTGGTTAGGGTTAGGTTTAGGGGTAGGCTTAGTGTTAGAGTAAGGGTAAGTGTTAGGGTTAGGGTTAGGGTTCAGTTTGAGTTTAGGGTTAGGGTTAAGGTTAGGGTAAGGGTTAGGGTTAGGGTTAGGGCAAGGGTTAGGGTTAGGGTTAAGGTTAGGGTTAGGGTTAGGGTTAGTGTTAGGGTTAGGTTTAGGGTTAGGGTTATGGGTAGGTGTAGGGTTAGGGTAAGGGTTAGGTTTAGGTTAGGGTTAGGATTAAGGTTAGGTTTAGGGTTAGGGTTAGGGTTAGGATTAGGGTTAGGGTTGGGGTTGGGTTAGAGTTAGGCTTAGGGTTAGGGTTAGGGGTTAGGCTTAGGGTTAGGGTTAGGGTAAGGGATAGGGTTAGGGTTAGGGTTAGTTTAAGGGTTAGGGTTAGGGTTAGGGTAAGGGTAAGGCTTAGGGTTAGGGTAAGAGTTAGGGTTTGGTTTAGGGTTAGGGTTAGGGTTAGTTTAAGGGTAAGGGTTAGGGTTATGATTAGGGTTAGGGTTAGGGTAATGGTTAGGGTTAGGATTAGGATTAGGGTTAGGGTTAGGGATAAGGTAAGGGTAAGGTTTAGTTTTAGGGTTAGGTTTAGGTTTAGGGTTGGGTTTAAGTTTAGGTTTAGGGTTAGGGTACGTTTAAGGATTAGGGTTAGGGTTAGGGTAGGGTTATGCTTAGGGTTAGGGTTAGGGTTAGGATTAGGGGTAGGGTTAGGTTTAGGGTTAGGGTAAGGGTAAGGGTTAGGGTTAGGGTTAGGGTTAGGGTCAGGGTTAGGATTAGGGTTAGGGTTAGGGTAACGGTGAGGGTTAGGATTAGGGTTAGGGTAAGGGTAAGGGTTAGGTTTATGGTTAGGGTTAGGTTTAGGGTTAGGGTTAGGGTAAGGATAAATATTAGAGTTAAGGTTAGGGTGAGGGCAAGGGTAACGATTAGGGTTAAAATTAGGGTTAGGGACAGGGTAAGGTTTAGGGTAAGGTTTAGGGTTTGGGTTAGGGTTAGGGTTAGGGTTAGGGTTAGGGTTAGAGTTAGGGTTAAGGTAAGGGTTAGGGTTAGGTTCAGGCTTAGGATTAGGGTTAGGGTTAGGTTATGGGTTAGGGTTAGGGTTAGGGTCAGGGTTAGGCTTAGTGTTAGTGTAAGGGTAAGGGTTAGGGTTAGGGTTAGGGTTAAGGTTGAGGTTAGGATTAGGGTTAGGGTTAGGGTAAGGGTTAGGGTTAGGGTTAGGTTAAGGGTTAGGGTTAGGGTTAGGGTTAAGGTAAGGGTAAGTGTTAGGGTTAGGGTTAGGATTAGGGTAAGGGTTAGGGTTAGGTTTAGGGTTAGGGTTAGGGTAGTGGTTAGGGTATGGGTAAGTGTTAGTGTTAGGGATAGGTTTAGGATAAGGGTAAGGATTAGGGTTAGGGTTAGAGTTTAGGGTTAGGGTTAGGATTAGGGTGATGGTTAGGTTTGGGGTTAGGGTTAGGGTAAGGGTAAAGGTTAGGGTCAGTGTTAAGGTTAGGGTTAGTGTTAGGTTTAGGGTTAGGGTTAGGGTAAGGGCAAGGTTTAGGGGTAGGTTTAGGGTTAAGGTTAGGGTTAGGGTTAGGGTTAGGCTTAGGGTTAAGGTCAGGGTTACGCTTAGGTTTAGGGATAGGGTAAGGTTTAGGGTTAGGGTTAGGTTTAGGGAAGGGTTAGGGTTAGGGTTAGTGTTAGGATTAGGGTTAGAATTAGTTTTAGAGTTAGGGTTTGGGGTTAGGCTTAGGGTTAGGGTTAGTGTAAGGGTTAGGGTTAGGATTAGGGTAAGGGTTAGGGTTAGGGTAAGGGTTAGCGTTAGGGTTAGGGTTAGGGTTAGGGTAAGGGTAAGAGTTAAGGTTAGAGTTAGGGAAAGGGTAAGGTTTAGGGTTAGGTTTAGGGTTAGGGTAAGGATTAGGGTTAGGTTTAGGGTTAGAGTAAGGGTTAGGGTTAGGGTTAGGGTTAGCGTTAAAGTTAGGGTTAGGGTTAGGGTTAGGGTAAGGGTAAGGGTTAGGGTTAGTGTTAGCGTTACGGTTAGGGTTAGGGGTTAGGGTTAGTGTTAGGTTTAGGGTTACATTAAGGATAAGAGTTAGGGTTAGGGATAGGTTTAGGGTTAGGGTTAGGTTAGGGTTAGAGTTGGGTAAGGGGTAGGGTTAGGGTTATGGTTATGGTTAAGGTTAGGGTTAGGGTAAGGGTAAGTGTTAGAGTTTGAGTTAGGGTTAGGGTTAGGGTAAGGGTAAAGGTTAGGGTTAAGGTTAGTGTTAGGGTTAGGGTTAGGGTAAGGGTAAGGTTTAGGGTTAGGTTTAGGGTTAGGGTTAGTCTAAGGGTAAGGGTTAGGTTTAGGGTTAGAGTTAGGTTTAGGGTTAGGGTTAGTGTAAGGATAAGGTTTAGAGTTCAGTTTAGAGTTAGGGTTAGGTTTAGGGTTAAGGTTAGGGTGAGGGTAAGGGTAAGGGGTAGGGTTAGGTTTAGGGTTAGGTTTAGGGTAAGGGTAAGGGTTAGGGTTATGGTTAGGGTTAGGTTTAGGGTTAAGGTAAGGGTTAGGGTTAGGGTTAGGGTTAGGTTTAGGGTTAAGGTAAGGGTTAGGGTTAGGTTCAAGGTTAGGATTAGGGTTAGGGTTAGGGTATGGGTTAGGGTTAGGGTTATGGTCAGGGTTAGGCTTAGGGTTAGTATAAGGGTTAGGATTAGGGTTAGGGTTAGGGTTAAGGTTGAGGTCAGGATTATGGTTAGGTTTAGGGTAAGGGTTAATGTTAGGGTTAGGGTAAGGGTTACGGTTAGGGTTAGGGTTAAGGTAAGGGTAACGGTTAGGGTTAGGGTTAGGATTACGGTAAGGGTTAGGGTTAGGGTTAGGGTTAGGGTAGTGGTTAGGATATGGGTAAGTGTTAGTGTTAGGGATAGGTTTAGGATCAGGTAAAGGATTAGGGTTAGGTTTAGGTTTAGATGTTAGGGTTAGGGTTAGGGTTAGGGTGAGGGTTAGGTTTGGGGTTAGGGTTAGGGTAAGGGTAAGGGTTAGGGTTAGTGTTAGGTTTAGGGTTCGGGTTAGGGTAAGGGCAAGGGTTAGGGTTAGGGTTAGGGTTAAGGTTAGGGTTAGGGTTAGGGTTAGGATTAAAGTTAGGGTTACGGTTAGGTTTAGGGTTAGGGTAAGGGTTAGGGTTAGGGTTAGGGTAAGGTTTAGGGTTAGGGTTAGTGTTAGGGTTAGGGTTAGAGTTAGTTTTAGAGTTAGGGTTAGGGGTTAGGCTTAGGGTTAGGGTTAGGGTAAGGGTTAGGGTTAGGTTTAGGTAAGGGTTACTGTTAGGGTAAGGGTAAGGGTAAGGGTTAGAGTTAGGGTTTTGGTTAGGGTTAGGTTTAGGGTTAGGGTTTGCGTAAGGGTAAGGGTTAGGGTTAGGATTTGGGTTAGGGTTAGGGTAATGGTTAGGTTTAGGGTTAGGGTTAGGTTTAGGGTTAGGGATAGGGTAAGGGTAAGGATTAGGGTTAGGGTTAGGGTTACATTTAAGGTTGGGGTTAAGGTTAGGTTTAGGTTTAGGGTACGTTTAACAATTAGGATTACGGTT